>JAQQAF010000008.1:17777500-18137500 GCA_029747655.1 Ensete ventricosum | reverse complement strand
TCATATGTTAATTAGACTCTCATTTGAAGGTTTCACAGAGATGTATTTACAGAAATTTTTCTGAAAGGAAAATGTATATATCATCTTTTTCTGATCGGACCTGGGCCTAAGTTGATTATCTTAATGTCATTCAAATTTGAAGTTTCCTTATATGAACTCCTTACGACTGTCTGGTTATGGTACCTGCTTATGGATAAATTTTTGATTTTTTTTCAGACTTCTCTTAATGATGTTCTCATTCAAAAGCTAATGGAACTCCTGTGATTTTTTTTCCGTTTTTTCCTTACTCAACAGACAGCATCATTTGAAGTGCAGTCTCATAACAAGACTGTTTGATCAATTAAAGAAAAACAATCTGAACATGAGACCAATCAAAGCCAATCTATGGTAAGTCTCAATAGGGGTATTAAACTAGACTCGGACTACTTTAAGTTGGCTGCAAATCAAATAAAACAGAAGTTAACTACCCAAATTCTACAAAAAATTACTGCAAAAATAACTGAAAACAGACCGAAACTTTGCACATACCAAACATGATATAAATCAATTTTGATCCAATATAGGGACACCGAGCTTGCTCATTTTATGTCGATATAATGTGTTGGCCATGTGGTGTCCATAATGGTATAGTAATGGTATCCGTTTGGTGCATGGAACATGAAGACCACTTCAAAATAGAATTGCTCTCCTGCTAGACTGATTTTGAAATCAAAGAATCAAGGATAAGTATTAAGAAATGAAATGAGAAGAACCGAGAGTAGAAAGAAAGATTATTGTAATTTCTTCGTTAGTTCAGTGTGAACAACCTTGTGTTGTTCAAACAAATGGATGATTCCTGATATTTTCGTTTGCAGCTAGTCTTTATAATGGTTGGACAAATGCATATTTATTGGCATATTTACATAGTTCTAGATACAATGAATACTTAAGAGAATTTATGTTATCATCTTTTTACATTTAGTCTTGCGGATTATTCTGTTGTTACTGTTTCACCGTCAAATTGTTTTCACCCTGCATACAATCACCATTTGCAGTCTGATACATCAAAAGCAGAAAGACTGCGTGGAAGGCACGAATTGCTAATTACTGAGACTGTATATGGTGGAACAACAAAAGAATGGTTATTAGAAGCCCAAGAGCAAGAAAAGTGGCTTGCATATCAGGACAAACTAATGGAGCAAACAAAGGACAAAAAGAATGCACTTGAAGCTTATGTATATGAGATTCGCAATAAGGTGACATCAAACTAGTAGTTATCTCCAGTTACGTGTTTCTTGTGATCAGGTTATAGTTTTAATATTCTTCTTCTTTGGTTTGATATTGCTTATGAACAGCTTTTTGAGAGATATCGAAGTTTTGCAAATGATTCCGAGAGAGAAGGAATTTCTGTTAGCCTACAACAGACTGAAGAATGGCTTTATGAAGATGGAGATGATGAAACTGAAAAGGTTTACACCAGCAAACTCGAGGAATTAAAGAAGGTACGCCATTACTTGTTAAGTCATGACATCCAAAATTTTGTTGCACTGGTTATTTCTAACTAGTTTTGCAAATATTACAAACTGATTCTCGTTGATGCTATCTCTGATCTTTCATATGTAGAAATCAATATATGTTTGTAGAAGTCCTATAAAAGCTATCATATGACTCTTAGATAAAATACAAAAGTCCATTAGAAACACAATTTCTTTTTACTAGCAGAAAACTCATTATTCCGTTTTTGAGACAGAGTTTTAAAATTGTGTATGAGCCAATGTTTTGAAGCATGAGTTTTAAGAGGTATTATGCTCATTGCATGGGGAATCTGTTGTCGGTAATGGCAGGATGTGTAATTGCTATATTTGTTTTCCAATTGAGTCAAAAGGATTTGTAGAATTTTCAGACAGCAGATAAATGCAGAAGTGGAGATTATCTAGGGTATTTTGGCAACGGTTAGAGTTGGGTTTGCTGTTATGATTTAATTTGGCAACGTTGTTAATAGTAGGACACTGCTGAAGACTATCGATTGAATCATCCTTATGGCGCCTGGCATATTTGTCTTATTTGTTGCTAGAAAAGTGAAAAAAAAAATTCTTGACTTGTTAGATGTCCAAATTTGATTTTGGCTGGCACTTGAAGACATTTTTATTGTATTTGATTTTTTTTCACATTAGAAAATCTTGTATAAGTTGGTGTATGAAAAATAAACATAGAAGTCCCCATCATTTAATTTCAAAGATAACTCTTAGATGGAATTCATCTCATCTAAACCAAGCTTTAGAGCCTAAAATTTAATCTCCAACTAAATTCTATCTATCGATAAACCTTGTTCAGTAGAATGTCTTGTTTGACAACCACAATCAGTAATTAGTTGCATTTTTAAGGTAACTTGGGATTCCTTGTTCTTGACATGTTAAAATCTTGATACTGGTTGAAGGTGTTCAAACATGTTGGATCTCGTCGTTCCTCGTAGTCATGGCAAAAACAAGCCTATTTGTTTTATGAATTTGTTGATATAATAAATAAGAACCGAGTTTCAGATGAACGAAAAAACAGTAGCTGGTGTCTTCTTCCTAGATGATGCCTGGTTTGTTATAAAAACCATCCTAGAAAGCGAGACAAAAACCTGGTGTTCCACCTAAATATGATGGGAAGGATGATAGAGACAAACCAAGGGACAGATGATGAGAGAGCACATGGTCTCAGTAATTCATGGGCTGATTGTATATGGTAACAGCAGCTTCTCTCTCTCTCTCTCTCTCTCTCTCTCACATGTGTGTGTGTGCGACAGTCATGTGTGCATGCACGTTCATGTTTATGCCATGTATTTGACCCTTTTTAATGTTATAAATTGTGATCTAAGGAGAGCTTCAGATCATCATATAAAGGCTGATGGACAATCTAAAATTTTATTTACTACTTCCTGTATGTATCTTTTACATATACCACCCATGATATACGCAATATCAGGCTTAACTAACTATTAAAATTTGAAGAGTTCCAAATAATCAAGAATAGCAAAATGTCCTGACTTCCCTTTATAAAAGCCTTATGACTGTCATCAGAAATCTGAGGGCTTAATGTGCTAGAATTCTGTTCATTGGAATTCAAATCTGATTAAGGTATTTCATAAAGTGTGCTGTTGTGATGTCTGCTTCTTGGACCTTATTGTTGACATTTTGAGTAAGCCCCCCTAGATCAAGTCAACATTCTAATTTTGCAGTTTGCACATCACTAAGAGTTTAATCTTTTCAATATGTTTTTTCTTGTATTGGTCACTCTTTTACTCCCAGTCGTCTAGTTTAAAGTTGACCATGGATCTTTCAAATGATTGTTTGTGTGGCTTCTTTTGTGTCGTAGCATTCCCTATCTGTGGCATATTAGTAAAATCAATATGCCTATATATATTTTTGTCATTAAAATGTTCCTAAACTAAAGCTCCCATGCTAGCATATTTCCTGATTATGTTGCTTACTGCATCACGACAGCTGGTGGATCCTATCGAGAATAGATACAAGGATGAAGAAGCTAGAGCTCAGGCTACAAGGGAGCTTTTGAAGTGCATAGTTGATTATAGAATGGCTGTGTCTTCTGTGACAACTTACGAGCGAGATGTTGTGAGTTCCAAGTGTCATAATATATTATACGATGGTAGTTTTGACACATTGCAATTCAGACATTATCCAGATATCATTTGTTTTCAGGTCATTGATGAATGCAATAAAGCTGAGCAGTGGCTGCGGGAGAGGTCTCAACAACAGGATTCATTACCAAAGAACGCAGATCCAGTTTTATGGTCTCATGAAATCAAGAAAAGGACAGAAGCCTTAGACATGTACTGTTCTATCTTTTCAATCTTCTTCACTATTTTATATCTAAGATGCTCCTTATCCTCTTGCATTAATTGATTTGTTTTATTATTTTTTTTCCAATTTTTCAGATCTAACCAATTTCCGAACATAGTTAATGGTTCTGTTTCATATTTTGTAGGTCGTGTAGAAATCATTTGAGACACAAGGGATCTCAATCGAGATCAGAGGATTCCCGGGGCCCAGACCACTCAAACTATGAGAATTCTAGAACTGATTGATTTGTTCCGCATAATCTAAAATTAAGCACGATTCATTCTTCTCATCGTTTTCGTGTAGCCTTGTCTGCTGTCAAAGTTGGAGTACACAACCAGTCACAGGAAATATAGAAATCCTCGGGATGTAGCTTCACGAGAGGTGGGCCTGCTCTGGTTCTGCTTCTTTCCCAAGAGGCAGTTTGGTTTTATTTTTTTTTTGTTTCTCACACGTATCGGAAACTCTGCTGCTTCTTGTTACTGAGCGTAATCAGTGTGATCACCAGTGTGCCTTTTTGCATATCACAAAAGGAAAAAAAAAGGATCCAATGTAAGCGAATGTTGCTTATAGTTAGTCAGAAACACTAATCTTGGTCTTATGCTTGTCTTCTGTGTCGAGTTTATCAGGGAGTTAGTTGCATGTTATGCCCTGCCGCTTGTAAGACGAATGAAACAGGTCATTTCCTCCTATTTTGCTTTTACAACAACATGGCTTGTCTTTAGATGATAACGTTTGCAAACTTTCTTATTCCTTTTGGTTGCAGTTTGTCATTCCATTGATTTATGAGGATATGCTGCTGATACTTTTCTCATGAGTACAATATCAAGTCTTTTAGTCTCCACTAAAACGTATCATTATCTCAATAATGTTCCACAACGAAATTGTAAATAAACACATGGCAATTGCCATTCCGATTCCAGCATGGACCATCGGATCTAGTCCTAATTTTATCGGCTAATCTGGTCGAAGCCGACTCAGCCGAACCAGATCAAATCAGTTCAATCGCAGATATTATATATATATATATATATATACGATCAAATTAATTAGGAGGATATGATTTAGTAAAGCCTAAACGCTGAGGGTAAAAATCTATTAAGATACTCTCCTAATTGATTTTTCACTTTGGGAGATGTTTTTTTCCATCGATTTGATTAATTTTATGAAAATATCTCTATCCCTAGTAAACTCAGATTGGCATCGTTGGCAACGCTATGTATACACGTATAATGCGACAGATGGGCTAAAAAGGAACAACAGCTAGTCATATTGCTACAATTGACGTGGGTTGTTTCCTTTAATATAATATTAACAATTAGGTTGTATATATATATATATATATATATATAGATTGATAGAGATTTTACTATATTAACACCAAGGTTGTTATATTGATAGAGAGTTTGCTATTCAGATTTGCGGAAAAGATAAATGGTGACGACAGATGATGAGCATGCAGCATCATTATCAAATATAGTTGTAGCAGACGTTGAAAGAACAGGATGACAGAAGAGGCTTATAGTAGCAGTAAATCATTCGTCTTAGTATTCGAAATCGGAACCACAATCTCAATCAGTAGTATCTCGACAAACCAAAAAATGAAATAACTAGGCATCAAAATTGAAGATAAACGTAACTATATTTTGCGAATTTGGGGAACAGATCAGCGTCTAGGCACAGTATACCGAGCAAAAGCTTTCAATCATTTCTAATCATCACCAAAAGTCTTCTTCCCTGCAAAATGTAAAGCCCATCATAAAAACCTCCGTAAACATTGGTTATAAGGACCAAAAAATTTTTGGTGATAAAGATGCCAGTGTTTACCTGTACTAGCTGTACCTGCACTGTACTTGTTTGGCATGCCACCACGGCCCCTGCCACCTCCACCGCGTCCTCTGCCACCTCCGCCTCTGCCACCACGTCCACCACTACCTCTACCTCCAAACCTCCCCCCACCTCTACCTCCACTATCTCTGCCACCACCACGGCCACCGCTCCAGCCACCATCACGATTGTCACTTCTTGGCTTGGCTTCTTCCACCATCAGACTGTATCCTCCAAGTTCAGAGCCATTGAGCTCAAGTGCTTGGGAGAAAGCATCTTGGTCCTTGAAATCCATGTATGCAATCCTACAACCAAAGTTCTTTGATAATATGTCCTTGTGCAAATGAAATAGGATATCAACAATAATGATATCTAAACATTAATGCAGTGTTTACTATAGATTTTGAAGAACAGTCTTAAAACACAAATGCTAGGTAACCACTGACCCTTTGGAAGCACCACTTTCATAATCCCTCGGAATGGAAACTCGTGTAATATCTCCACATGACCCAAAATGCTCTTCCAGAGAGCTTCTAATCTGTAATGAGCCTCACTCTTAAGAAACAATGCAAAAAAGATAACAAATCATGATAACAAATTACGCAAGTAATATAATAGAAGAGTACCTGATCCTCTTCAAGTGATTTATCGAAGCCTCTTACAAATATGGTTTGACTATGACCCTTGCTACCTTTTTGGTAAGAATAATTTTCCCTCCTGTAACATGTACAAAAACCATCATGATCGCAGAACATGATATTGCTTATTTGAACATCTAAACCAGCATAATTATTTTAACTAGCATCTACAGTCGGTATTAGACAATCTGTTAGTTGAGAATCATACCCACTTTGAGGAGTATATGCACCCCTTTCTCGGGCCACATCAAGTCTAACTGCACGACCAAATAATTCATGACCATTCATTTCTAGTGCCTGCATAGAAAAACACAAAGCAACCAAACTGTCATTAGTCGTTCCTAAAAAGAATGAACACAAAGCAACCGTAATTAACTTTTCTATATGTTAAAAGGAAACTTTTAGCATAAACCCACAAACTAAAGGAAAAAAGAGTGGCGGCATTAAATCCACGAAGATTTGGACATCTGATGTTCTGGAGGAACTAAAGATATATAATTGAAAAAAAGCAATATGATAACTAAATAACACAATGAACCTTTTGAACTGCTTCTTCTGTAGCAAATTCAACATGACCAAATCCCTTGAAACGTCCATCATCTGCTGTAGCCAGCCGCACTTCAACAACTTCCCCTGCCTCTTTAAAAAACTCCACTCTGCCAGAGGAAAGGCAATGTAAAGAAGCTTTCAAAGTCAGCAAATAAACATACACAGGCACAACAGGAGAGTTTCATGCAGATTAAAAATGTATATTCATATAAATAAATACACAAAGAAAGATACACATGCATGCATGAATATATACACATTCATGTATTATATTCACCATCCCAAACCCCACATTGACCTCTTGTTAGATGTATACTCAAATACACATACATATACACATGCACACATAAATTGATACAACATCAATGAACTTATGGTAAACAGTATAATGAAGATGACACATACACATCATCCTGTCCAGCATCAAAGGACAGGTTTCCAACGAATATTGTACGGGATCCAAGTGTCTGGTTTTGATATGTAGCAGGAGTTTTTGGCTACATCCAAAAGTAGAAGAAAAATAATCAGCAAATTCCATTTATAATAACAGAGACCATAAAACGATTGTACTAGCAAGAGTACCCCTTTCTTTTCAGTTGTAGTCTTCGGAGTTGCATCCACCATCTCTACATCTTTATCCTGCACAGAACTTTCAAATTAGAAAATCATACAACTAGCAAATAATAAATCAATATAGGGAAAAGGCAGCTAGACTAAGAACTAACCATAAGATTATTTTCATGCTAAAAGTTCAAAAATTAATATTTTTATGGGGAACTTTGTATTTTCAAAAAATATAGAAATCACAGAACCGTTGCTGTTGCTCCTTTGTGACGAACCCAGATTTGATGGCAACCTCGTGCCTGTATTCACCCATAGAATAAACTAGGTGAAGATTTGATCATATGGACCTTGTTTAAAACATGTGTCAATCACTACATACAACCATTGGATCTGTTGGCTTATTCTCTACCATCCAAAGCATAGGAAATTTGCATACATGTATTCCGATTAATTGATTCAGCCAGCATCATTGACCCAAAAATCCAGAAAAGCATCCTAATATGGATAGACATTCAAATGTTGATTTGACTTGTTTCAGCCAAAACAAAATCAGTTGTTATTTAGAAATCCCAAATAACAGAAATGTTCAGTCCTTGGTACTAACATTAGTTACCAAGATTGTGCAAAAAGATGAAAAAAGCCTAGGAAACACACTAATTATGCTACAAACATTGAAGAAATCACTTATATTTCACAATTTTTCTTGATGTTTCTTTTTATTCAATTTTTTTAATTTGATTTTTTTTCTAGGCAAAATATTTTTATGCTACAAAGACTTATTTCAGTACACTAATTCCAATGGTACCTAATCTTAAGCAACCAATCTAGCGTTCTCTGTATAGAGAGTAGTGTACGTGATGGCCTTTAAGCCAATACCCCCACAATCTTGGCACATCATCAAGGAATAAGATAGAAAGAGTACCACAATCACACACACACCCATCTTCTATGCATATATATACATATCATGGTACCCATAGATTACCATAATAAATACCATGGGTAACACACCTGGCATTGTTATCTCAAAAAAAAAACATATAGAAAAAAGTACATAATCACACCTTAAACACAGAAGACTATGCGTACTTTATATGTAATATCACTTATCAATGTTGAGAACAAAGTACCTTCTTTGTTCATCATCAAGGAATAAGATAGAAAGAGTACCACAATCACACACACACCCATCTTCTATGCATATATATACATATCATGGTACCCATAGATTACCATAATAAATACCATGGGTAACACACCTGGCATTGTTATCTCAAAAAAAACATATAGAAAAAAGTACATAATCACACCTTAAACACAGAAGACTATGCTTACTTTATATGTAATATCACTAATCAATGTTGAGAACAAAGTACCTTCTTTGGAGTCTTCAGTGGTTGCTCATCTTCGCTTTCATCCTCAGAAGACTCATCAGAACTACTGCTGTCTTTTGTTGGTTGGGTTGCCTAGAAGCATAAAACAAACAGACGAAGTATAGACATCCATTTAGAAGTCAAAAACAGATAAAAATAAATGAATAAATAGAACAAAATGCACCTTCTTGGCTTGTTGCACTTTTGAAGGTTCATCATCTTCAGAGCTGTCATCCTCATCTTCATCACTGCTGCTGCTCTCCTTTTTAACAGCCTTTGCAACAGGCAACTGAACATGCAGAACTCACAAGAATAGTCAATATTTCTAAATATCAACAGATCACAATATTAAGACAACTTGCAACATGCCCAACATTATGTACTCTTAAATGTGTGCTCTAAATCATGTCTCAATCAATAAAATGACAAAAAATCAAAACAGAATCAAATTCCATATCAAGAATTTTGCTGTCAAAATTCCATATCAAGACACCATATAAAGGTCTCTATATTAATAGTATAGACTCCTGGGTTTTTAGGTCTTCCTGGTCCTTAGTAGTACATATGGCAAAACCATACCAAAACTGAAAAACAGACAAAAACCACATCTTAGAAGACAAAAATGAGTATTCTCTTCCCAACAGCAAACTGCCACTTGCACCATTCACACATAAAGGAGAATGACTGGCATCCTATATATGAAGGTTCTAATAGAACTTACCAAACCTAATGAATAAGTCAATGTGACAAAAAAATGAACTAGATAAAGGAAAGAAAGAAAATAAGTTAAGCTAGCATTTCATGTTCAACTAAAAACGGATATAGACCAAAGAAAATATTAAAACTTACATCACCAAGAGACTGTCAATCTTAGGACTGGCCTTGGTCAGATATATATCCTTAAAAATATGATGGCACCTTAAGAGAAAAAAATTCTCACAAAAAATGTCTGACAACAGGAACATGCTCAACTCCTAAAGTGAGGATATTTATTACAACTTTGCACTAAACACTGCATAAACCAGCATGCTAAAAAAAGGAAAAAGACCTACAAAAACTAAACAGTAGAAAACATGTCACCTTATTAACATTTTGATCTTTGGAAGGTTCAACATCAGAACTTTCTTCAGAACTGTCATCATCGTCTTCACTGCTGCTTTCCTTTTTGACAACCTTGGCATTAACCTTGCCCGCACTTGAGGGAAGAGAACTCTATATGATAATACCACGATCGTCAGTAAAACAAAGACAAGAATAAGAAAAAAAAAATGAAAAATAAGACCAACAACTACAACCTTCAGCTTCTTTGGTTGTGGCTCTTCATCACTCTCATCAGAAGAATCATCAGAACTTTCAGCTACTTTAGCACGTTTCTAAGAACATAGTCCCAACAATAGTGTCAAGACTTCTTAAAATCCAAATTGTTATAATTATTCATAAAATACTTCAAATTACACTCAGAATACCAGAAAATCATGATGCATATCATCTCAGAATGATTAAAGAATGCAATTTTACAAGTCTTGACAAAAAGAACAATGAAAATATACATCCAGAAACACTTCAAATTTATATTAATACATACCAATACCATTTCCCAATGAAACCAAGATGGTACTGGTATAGCTATGGTATTCCGGCTAATACATAATTAATAGAAAAGGGACAAACCAACCAGATCATGGGAAGAGAGAGAGGGAGAAATAGGAGAAAAGGGGTACGGAGGGACACTCCTCCCCTCCTCATTCCTCCCTTCCGTAGGGTTAGCCATAAAACAATGAAATATTTTATTAATGTTTTTAAATGGTTCTTTCTTGGAAATAGGCCCATATTTTAAAAACCTAAGTTCTGCAACGAATTAGCGGTTTTTGATCCCTCTGACCCCGCTCTTGATCCAATGTGGAGACAAGGTATGTTCGTTATACCCTTCATGACTCGTTTAGGAATAACCAATTCGTGGGGGGGTTGGAGTATTTCGGGAGGAACTGTAACGAATCCCGGTATTTGGAGTTATGAAGGTGTGGCAGGGGCACATATTGTGTTTTCCGGCTTGTGCTTCTTGGCAGCTATCTGGCATTGGGTGTATTGGGACCTAGAAATATTCCGTGATGAGCGTACGGGCAAACCATCTTTGGATTTGCCTAAGATCTTTGGAATTCATTTATTTCTCTCAGGGTTGGCTTGCTTTGGCTTTGGCGCATTTCAGACCAAACCAATTCTAAACATCAACGAGCCAATTTAGGAGAACTGTACATGTTTGCTGTCTAGCAGCCTGGAATGTGGCCAGTCATCAATTCAGTTCTAGCACAGACCTAGTATATACCAGGGGGTGTATCCCAAGTCTAATACCCTGGCAGTAGAAGTGAGAAATATACAAATTTAGCAACAATTATCCAAGAATGACAATAACAAGGTACCTTGAGAGGTCTACAGGGGAAGTGAACTGGAAATATAGTCTAAGATGTGAATGCATGAAGATGGGATTAACTAATTGTACATGCATCAATCAACCAACATAACTTAATTGTTGCATTTTTCAATGAAGCCTAATAATAGAATCTACATGGTAATGTAATGAAACTGCAAGACATTCTGGTAGAACATAAACAAAAGAATGTCGAAATACCTGTTGAATATCTTTCTTCTCTGCAGCAGCCTGCAATTTTGCAGGTTGACCAGCCTTTGCTGCAGGTGCCTGCACAATAAAAAAGAATAAACTATATTATCCTGCGCCAAAGTTCTCTTTACCAATCTAGTTAGTTATCTGCACTGATCAAATATATCTTTAAGATACTAATCTATCTGTCAAGTATAAAGAGCTTGAAACCAGAGAACTACTTCAGTCCTATTTCTCTTCACCATTGTTCCCTACCACGAAAACATGCTCATCTTAGGAGGAAAAGGAACCTGGTGGAGGCACTAAATCACATTATAAAACTAAACATGCTATATCACATTATAAAACTAAAACATGCTATTTCAGAACAGTGTGAATGAATAAACATAAATTATACTCACCTGGATTTTTATAAAACAATAATAGCCATATTGCACATAATAACCTAGAGATTTTTTTCCAAGTAAACCCAAGAATCCATCAAATAAGAAAATGACACAAGATATCAGGAAAGTATTCCACAATAGTTCTCAGACTTACATTATCCTCATCAGAATCAGAATCACTTTCTGAAGTATCACTTGATTCTTCTTCCTTTTTCAAACCAACTGGAGTTTCTTGCTTCTTGGCTGCTGCAGGAGCATCTTCCTACAAAATTATCAAGATTAATTCAAGAAAAATAGGCAGGTTCATTATAATTACTTGCATTAGCTTATAGAAAAGATCTAATTATAGTATATACTAATGCTATAGAGAAAGAAAAAGCAAAATAAAACATTAAATTGCCTACTTCATCTGAATCATCCGAACTACTGTCAGAATCAGAACTATCACTTGATTCCTGCTGCTTTTTAGACACTGCGGGTGTACCATTCTTCAGACTGGATGCTGGCAACTTCTTGGGCTCAACTGCAGCTTTAGCAGGTTTCTGTCATTTAATCCACAGTAACCATTAAGCACACACACATACCAATTTCAGCAAAACAAAGATTATAAGATGTTTAGGATTTCTTCATATCAAAAATTCTTTGAGAGGTTGCTTACTCTGAGTTCCAAATACATGAATAAATAACAGATTTTATACTGTTGCAATCATATTTTATGCTACAAGGAACTACAAACTCACTTCATCCTCATCTGAATCACTTTCTGAACTACTTTGTGATTTTCCTTTTTTGGTCACAGCACCAGTAGAACCATTCTTGGAGGAAGCAACCATTACCTTCTTAGCTGGAGCAGCCGGTTCCTGAACCAAATGCATCATATATGTATGGTCATAAACTGTGAGAAAGAGAAAAAAAGCAGAACTGCCATGACTGTTTAGGCCATTTACATCATCAGAAGATGATTCCTCACTACTGCTCGACTCCTTTGCGGGTTTGCTTTGCTTCTTTGGAGGAACTTTAACCTACAATGTCAGCTATCTCATGTAAGAAATTTCAGATATTATTGCTTCCGGCAAAATCAAATTACAAGAAAAGTTATAACATGTTGATCTAGAAAGAACACAGTAAAAACTAGTAAATTTTCTAACAATTAAAGGAAAACCACCAGAAACTACACAACCATTTTCAATTGCATTAACATAATTTGCTAAGTTACTTCCTATCTATCGCATGAAAGGCTCATAGTAGTCATTACACACCTCCTCTTCAGATTCGGATGAAGACTCATCCTCTGAACTGTTTGTTTCAGGTTTCTTTTTCAATGGAGCCTTTGCAGGTGCCTTTACTGGTTTACTTTGCTTCTTTGTAGGAACTTTAACCTATAACATCAGCTATCTCAAGTAACGAATTCCAGAAATTATTGCATCCAGCAAAATCAAGTTACAAATAAGTTACAACATGTTGATAGAAAAAACACAGTCAAAACTAGCAAATTCCTAAGTAAAGGAAAACACCAGACAATTTCTTATTGCATGAACCATGTTTGCTACGTTACTTGCAACCTTTTGCATGTATGGCTCAACATGCAGTAATTACACACCTCCTCTTCAGATTCAGATGAAGTCTCATCCTCTGAACTGCTTGTTTCAGGTTTCTTTTTTGGTGGGACCTCTGCCAACACCTTCTTAGGCTTCTTAATCTCCACCTTTTCAGAGACAATCTCCTTGACTTCTCTCTTCTGCTTCTTGGCACTCACAGCTTTCTCTATTGCTTCTTCAGCATCCCTCTTGCCTGAACAATCAAACAATCATACTTCATCAATGCCCAAGCCAAGTAATCAAAATTAGCAGGACCTATTATGCCAGGCAACTAAATTGTGCTGACCTTTTTTACCAGATTTTCCAGACACCACCGTTACGGCAGCTGCTGCCACCTGCATGATATCAGTGATCAATTAATACCTCAAACAAAGAATGTCATCCAAAAGAGCACCTTGAAAAGTCTAATATTACCTCAACACTCTTCTTGTTTGACTTGCCCATTTACTGAGGTAGATGTTAGCTGACTCTAATACAACAAAACAACCCAAGTCAGCCGAGTGACATGATCAAAATAACACATGACACAAAGATGATAATATGCACCCTCGGATAATAAGTCAGATAGCATACTTACATAGTTGAGTAGAAGTTAAATTCATGTACAAACATAAAATAGATCCATATCATGCTAGAATCAATATTTTACAATAAGAGCAACGGGCGATAATCCAATTTGCATTCAGGGCAAATAAACTTCTAGAAAAACTGAAAATGAAGCAGCACCAGAATCTCATCCACAAACCATGAAGATACAATCTGTATTGTCGATCTACCATCAGAATGACAAAAGAGTAGGAATATACATTAACACATCCAAGAGCGCTACCCTAAACAACGTGAATCGAGAAGAAAAATCGTCACGGAGAACAAGGAGACACGGTAAAATCGAGTCCGGACGAGGACCAAAATGAAGAAAACGGAAGCGGATCAAAGAACACGAAGGGGAGAAGACAAGGGTTAACCTAGCGAGGAGCGATCTCTTACCTCGACTGAGTAGAGGAGAAGAGAAGAGAGGAAGGGAATCAGGGAGAGCGGAGACGGACAACAAGATCCCCAACCTGGGAGAGTTAGGGTTTTATAGCGAAGGGTGCGGGGTGGTCGAAGCCTCGTATAGGAGGAGGCGCGACCGGTGGGTTTAGATTTAGGGTTTCGCTTGAGCCCGCCGAGATTAACGAGGAAAGGAGACACGTCGGTCTTGGTTCAACCGGACCAAAGGGAACCGAATCGGACCGGGCGTCGTAGCTTATTCGGTGGTGGGTTGGATGTAGACCGCCAAGTCGGAAATGGATGGATGTTAAGCCATGATATATGATCAAATTATATTTGATCTTTTCGTATTGATAAGTACTTTTTTAATTCCTTGAGCTACTGTTCGTGGAGCATAATAAATTCTGATACAGAAATGATTTTTTTTTTGGGGTGTAAATTAGAGCATGGTTATTCTCGAGCATAATTAATCATATGAAAATAATTTAGGTTTGGTTATTTTCTAAATAACTTATGTATCTTTACCATCGTTGGGAACACGTTTTGTGAAAATATGGATTTCACTCTAATTGATCTAAATGGGCTAAGAGAAAATGGGATAGAAATTTTTCGGATACATGTTAGAGGGTATAAAGAGGATTTGTGCTTGAGTTGGATTAACTCAATTGTATTTATAATTAATCTCATATACTAAAAATTTATATAATTGTTTTATTTATTCTTTGATTATCAATATATGATATTTCTCTTTAGTTTGGAAGTATTTTGTCATCCCGAAACATTTAAATGGTTATAAATATGAATCAAGCACACATTGAATATAATTGATATTATAATATCAAATTAGTATTTAATTTTTAAAAAAATTATTAGTGTCAATTTTAGTAGTCAATCCAACCTAACATAGTAGAGTCATTCAAACCTTCCATGTCTATTCAAATTTTGTGATCCCAAGGTTGATTAAGAGTTTCCATTAGAAAAAGATATTTAGGCTATCCAATAATATTTAGGCTACAAAGTAATAATTGATAATATCTCTAACACACATATAGTAAGATTCTAGACTCGAATTTTATTTTTATTTTTTATTTTTCAAAGAATTTTATTTTTAATAGTTTTGAACATTTATGTCGGAATGAGAGTTTTAAAAGCTTAAAATGAATCGAGAGACTTAAGAACTAGAAAGATTATAGATGCTAAATATTCATAATGTAATCATCGTCGATTATAAAATATTAAATATATTAATAGCTGGATTTTTTATAAACACCATACTGACACGTCCATTTGTTATGTCAAGGTTTTCAATCAGATTTTCAAGCTGATTTTGGGTAATTCTATTTAATAGACAAACCTAAGGAACAAAAGATATACGTGAAAAAACATTCACTAAACTCTTTAGTTGAATCATTAATAATATTGATTGTTAATGAGCTTGAATTATATGATAAAATAATTAAGCTTATAACAAGGATAACGATAATGATGATAATGATTATTATTATTATAAAAGATACCAATCGATATGTCTTTTTTTATTTTTGGATAAAGGAAGAGATTTATCAACCAAATAACCAGAGCAAATCAAAATACTTAGTTTTTGTGACCTAATCTCCTTTACATACCTTATCAATCATAATCATCCAAACAAAATCCAACTTAAACGTAAATTCCTTTCTCTAAATAAGTTGTGATTCTATAATTGTCAAATAAATTTAGATTACAATATATATTTTATTAGGGAAAATCAATGTTTAAGTCAACCTTACATGATCCATATCCCAAAGAAATAAGAATGCCTGAGGTGATGATCGAAGTGGCTTCGAAGTAACTCCGAGGTGAAACTGTCGAGCTCTAAAGTACATCTGAACAAAGACCGATGTCAGGAAAAAATTTTCGATTTAGTTCCTCTAATGCTCAAGTGTCCCCCTAGGGACCCCCTGCGTAACACTAGGGATTTCCTTTTACACTTGGCCTTAGAGGGTATAACTTATAACCGCTCTAGTGTCCCCCTCTTAGTGTTTTATCCATGTGGGCGACATAGATGAGATGACCCTAAATGGCTTCCCTTGGATTTTGCCGATAGATGGGTGAGGGGTGACATAAATCTTTTTCCTTCCATAGTAGCTTTCACGTGACATTATGTGTCAGATGATATTTAGCTATTAATATACTCCCTACCATTTGTCCCTTCCAAGACATACTTCAGGGCTTTTATTAAAGGGTCCTAGAGTGTGATATATAATTTATTTAACATGCTCATTGCCATCCTACCCCTTGCGTCAAAAGAACACACATTTGTCAAGTGGGGGTTGAGTTTTCTCGACTCACGTCTCAGGTACATCTCGTCATATATTTCCACCATAGCAAATTTTTCTTAGCATCTATCGAGCTTTCCTAACTCACATGTCTCGGGCACATCTCACCCTGTACTTTCACCATAGAGAATTTCTCTTGGTGTGGGTTGGGTTTTACTAACTCATGCACCTCGGGCACATCTCACCCCTATGCTTTTGTCGTAGTTGATTTCTCTTAGAGCATGTCAGATTTTATCAACTCATATGCCTCAAACACATTCACCCTACGTCTCCACTATGGTGGATTTCTCTTAAGGTGGATCGACATGCATCGGGCATATTTTGCCCTGTGCCTTTGATGTGATGAATTTATTATTGGTGCAGGTCAAGTTTTCCTGACTCACATGTCTCGGCCTGTTCTTCCATCATAGGGATTTATCTTAACTCGGGTCAACTTTTCCCAACTCATATGCCTCAAGCACATCTTGTCTTATGCTTCTACCATAGTGAATCTCTTAGCGCGAGTTAGGTTTTCTCGACTTATATGTCTCGGCATATGTTGCCTTGCACCTTTACTATGACAAATTTCTCTTTACGCGGGTTAGGTTCTTGACTCACACGCCTCGAGCACATCTTACTATATGCTTCTACCGTAGCGAATTTCTCTTGTGTAGGTTATATTTTTTTGACTCACACGTCTTGGGCATGTTTAGCCTTGTGTTTTTATTATAGTGGATTTCTCTTGGGGTAGACTAAGTTTTCCTAACTCACATGCCTCAGACATATATTTCACCTTATGTCTCCATTATAGTAGATTTTGAATCCTTCATATATCATTGTGGGCTTTGAGTCCTTCCTCCATCGTGGCAAATTTTGAATTCTCTTGATGAATTTTGTGTTATCCCTCCACCATGGCAAATTTCAAGTCTTCATCCATCATGATGGGTTTCAAATCCTCCCTCTATCATGACAAATTGTAAGTCATCCTCTCGCCAAGTCCTCTCTTTATCGTGGTAGATTTTGGATCCTCTTACTATTGGTGTCTCTTAGAGTTACCTCGACGAGACATTTGTCTTGATTATATGAGAGATAGCAGCATCCTCCTTATAGATCCTCTCCTCCTATAAGGGGTGATTCATTCTTCCATTTGAGTCTCTAGAGACCCTAGTCTTCAGAGCCTTCCTGAAAGCTTTTAGCCTCGCCCTAGTTTCTAGTAGGGTGGGTAGGTCTTCAAATCCCTCATCCCAATGTCAATTCTGCAACAAGCCAGTCATCAGTCATCTTGCTCTTTTGCCTTAGGTCGGGATGTCTTTCCTTTCTTATACAAGTTCCTCTGATCCTTTAGCTACTAATTGGTCGTGGTTTGTACTTCGTCTTTAGGCAGTCTAAGGGTGGAGGAGGTCATATCCTTCCCTTCGTCGGAGGAGGCATCTCTTGTGCACTCAAAGGTTCTTTGAGACTTTAAGTTTATGAAAAGTTCACATGACTACCACTTAGTGGTGAGCGCGCTTTGTTGGGAAATGACATGAGCATCACATGCGCAATGAAAAATTAAAATTAAATAAAAATATATTTCTCAAATAAAATAGCATATTGGTGAACTTGTATATCTCATAACGCGTAGATCTTGGCCCGTCAGGTGAAGGAACTCTCGCAAACTCCTCTCTAGCAGAAGTCCACATAATGGACAATAGTGACAATGCTCCTTCTCATGGTGGATGCTCTCCTTTTGATGACACTCCACCCAGTAGCAATGCGACAACAATAGTGAGCAAGGAAGGGGGGAGACTCTCTTGCTCTCCTCTCACACAAGTGGGGTTAGGGGAGAGAGATGGTGAGGAGGAGATGGGTGGTGGGCTTAAGGATCTACCCTATGACTCTTGGAGAACCACTCTCATTTATAGAGAGCCCCTCTAGGTAACTCTAATGGATCTTATGTAATGGCATAATAGGTATTGAATCCCTATCCAATAAACACTAGATTAATGAGTATTGGATCCCCATCCAATAATCACTCTAAGTTTTGTACTCTATTGGGTCTCACCCAATAGATCCATTAAAAGGCTAAAGGAGGCTTATTGGATATCAAATGTTTAATCCTCTTTTATCACATCGTCCACTTTATGTATATAATCCTCTAGGCTTAATATCGAGCTGACCATGAGTTGTACCTTTTAGAATTCATTCTGACTCAATGAATTATTATCCTTATAATAATTAACTCAACTCATTGACTATGGATGTACTACGTTCTAGTCCCTATACGACATAAGATGATCTAATCCATTGGACATATCTGCCCTCAGTTACCATGTATCTATAGTCTCTCATCTATCTAATATTCTAGAAATTATATATTAGGCATGGTGCTATCAAACCCATATGAAATTATCCAAGTCTCACTCTTATCGAATTTTCTTGGAGAATTTCTCTCTCAATCCGATTGACCTCGGCCATAGATTTGTCTAAGTGAGGACATATAAATATTCCTCTCATGATATCGAGAGTAGATGATCCTTTATTAATATATAATTACCTTCGTAAGCCTGGCTACCATTTCTAATGACCTAGTATATAGTATATTGATCTATTTGATTATCTCGATGTCCTTCTCTAGTAACCTATTATCATAAAATTTAGGATATGTGTTTAAATAGATTTGGTCTCATTATCATAATCTCATCATGATCTAATTCTCATTGCATAGATTCAAGAACATCATAATATATATTCATCATGCAAATAGAGTAAGAAAATACTATTATTATTAACCAGAAGAGATTGTTCAAAATTACAAGTGTCATCACTCACATGATTAGCTTGCAAGTCACCTATAACTAGCAATCTCCCACTTGACCTAAAGTCAATCACCCATGTGCTTGATCCCTATAAGATCCCGATGATGCTTAAAAATAATATGAGATAATGACTTTGTTAGTTGATCTGTAATGTTATCCTTGAATGAAACTCTTTCCCCTGCTACATCATCATGGGCTATGATCTCTCTGATCAAATAGAACCTCATTAGAACGTGCTTGGACTTCTGATGAGACCTGAGTTCCTATGTTTGAGCAATCGTCTCGTTATTATCGCAATACAAGGAAATCAGTTGATAGGACTCTAGCATGGTTGAGTCCTAATCTCCCTAGAAGTAGTCAATAAAACCCTGTGAGATTGTAATAAAACCCCACATAGTGATAGGACTCCAGCAGGGTTGAGTCCTAATCTCCCTAGAAGTAGTCAATAAAACCCTGCTAGATTGTAATAAAGTCATCCCTATCTTATAAATGAGTATGGCTAAGATTTAGATTAGCCCTTAGGGCTTAGTAGTCGCCGCCCCCCTTACTGGGCAAGTTGGCCATGGTTTCCCCCTGCTTAGGTTTACTATAGAGTCAACCTAGCCGCCCCTTGTACCTATTAAGGCAGGATGACTATAGGAGGGGCAAAATGATAATTCCACTTAGACAAGTGCCCCCTTAGGCTAGGACTTTGATCCATATTTAAGATGTAGCCGCCCCCCTCTTTTAATCAAGCAATTATCAATTTTATTTCAGCCTTGTGCTGAGTCTAGGAGGGAGGAACCCCTATAGCGTTCCAAGGGTTGATCTTTCTCAAGGGTCAAAATATATAGAACTCCTTCTGGGGTTCTATCCTCTAATATCAAAGCCGCGTTCCTGTTGCCCTGTAGCTATCTCTGCCACCTCCATCTTCCAAGCAATTCATACAATTGCTTTTGACGTCGCCTTCATCCATCATCGCCCACCAAGCCACAGATCCATCAATTTGCTGTTGTCCTCTGTGTCAACATCATAGATCTGCCAAACAGCCATCCCAATCACCCCTAAACTATAGCCTACTCGGATATGCATCGATCCAACCGACCACCACCTCTCCAAAAATTCTCATGCCACTAACTCATCAACAGAAAAAAGATCTCAATATTATAGATCTAGAGGCATACATCATGGCATCAGAGGAGGCCATCAATGCCAAGTTCGAAGCCTTTGAAAGCTGCATGGAGGAGAAGATGCAATCCCTATTCGCCGAATTCAGTATAGGCCGACCATCAAGTCCGAGGAAGTCACAACATGGAGAGACTTCAGATCGACAAGACGATCCTCAAAAGCATGAACACATCATCCCTGATTAGAATAATCTATGCATGAAGGTGAACTTTCCAATATGGGAAGAGGGAGACCCGATCGGATGGATCTCGCGCGTGGAGTGCTATTTTTTGCTCTATCGAACCACCGACGCTACACGGGTGGATATTGCTATCATCCACCTCGAGGGAGATGCTATTCAGTGGTTCAATTGGTTTGAGCACACCCATGGAGGTATCTCTTAGTAGCGATTCAAGGAAGGGCTGCTAAACCGCTTCAGACCAACTGATTTTGACAATATGACCATATGACCACTAACCGACCATATGACCACTACATTCCTATTTTGCCAGACAAACCTCTAGCAAATTTATGATCGTACCACTATCCTCACTTGCAGAAGGACGAGATCGAGAATATTAGTAAAGAGATGTTTGACACCGGGGTGATTCGACCGAGCTGCAGCCCATACTCCTTACCGGTGTTGCTAGTGCGCAAGAAAGATGGAACATGGCGGATGTGCGTTGACTACCAGGCCCTAAACGCCATCACCGTCAAGGATAAATATCTTATCCCATTCGTAGATGAACTCTTGGATGAATTAAAAGGAGCCCGAATCCTCACTAAATTGGATCTCCGATCCGGATACCATCAGATTCGGGTATGCACTGAAGATATTATGAAAACTGCATTCCGTATGCATAACGGCCACTACGAGTTTCTGGTAATGCCTTTCGGACTTACGAATGCTCCTTTCAGACTCACGTCCTTACTGAAGAAAGACTCCTTCTTATGGTTGGATAAAGCCTCAGCAGCCTTCGAACGACTCAAGGCAGCCATGACGATGACGTCGGTCCTAGCGCTGCCCAATTTCGATCGCACTTTGGTCTTTGAGGTTGATGTATCAGGAGTTAGAATTTGGGCTATTCTTATGTAAGATGGTCCATGACACGAAAGAGGAGTTAAACTAGAAGAATTACAATACATGCTCATGCCAGATTGGGCTCTCATCATCCTGAACCATACCAGAGGGCAGTCACCATTCCATAAGAAAGATTAGCTATCACTAAAGACTAACCATGTGACAGCCCATGCAAGGAAGAAACTTCCCCATGACAAACGTCGGATTAGAAGAAAGTTTCCTGAGAAAGATCAAGTCCCCCTTCATCTCTAGCTCCACCAATATGAAATTGAAGCCTCAAGAAAGTGGTCTCCCTATTTCTTTGGGCCCTGTAAAATTGGGGATCATATTGGGGCCCCAACTTGGAGATCAGATCTGTGCACCATATCAAAATTACAATTGATCCTCCAAGTATCCCACCTCAAATGGAAATTTAAAGATGACGACTCATCTCAAGTTCTTCCAACTGACACTTAAGCTGATGAGGAGCTGAAGACCCAGTTCCCTGAGTTCATGGAACTTCAGCCTTGAGGACAAGACTGATTTTAAGAGGGCGAGTTTGATAGGACTCCAGTAGGATTGAGTCCTAATCTCCCTAGAAGTAGTCAATAAAACCTTGCTAGATTGTAATAAAGTCACTCCTATCTTATAAAGGAGTATAACTAGGGTTTAGATTAGCCCTTAGGGCTTAGTGGCCGTCGCCCCCTTACTAGATTGGTTGGCCAGAGTTTCCCCCTGCTTAGGTCGGTTATAGAGCCAACCTAGTCGCCTCTTATTCCTATTAAGGCAGGTTGGCTATAGGAGGGGTAAATAGGTAATTTTACTTAGGCAAGCACCCCCTTAGGCTAGGTTTTTTATCCCTATATAATGATGTAGCCGCCCTCTCTCTTGGAGCAAACAATTATCAATTTTATTTCAGCCTTGTGCCAAATCTAGGAGGGAGGAACCCCTACAGCATTCCAAGGGTTGATCCCCCTCAAGGATCAAAATATATAGAGCTCCTTCTGGGGTTCTATCATTGAGTCAGAGGTCTCGGTAGCACTTAAGCAGAGACTGCATTTTGTAAATTTTCCGAAGAAACCGCAGCGCTCGTATCGCTCCACCATCTTCGTCGGCGCCTCGCCCGAGAAGAACGATGGGTTCACCATAGAAGATGCTGGCCACAGCCAGGCCTCTCCTTCAACCGTGACCCTCGGTGCTCCTTCCCAGTCGAGATCGATCCTTCCCTTGCTTCCCAACCACGTTAACATATCTTCAAGGCAGCTCGCAACCACCGCTGTCGATTCTGCCGTTGCTGACCACATCCACAGTCGTCAATCAACTCCTCCTACGAAGCCCTATTTCCTGACAAAAATAGAGCAACAATAGTTTCTTTCAACCGCCTTCTTCTTCATTGCACATAGTAGTGTGCGCAGAGCCGGTGATACCCACCGAGAAGTCGTCGCCAGAGCCTGCCCCATCTTTACCCCTCCGGCCTCACAATAGCCAAGCTCGATTTTGGCTTTATTTTTGGCTTCGTGGGTACCAAAGCTTTTGGCTTCCCTTGCTCTTTTCCATTGCTCCCGTGAGTTTAGCCTGCAGCTTCAGAAGGAGCGGCAACAAGCTTGGCATTTGGTTTCGATTTCAATAGATTTCAATAGTGCTTCATCCGCAGATCGGTACATTACTATGTCTTCATCATCTTCATCTGATGCACATATTACTTTTGCTACTCCATGCCTCATCTCCATCAACACCGTAAATCTCATCCCTTTCAAGTTATCTAAAAGCAGAAATTATGCGTCTTGGCGTGCCCAGTTTTCTAATCTCCTACTTGGGTATGATATGTTTGGCTATGTCGATGGTTCTTCCTGTGCTCCACCAAAGATGGTCAACCCACCTGGTGCATCTAGCCCGGTACCAAATCTGGAGTATAAACTATGATTCCGCCAGGATCATTTCATCCTTCAAGCAATACAAGCTTCAGTATCTGTATCCCTCGCAACACTCATCTCCTTGTGTGATACTACTGCTGAAGCATGGAGTAAGTTACAAACAACTTTGGCAAGTCGTTCTCGTACACGTAAACTTAGTCTACTATCTAATCTCATGAACACAAAACAAGAAGGTACTACTGTTGCTAATTATCTTTAACATATAAAAATAATAATTGATGATTTACCTTTGATAGATCATTACCTTGGCGATGAAGAAGTTATTGTTTACACTCTCAATGGTCTTGGAGCTGAGTATAAAGAAATTAAAACAGTAATATGGGCACGTGACTCGCCACTGTCATTTGAAGAACTCTACGACAAGTTGACTGACTATGAGACATATTTGAAGCGCGAGAATAAGGTACCAGGACCACCTATCACTGCTCAAGTCAATCACAAGTCAAAAAGGAAGACAAATCAGTATTATAAGTCTGTCACCAAGGGTTTGAATCAGGTGCTGCCAACACCACCCTGGCGTCTAAATCTCACAACTTAACAAATAACAGTTTGCCAACTATGTGATTAGGTTGGTCACTCTGCCAAAATCTGTCGCTCTTGCCCTCGACCTTCAGCCTCCTCTAACTTACCCCAGGCACATCTCACGACTACTCCGACTACTGATCAAAATAATTGGATTATGGACTCTGGTGCCTCCCATCACATCACCTCAGATATTCAGAATTTGTCCATGCACAATAATTATAATGGTAACAATGACATCATCATCGGTGATGGTAAGCGTCTCCCCATTACTCATACTGGTTCCACGATACTTAATTCACATAGCTTTAACTTTACACTCGATGGTGTTTTATGTGCTCCTTATATTAAGCGAAATCTTATCTCTGTCTCTCAGTTCTGTAAACAAACTAAGTACAAGGGCATCGTTTCTTCAGGGACAGAGTAAAGATAATATCTACCAGTGGCCATTGGTCGTCCATCCCACTGCTTACTCCTCTGTTGTTGCTCCAATGGATGTGTGGTATCATCGTCTTGGTCATCCCTCTTCCTTAATTCAACAAAAGATAGTCTCTCGTTATTCTCTTCCTACTACTAGAACTAGTTGAATTTTTAATCACTGTGATGCTTGTTCTAGTAATAAAAGTCATCAACTTCCATTTGAAGTTTCTTCAGTTTCTTGTACAAAATCCTTTGAAATTCTTTATACTGATGTTTGGGGTCCTGCTCTAGTCGCTTCCTTTAACAAATATAGATTTTATGTCATCTTTGTAGACTATTTTACCAAGTATACCTGGTTCTATCCTCTTCATCATAAGTCTGAAGTTTCAGCAATCTTTCTTAACTTCAGAAAGATGATGGAGAACATTTTTCAGTCTATAATTAAAATAGTTTATTCTGATGGTGGGGGCGAATATCAAGCACTCACATCATGTCTTTTAGCATGTGGTATTCAACATCTCAAGTCTCCTCCCTACACTCCCCAATTAGTTGGCTCGACCGAATGAAAACATCGGTATATAGTTGAAACTGGTCTCACACTTCTCCATCACGCCTCCATGCCATCTACTTTCTAGTCTGTAGCCTTTCAGATGACAGTCTATCTCATTAATCGCATGCTTACCCCAGTTCTCCACTATCAGTCGCTATTTAAAAAATTATTTCATAAATCCTTAAATCTTCAAAAACTTAGAGATTTTGGTTGTGTCTGTTATCCATGGCTATGTCTTATGTATCACATAAACTCAACCCAAGGTCTAAGCCTTGTGTCTTCATCAGATACTCTCTTGAATACAATGCTTATCGATGCTACGATCCTCAGGCTCATAAAGTCTTTGTGTCCCGCCATGTTGTCTTTGTGGAATCATCTTTTCCATTTCATCATTTTAAATCTCCTATCATGCAAGCTACTCCAACAAATATACACCAGTAGAGTATGTCGTCACTCTCGTCCAAAGAGTCTCTACCAGAATCACCCACTCTGGATATATACTATGATATTCCCCTAGTTCAGCATCTTCCTTTTTCACAAGTATTACCTACTGCTAACATCCGATCTTTGGAAACCCAGTCATTATCTTTACCATCCTCTCAACCCAATAACACCGATGTTTCTCAATCCGACCCACCCTGTGCCAGTACTTCCCTGTCACCCATCCTACAACCACGAACTCAACCTCTTAGACATCCAATGATAAAATACTCTAAAGGTGGTATTTGCAAACCACGACATGTTCTTGATCTACATACCATTGTAACTGATAGAACCCCAAAAGGAGCTTTATAGATTTTGATCCTTGAGGGGGATCAACCATTGGAATGCTGTAGGGGTTTCTTCCTCCTAGATTCGGCACAAGGCTGAAATAAAATTGATAATTGCTTGATAAAAGAGAGGGGGCGGCTACATCATTATATAAGGTTGCAAACCCTAGCCCATGGGGTGCTTGCCTAACTAAAATTATCCTTTTGCCCCTCCTACAGCCTACCTGCCTTAGAGGGAACAGGTGACGACTAGGTTGGCTCTGTAGCCGACCTAAGCAGGGAGAAACCCTAGTCGACTAGCCCAATAAAGGGGGTGGCGACCACTAAGCCCTAAGGCCCCAAAATAAACCCTAGCAACACTTCTTTATAGGATAGAAGTGACTAGATGAGGTTTTATTATAATCTCACCGGGTTCTTATTGATTACTTCTAAGTGATTAGGACTCAACCCTGTTGGAGTCCTATCAAACCCGCCTCTTCAAATCAGCCTTGTCCTCAAGGCTGAGGTTTTATGAGCTCCTCATATGATTCTCATGCTATCATCAACTGAACTTTGACCTCTTCATTAGTTGGGGTGTTATTGGAAGGATTTGGGCTGAGTCGTCTTCTTTAAATTTCCATTTATAGTGGGATACCTAGCGGATCAACTGTAATCTTGATCTGGTGCGCGAATCTGATATCCAGGTTAGGGCCCCAATGTGATCCCCAATTTTGTAAGGCTCAAAGAAATAGGGAGACCACTTCATTAAGGCTCGAGTTTCCTACTGATCGGGCTGGAGGTGTAGAAAAACTTGATCTTCAATTTTTTATCCATTCTAAAGTTTATCGGGAGGTTGTTTCTTCTTTGCATGTACTGCCATATGGTTAGTCTTTAGTGATAGCCAATCTTTCTTTTGGAATGGTGATCGCCCTCTAGTATGATTCAGGATGATGAGAGCCCAATCTAACATGAGTATGAATTGCAATTCTTCTAGTTTTACGCCTCTTTCGTGCCATGGACTTATATCCAACCATATTTTAAATTTGGTAGTAATTAGTATCTCTTGTAAAAATCTCATGTGGAGTGTGGGGGAAGCCTCGGTGTAAATTAGGAGTCGACCATCTTGCATAAGAATGGCCCCAATTCTAACTCCTGATGTGTCAGCCTCAATGACAAAAGTGTGGCTGAAATCAGGTAGTGCTAGGATCGACGTCGTCGTCATGGTGGCCTTGAGTTGTTTGAAGGCTGTAGAAGCTTGTTCTGACCACAAGAAGAAGTCTTTCTTCAATAGGGACGTGAGCGGGGCATTAATCTTTCCATAATCTTTCATAAATTTACGGTAGTAGCCCGTGAGTCCAAGGAAGCCGCGCAATGATTTTACGTTTATAGGTTTCGGCCATCCTTGCATTGCCTCAATCTTCGTCGGGTCTATCACCACTCCATCCTCTGATATAATGTGCCTAAGATACTCAACTTTATGCTATAAGAAGCTGCACTTTGACTGATTAACATAAAGAGTATTCTTCTGAAGAATCGTTAAAATAGTTCGTAAGTGCTGAAAAAATATATCAAGCGCAGGGCTATAAATGAGAATATCATCAAAAAACACCAATACGAACTTGCGTAGAAAACTTTGGAAGATGTCATTCATTAGGCTTAGGAAAGTAGGAGCATTCGTAAGTCCGAAAGGCATTACCAGAAACTCGTAGTGGCCGTTATACGTGCAGAATGCAGTTTTCGAAACATCTTCAGTACATACCCAAATATAATGATAACTAGAATGGAGATCTAATTTAGTGAAGACTCATGCTCCTTTTAATTCATTCAAGAGTTCATCTATGATTGGTATGAGATATTTTTCCTTGACGATGATAGCGTTCAATACCCTATAATCAATGCACATTCTCCATGTACCGTCCTTCTTACGCACTAGCCACACTGGTGAAGAATAAGGGCTACAACTCGGTCGAATCACCCCGGTGTCAAGCATCTCTTTGTTGATGTTCTCGATCTTGTCCTTCTGCAAGTGAGGGTAGAGGTATGGACACAAATTTGTTAGAGATTTGCCTGGCAGAATAGGAATATGGTAGTCATGCGACCGGTTAGGGGGTAGCCTGCACGGCTCCGTGAAAACGTCCGTGAATTCATCCATCAATAGGGCAAGTTTATGATCTGAATTTTGTATATTCTCCCCCTTAGATGGCTGCTAGATATGCATCAAAAATCCCCAATGTGCTTTGTGCAAAACTTTCTCCATCCGTTGCGTCGAAATGGTAGAGATATGGCTTCCACTCTTGCCTCACAATGTGACCTATCTCCCTTTGCAATAAAATTTCATAATTAATTTAGAAAAATTTCAGGAGATATCACCTAGCATTATGAGCCACTCGATCTCAAGCATGGCTTCATAATCATCAATGGGTAGGAGGAAGAAATCGGCTACCACTTATTGGTCTTGGAGGAGTAGCTTCACCCGCGGGCACCGTTGGTCATAATTGAGAATTCGACCGTCGACGACCTTTACGTCGAACTTATTGCAACCTTCAATTTGAAGTACCAAATATGCAGCAACCTTACTATTAAGAAAGTTATTTGTGCTGCTCGTGTCGATGAGAACGGTGATGGGTTGCTGCTTTAGAAGTCCTTCAACTTTCATCATCTACGGGTTAGAGTAGCCGGCCAACGCGTGCACTGCGTAGTCGGCCGGTTGGGACTCTTCCTTCATGGCTTTTTCTTTAAGTTCAATGGCTTCTTTAGATGTTTTATTGTCCTCATTCTCCACTGATTCAATCATGAGGAGCCGACCCTTTTTGCAATGATGTTCGCGGCTCCATGGTTCATCGTAATGCCAACACAACCCCTTGGCCGATTGTTCGCGAAGCTCATCTCTTGTCAACTTTTTTTGTGCAAGGGCTTGGATGGTAGTAGAGGGGGCAGTAGGCCTCGACATGGCTGGTCGGGGAGTGACCCTTGTCCTTCGTACCTCGTGGTTCAATCGTTCTTCCTGGATACACGTGAAGGAAATCACCGCCATAAGTGTGTACGGTTACTGCGCCTTTACTTCTCAGATCTCCGGCTTTAGGCCCTCAATAAAAGTATCTAAAAGTTATTTCTCAGACCAATTCTCAGTTTGGTTAGATAAACGCTTAAACCTTGTTTGATATTCTTGTATTGTAGAGGTTTGATGAATCTTTGCCAATTATCCGTCGATATTGTCGAAATCGGTTGGTCGGAAGCGGTTTAGTAGTCCTTCCTTGAATCGTTGCCAAGAGAGTTATCCATGGATATGTTTAAACCAATTGAACCACTGAATAACATCTCCCTCGAGGTGTATGGCAGCAATCTCCACCCATGTAGCGTCGGCAGTTCAGTAGAATCGAAAATAGTGCTCCACGCGCGAGATCCATCCGATCAGGTCTCCTTCTTCCCATCTTGGGAAGTCAATCTTCATCCATGGATTGTTGGGATCAGAGGTGATGTGTCCATGCTCTTGAGGATCATCTTGTCGATCTGAAGTCTCTCCATGGTGTGACTTCCTCGGGCTTGATGGTCGGCCCATGCTGAATTCGGCAAAAATTGATCGCATCTTCTCCTCCATGCGGCTTTCAAAGGCTTCGAACTTGGAGTTTATGGCCTCCTCTGATGCCATGGTGTATGCCTCTAGATCTGTAATATTGAGATCTCTCTTGTTTTGTTGGGTTAGTGGCATGAGAATTTTGGAGAAGGGGGTGGCCGGTTGGAAGGTGAATCGGTTTGGATGGGAGTATACTATGGTTTAGGGCTGATTTTGGTGGCTATTTGGTTTCGGTTTAGGGTAGGATTTTGAAGGGTTTTGGATGAGGATGGTAGGGTTTGGTGATGAGAAAAGAGAGTCCAAAATCCCACAAAAAATAGCACTCAAACCTGATAGAATTTGATGAAAAAAAGTTCTACGATGTGCAGTCCTACCGAACTGATTTTATGTCGGAGAAATTATGACTTCTCGACGTAATTTCTAGAGGAAAGTTTAAGAAAATTATCTAGAAACCCTTGGTTTAGATGTTGGGAGTACCAGTAAAAATTTTGGTGAAATTTTGGCAGCATAAACAATAGGAAAATAGGGCAAAAGACGAAAGGTAGATCCTTCATCATAAAAATTCTAGAACTACGTACTTGTGAAAGATTACACAAGAAAGCTGATTCTAGAAGGAATTTTTTCAAGAAATTAATCCCAGATGAAAGCCAAGTTGATCCTTGAGATTGTGTAAAAATTGACCAAAAACGATAAATAGAAGTTCAGTTTCAAGAGCCAATAATCAGCTGAAAATTTCTATAGTGTTTCGCCTTCGCAACGATGATAATGTATGCGACAGTAAAATTTTGCAGCAAGAAAACTTTTGAAAATTCTTCACCCATGTATAAGATAAAGGAATAACAGTAGCAAAGGCGTGGGCTTTGGAGTTTTTACCAGATTTATGTTGTTGATGTAAGGGACAACAACAGATTGATGGATCTACGACTTGGTGGGCGACGGTGGAGGCGACGTCAAAAGCAATTGTGAGAATTGCTTAGGAAGGTGGAGGCAGCTGAGATGGCTATAGGGTAGCAGGAATGTGGCTCTGATACCAGATGATAGAACCCCAGAAGGAGCTCTATAGATTTTGATCCTTGAGGGGGATCAACCCTTGAAACGCTGTAGGGGTTCCTCCCTCCTAGACTCGGCACAATGTTGAAATAAAATTGATAATTGCTTGATAAAAAAGAGGGGGTAGCTACATCATTATATAGGATTACAAACCCTAGCACATGGGGTGCTGATAGAACCCTAGATGGAGCTCTATAGATTTTGATCCTTGAGGGGGATTAACCCTTGGAACGCTGTATGGGTTCCTTCCTCCTAGATTCGGCACAAGGCTGAAATAAAATTGATAATTGCTTTCTTTAAGAGGGGGCGACTACATCATTATAGGGATGAAAACCCTAACCTAAGGAGGTACTTACCTAAGTAAAATTACCCCTTTGCCCCTCCTATAGCCAACCTGCCTTAATAGGAACAGGGGCGACTAGGTTGGCTCTATAGCCGACCTAAGCAGGGGAAAACTCTGGCCAACCAACCCAGTAAGGGGGCGACGACCACTAAGCCCTAAGGGCTAATCTAAACCCTAGCCATACTCCTTTATAAGATAGGAGTGACTTTATTATAATCTAGTAGGGTTGTATTGACTACTTCTAGGGAGATTAGGACTCAACCCTGCTGGAGTCATATTAAACCTGCCCTCTTAAAATCAGCCTTGTCCTCAAGGCTGAAGTTCCATGAACTCAGGGAACCGGGTCTTCAGCTCCTCATCAGCTTGGGTGTTAGTTGGAAGAACTTGAGGTGAGTCGTCATCTTTAAATTTTCATTTGAGGTGGGATACTTGGAGGATCAACTGTAATTTTGATCTGGTGCACAGATCTGATCTCTAGGTTGGGGCCCCAATATGATCCCCAATTTTGCAAGGCCCAAAGAAATAGGGAGACCACTTTCTTGAGGCTTGAATTTCATGCTGGTGGAGCTAGAGATGAAGGGAGACTTGATCTTTCTCAGGAAACTTTCTTCTGCTCTGGCGTTTGTTAGGGGGAAGTTTCTTCCTTGCATGGGCTACCACATGGTTAGTCTTTAGTGATAGCCAATATTTCTTTTGGAATGGTGATTGCCCTCTGGTATGGTTCATGATGATGAGAGCCAAATCTGGCGTGAGCATGGATTGCAATTCTTCTAGTTTAACTCATCTTTCATGCCATAGACCTGTATCTAACCATATTTTAAATTTGGTAGTAATTAGTATCTCTTGTAAAAACCTCGTATGATGTGTGGGGGAAGCCTCGATGTAAATTAGGAGTTGACCATCTTGCATAAGAATAGCCCAAATTCTAACTCTTGATGCATCAACCTCAATAACCAAAGTACGGTCGAAATCGGGCAGCGCTTAGACCGACGTCATCGTCATGGCAGCCTTGAGTCGTTCGAAGGCTGCGGAGGCTTTATCAGACCACAAGAAGGAGTCTTTCTTTAGTAAGGACATGAGCGGGGCACTAATCTTGCCATAATCTTTCACAAAATTTCGTTAGTAGCCCGTGAGTCCAAGGAAACCGCATAATGATTGTACGTTTGTAGGTCTCTGCCATCCTTGCATTGCCTCGATCTTTGTCGGGTCCACTACCACTCCATCCTCTAATATAATGTGCCCAAGATACTCTAATTTACGTTGTAAGAAGTTGCACTTTGACTATTTAACATAAGAAGTATTCTCCCGAAGAATCGTTAGAACAGTTCGTAAGTGATGAAAATGTATATCAAGCGTAGGGCTATAAATGAGAATATCATCAAAGAATACCAATACAAACTTGCATAGAAAACTCAAGAAGATGTCACTCATCAGGCTTTAGAAATTAGAAGGAGCATTCGTCAGTCCAAAAGGCATTACCAGAAACTTGTAGTGGCCGTTATACGTGCAGAATGCAGTTTTCAGAATATCTTCAGTGTATACCCGAATCTGATGGTATCCGGATTGGAGATCCAATTTAGTGAGGACTCGGGCTCCTTTTAATTCATCCAAGAGTTCATCTACGAATGGGATCGGATATTTATCCTTGATGGTGATGGCGTTTAGAGCCCGGTAGTCAACGCACATCCGTCACGTACCATCTTTCTGCTGGTTACAGGTGCCCTGCAAGCCAATCACGTGAGTGATGGCACGTGTGACACGCTGTGTGATCTTTTTGCTTATGATTAATATCGGTATATTCTTACATTATATTATTTATTGCATATATTGTGATGTCCTTGGTTCTGTGCAATGGGAATCAGATCGTGATGAGATCACGATAATGAGCTCGATTCATCTTTAAACACAAATCCTAAATAATCCCGATCATAGGTTACTCAAGAGGGACATTGAGATAACCGGATAGATCGGTGTACTATATACCCCTCTATATGATGGAGGCGGTTGGTCTCGTAGCCACTTGTGTAGAGATACTAAGGATATAGTACAAGTGCTCATTAGAAAATGAGTTCACCGATTGATCCGCTTATGAAATGCTGTATGGTTAATGATACCTAATGTCAGATAGCGATTCCATAGTCTCAGTTGTGTATCTGGTCCTTAAACTTGAGACACCAAGGATACCTTGTATGAGTACTCCTTTCTTTGACGCTAAACTTACAGGTTTGGAAAGTTTTAGATCTGGTACAGTTGATTATCGAGATTGGTAGCCAACCTTATGAAGACAATTGAGTGTCAATAGAGGATCATCCACTCTCGGTATCACGAGAGGAATATTTCATATGTGCTTGCTCATACAAATCCCTAGCTAGGGCCATTCGGATTGAGAGAGGAGTTCTCCGGTAGAATCTAAATAGAGCAAGACAAACTGATTCCGTATGTGACCTGACAGTGCCATCTCTGGAATATTATTTGGATGATGGATTATGGATACATGATAATTATAGACAGACAGGTCCGATGGATTTGATCCCCCCTGTACTGTTTGGGGACTATGGCGTAGTAGCCTAGTACGTCCATAGTCGATGAGTTGAGTGAATTATTATGAGGAGAATAATTCACTATATCAGAAGGAGTTCTGATGTGACTCATGGTCAGCTCGGTATCGAGCCTAGAGGGTTATATTCATATGGTGGATGCTTAAGCGAATAGAGGATTAGATGAAGATCTAATTAGTCTCTATTCTCATCAGATGAGACCCTATGCTGATGGACTCCTTGCTTAAGGCCCAATTAGAGGCCTAAGAAAATTATTGGATAGAGATCCAATAATGCAAAGTTAGTGGGTTATTGGATGGAGATCCAATACCCACTAAGGCAGGAGCTCTAGATTTTTGGTGGCTCCCTATAAATAGGAGGGGAGACTCATGGTTGATAGGCTACAACTTTAGCCACCACCTCTTATTCTCCTCCCTCCCTCTGAGCAAGAATTGCAAGATCAGATTAGAGGAGTTTTACTGCAGAGATCCATTGTGTGGATACCGCTAGAGAAGATGACGCTTGACCTCCTTTATCGTCTCCATCCGGATCTAGAATACAGGGATATACGATCTCCCTACTGTTCTACGTGCTTGTTGCAGCGATTGGCAGCAAAAGTAGGTGCTACCTATGAGGGAGGGGCGACCACATGCTTGTTGTATGCATGTAGAGGTGGCTTGCCACGGCCAGGCCCCCTGCAAGGGGCGGCCGCCCGCAGGGCAGCAACCCGCAAGGGGCGACCACCCGAGGGCACGACTGGTTGCGACCAGCTCGCAAGGGCCAACCGGCAGCAGTCAGCCCGTAAGGGGTTGCCGCCCGCGGCCAACCCTGCCGCCAGTAAGGGCCGCGACGCCGATCGCAAGGGTGGCCGGCCCTTAGGAGGGCAACTACCGACCGCAAAGGGCAGCTGTCGCTGTCGCCCCCTGCGCAGGTGGCGCAATGAGGGTGAAGGAGGGCTAGGGCATCTTTTTGAGAAAAAGATGGTTATGCCCTTCAGAATTTGAGAAATTCCAGCTCTGCCCCTTGATATAGAATTCCTTAAATGCCCTCAATATTTTTGAAAATTTTAAGGACTGTCCTCTCATCCAGAATACCAAAAATACCCTCAATAATTCTGGAAATTCCAAGGACTATCCTCATGTATAGAATTCCAAAAATATCCTTGATAATTCTAGAAATTCTGAGGACTATCCTCTCATCCAGAATTACGAAAATACCCTTGATAATTCTGGAAATTTTGAGCATGTCCTAATTTCTAAAAGAAATAATTAATTAAATAGTTTAATTAATTATTATATATATCTAGTAATCCTACATATGATGTGATGTATGATGTGGATGGATGATCATGAGCTATGTGTTGTAATGTGTGTAATTGTGATTATTATTATTATTGGGGCCTGCGAGCTTGCATTTTTCTCATTTATTATTGGGCCTACGTGCTTGTGATTATTTGTAATTACATGGAGAGGCGCAGTAGGAGCGTGGAGGTTATAGTGGGACCCACGATGCCGTGGCAGGAGATCACGACGCATGGTGTTGCAACGATCCGATGGAATCGATGATAACGAGATCAACAATCACAAGGCATGGAGATGCGCCAATGCACACATAGATCCTATTGTGAGTGATTAGGCCCATTGGCTCGGGCTTAATCATATTAGGTGATGACTCATGATCATCTGGTGTGACTTATATATGTGATGTGTTATATACCTACTAGATATATGTGTATATATATTTGCATGCGATGTAGATATATATTAAATATGTATGTGTGTGACACGATATATTAGGAGATTGATACGAAACAAAAACCCCTCCTACGATAATATTAAGTCGGTAAGCGTGAGACAATAAGATTGACACGCGTGGCCTTCCATCGTTATAGGAAGAAATTGAATTACGACATAGGTTGAGTTGGTCGAGTCCCTCGAGGCTCACCTATCTACGTGATCGAGTTATTGCTTACGACATAGAGATGTCACCGGTGCTTGGTCAAGTCCCTTGAGGGCATATCATCAAATCAGACTCATCTTGTAACGATGGTGATGACTTAACTGAATATCATGGTTGGTCGAGTCCCTCCATGATGATTCAGAGGCCGAACGTGACGGGAATCACAAGGAGTTGTGATTGGCAAGAGTTGCCTACCTTTTGGGCTTAGTGTAATTGGTCGAGTCCCTCGAGGTTGCACTAAGATGCCAATTGGATCCCGATCCCCACTAGGAGTCTGCCAGAGACTTCCGTCTCATGTGTCGAGTGTGTCACGTGATTCGCTAAGAAAATAGTGGGAGTACATTAAGATAGAAGTCCATATCTTAATTAGTATTTTCTGTAAAATCTGCATGTTATTTAATTTACGCTATATTTTGTTTGTCGTTTGTAAAACCCCTACATGGCATACTTGATGTCAACCGCCTCATTGGTCCAAAGCTTCACATTTTTTATAATTATTCTCGGAAGATAAAATCGTATATGTCCTTAACATGATTGTGCCCACGTTTGAGGAAAGGCTAAGCGAGGATGAGATCGCTCGCTTTGTGAAGTATATAGATAGTTCTAGAGGATAACCTATGTATTGATCTTATACTTCAGTCCCTACCAGATTCTTTTTCACAGTTCATTATTAACTTTAATATGAACAAGTTTGATATGACTCTCCCTGAGCTCCTTAATATGTTGAGGGAAGCTGAGAGTGTCATCAAGAAGGAGAAGCCAATTCTCTATATTGGTGAGACCAAAAAGAAAAGGAAGGCTAGCGAGATCCTTGAGAAGGGCAAGGGCAAAGGCAAAGAAAGACTAGGTAAGGTAAATGTTGTCAAGAAATACCCGGGAAAAAACAAAGGATAATGCTTCTACTATGGCCAAGATGGATATTGGAAGAGGAACTGCAAGGATTGCCTTGCAGAGAAGGCGAGACAGAAGCTTGGAGAAGTTTCAGGTATATTCATGATCAGTCTCCACTTGTCATATTTTCATGATAACACATGGGTATTGGATATCGGGAGTGTTTATCATATCTATAATTCATTGCAGGTTCTGACAAGACCTAGGAGATTGGCTAGAGGCGAGATGAACCTCAAGATGGGCAATGGAGCAAGAGTTGTTGCAGTTGCTATTGGAGAGGTCACCCTACATCTACCTGATGAAGCTATTATTGCATTAGATGCATGCTATTTTGTTCCATCTATTATCAAAAATATTATTTTTATCTCTTATTTGATAATTAATGGATATAAATTAGTTTATGAGAACAATAATTATTCAATAATTATAGATGATAAGATCATCACTAGAGGGACCCTTATAAATGGCTTATATGTGTTAGACACTTCTCCATATTTCATGAATATAAATATATCTAAGAGAAAAAGATGAGGTGAATAATGCATACCTATGACATTAAAAGCTAGGTCATATACATGAGGGAAGGATTCAAAAGTTGTTGAAAAATGGATACTTAGATCCATTTGACTATGAGTCATATGCAACTTGCGAACCTTGCCTTCGTAGGAAAATGACCAACTTTTCTTTTAGTGGAACTAGAGAGAGAACCACTGAGTTATTGAAACTCATACATAGTGATGTATGTGGTCCTATGTCGACTCAAGCTATAGGTGGTTACTCATACTTCATTACATTCACTGATGATTTCTCTAGGTATGGACACATGTACTTAATGAAGTACAAATCTGAGGCCTTTGAGAAATTCAGGGAATATAAGAATGAGGTAGAGAACCAAATTGGAAAGAGTATTAAGACTCTTCGATCAGATCGAGGAGGAGAGTACTTGAGTACGAAGTTCACCCATTTCCTCAGGGACAATGGGATTCTATCCCAATAGACACCTCCTTATACACCTCAGCTCAATAGTGTATCAGAAAGAAGGAATCGCACGCTGTTAGACATGGTGTGGTCTATGATGAGTTTCACTGACCTACCCATTTTATTCTGGGGGTACACCCTAGAGACTGCAACTTACCTTCTGAACAGAGTTCCATCAAAGTCGGTAGTGTCTACACGATATGAGACATAGAAAGGAATGATGCCCAATCTTATGATTGTTAAGATTTGGGGCTGTCCTGCCCACGTTAAAAGACACAACCTTGATAAGTTGGAATCAAGGACAGAATGGTGCACGTTTGTGGGATACCCAAAGAAAACTTGTGGGTATTATTTCTATCATCCCGAGGACCGAAAGGTCTTTGTTGCCAAGAGAGCTGTGTTCCTTGAGAAGGAACACATTCTTGGTGGAAACAGTGGGAGTGAGATAGAATTGAGCGAGTTTGGAGAACCTAGCTCAAGCACCATTCCAGAGCCCGAGTCTGTTCAGGTACCTAACACACAAGTTCCAACTTTACGTAGGTCTAATAGAGTATCTCATCCTCCTGAAAGATATGTGGGACATATCACTGGAGATGACTCTCAGGATGTTGATCCTCAGACCTACGAGGAGGCTATTATGAGTATAGACTCCGGAAAATTACAAGAAGCCATGAATTCTGAGATGGATTCCATTTACTCTAACAAGGTTTGGAATCTTGTGGATGCGCTTGAGGGTATTGTACCCATCGACAGCAAATGGATCTTCAAGAAGAAGATCGGAGTGGATGGAAAGGTAGAGACCTATAAGGCAAGACTGATAGCTAAAGGATATCGTCAAAGACATGGAGTTGACTATGATAAAACCTTTTCACTTATAGCCATGCTTAAGTCCATTAGAATTATTTTGACTATTGCAGCACACTATGACTATGAGATCTGACAGATGGATGTCAAAATGACATTCCTCAATGGCAACATCGAGGAAGAGGTGTATATGATACAACTAGAGGGATTCGTATCCAAAGAGAGTCCAGATAAAGTGTGTAGGTTGCTTAGATCTATTTATGGATTGAAGCAAGCTTCCCGAAGTTGGAACATATGATTTGATGAGGTGATCAGATCTTATGACCTTGTTAAGAACGAAGATGAGCCTTGTGTATACAGGAAGGTAAGTGGAAGCACTATCACCTTCTTGGTGCTATATGTGGATGATATCATAATCATTGGGAATGATGTAGGAATGCTCTCCACAATAAAGGCTTGGCTATCTAGAAACTTCTTCATGAAAGACTTAGGGAAATCATCCTATATTTTGGGGATCCAGATCTATAGAGATTGATCTAAAAAGATACTTGGCTTGTCCTAGTCTAGGAACATAGACTCTATTATCAAAAGGTTTGACATGGAAAATTTCAAGAGAGGTCTCATACCGATGAGACATGGAATATCACTTTCTAGGAGTATGTCCCCAAAGACTCCTGAAGAAAGGGCATACATGAATAAGATACCTTATGCCTCAGTGATAGGGTCTATCATATATGCGATGCTATGTACTAGGCCTGATATAGCATATGCTCTGAGTATCATGAGCATGTATCAGGCAGATCCAGATTTAGAACACTGGAAGGCAGTAAAGTGTATCCTTAAGTACTTGAGAATGACTAAGGATCTTTTACTAGTATATGGAGGAGGTAGCCTCTAGGTTGAGGGCTACACGAACTCGAGTTTTCAGTCCAATATTGATGATAACAAGTCAAATTCAGGGTATATTTTCACCATGAATGAAGGAGAAGTAAGCTGGAAGAGTTCCAAGTAAGATACTACTGCTGACTTGACCACTGAGGTGGAATACATTGCTGTAGTAGAAGCAGCAAGATGAAGGGGTTTGGATGAAGAAGTTCATCAAGGATTTGAGAGTCATACCAAGCAGCGTGGAGCTGACTCCCATATATTATGACAGCGATAGGGTGATAACTCTAACAAAGGAACTCATGTCTCAACAGAATTGTTCTGAGGAGGTTCCATATGATTAGAGTGATCATGATCCAAAAAGATATAGCAATGAAAATAGTTCCATCCGAATATAACATTGTAGATCTACTAACGAAGCCACTAGCTCAGATTATATTTGAGCGTCACAAGGGTCTGATGGGAATCAGACACATAGGTGATTAGCTTTTGGTCAAGTAAGAGATTGCTGGTTACGGGTGCCTTGCAAGCCAATCACGTGAGTGATGACACGTGTAACACGCTGTGTGATTTTTTTGCTTATGATTAATATTTACATATTCTCACATTATATTATTTGATACATATATATTGTGATGTCCTTGGTTCTGTACAATGGGAATTAGATCGTGATGATATCACGATTATGAGATCGATTCACCTTTAAACATAGATCCTAAATAATCTCGATCATAGGTTACTCAAGAGGGACATTGAGATAACTGGATAGATCGGTGTATTATATACCCATCCATATGATGATGTGGCTGGTCTTATAGCCACTTGTGTGGAGACACTAAGGATATAGTACAGGTGCTCATTGGAGAATGAGTTCACCGATTGATCTGCTTATGGAATGTTGTATGGTTAATGATACATAATGTTATATAGCGATTCCATAGTCCCAGTTGTGTATCTAGTCCTTAGACTTGAGACACCAATGATGCTTTGTATGAGTACTCCTTTCTTTGACGCCAGACTTACAGGTTTGGAAAGTTCTAGATCTGGTACAACTAATTATCGGGATTGGTAGCCAACTTTACAAAGGTAATTGAGTGTCAATAGAGGATCATCAACTCTCGGTATCGCGAGAGAAATATCCCATATGTGCTTGCTCAGACAAATCCCTGGCCAATGTCATTCAGATTGAGAGAGAAGGAGTTCTCTAGTAGAATCTGAATAGAGCAAGATAAACTGATTCTGTATGTGACCTGACAATACCATGTCCAATATACGGTCTCTGGGATATTATTTGGATGAGGGATTATAGATACATGGTAACTATGGATAGACAAGTCCGATGAATTTGATCCTCCCTGTACTGTCTTGGGACTATGGCGTAATGGCCTAGTACGCCATAGTCGATGAGTCGAGTGAATTATTATGGGGATAATAATTCACTATATCAGAAGGAGTTCTAATGAGAGTGACTCACGACCAGCTCAGTATCAGGCCTAGAGGGTCACACACATATGGTGGATGCTTCAGTGAATAGAGGATTGGATGAAGATTCAATTAGCCTCTATTCTCATTAGATGAGACCCTATGTTGATGGGCTCCTTGCTTAAGACCCAATTAGAGACCTAAGGAGATTATTGGATAGAAATCCAATAATGCAAGGTTAGTGGGTTATTGGATGAAGATTCAATACCCACTAAGGCAAGAGCCCTAGGTTTTTGGTAGCTCTCTATAAATAGGAGGGGAGACTTACATAGGCTGCAACTTTAGCCACCACTGCCTATTCTCCTCCCTCCCTCTGAGCAAGAGTTGCAAGATCAGATTGGAGGAGTTTCGCTGTAGAGATCCATCGTGTGGATACCGCTAGAGAGGAGGACGCTTGACCTCCTTTATCTTCTCCATCCGGATCTGGAATACAGGGATATATAATCTCCTTAGGTAAAATCAATCTCTCACACATCGTGATTTTTTTATTTTTGTGATTTTTCTCATGACCCCAATCTTTTGCATGACGATTGGATCTGCGTGGAAAATCAATTTTTATTTTGATTTTCGCTACGCATGTGATGCACCCGCTGAGGTTTCCCCACACTTTCTTGTGCACTAGCAACACCAGTGAGGAGTTAGGGCTGCAGCTCGGTTCGAATCACCCCGGTGTCAAGCATCTCTTTAACAATGTTCTCGATCTTATCCTTCTGCAAGTGAGGGTAGTGGTACGATCATAAATTTGCTAGAGGTTTGCCTGGCAAAATAAGAATGTAGTGGTCATGCGGCTGGTTAGGGGGCAGCCCGCACGACTCCAAGAAAACATCCACGAATTCATTTAGGCAAAGGGCAAGCTTAGGATATGAGTTTTGTTTGTTCTCCCCCATATATGGCTGCTGAATATGCATCAAGAATTCACCATGTGCTTTGTGCAAAACTTTCTCCATTTGTTACGATGAAATGGTGGAAATTTAGCTCCTACGCTTGCCTCATAACGTGACCTGTCTCCCTTTGTAATAAAATTTTATGATTAATTTAGAAAAATTCCAGGAGATATCACCTAGTGTTGCGAGCCATTCGATCCCGAGTATGGCTTCATAATCATCGATGAGTAGGAGTAAGAAATCAGCTACCACTTCTTGGTCTTGGAGGAGTAGTTTCACCCGCGAGCATCGTTGGTCGCAATTAAAGATTCGACCGTCGGCAACCTTTACATCAAACATGTTGCAACCTTCAATTTAAAGTGCTAAATGTGCAGCAACCTCACTATTGAGGAAGTTATTGGTGCTGCCCGTGTCGATGAGAACGGTGATGAGTTGCTATTTTAGAAGTCCTCCAACTTTCCTCATCTGCGGGTTGGAATAGTCGTCCAATGCATGCACTACATAGTTGGCCGGTTGGGACTCTTCCTCCATGGCTTCTTCTTTAGGTTCAAGGGCTTCTTCAAATGTTTCATTGTCCTCATCCTCCGCTAGTTCAATCACGAGGAGTCGGCCCTTTTTGTAGTGATGTTCGTGGCTCCACGGTTCATCGCAATGCCAACACAACTCCTTAGCTGATCGTTCACGAAGCTCGTCTCTTGTCAACTTTTTTGGTGCAGGGGCTTGGATGGTAGTAGAGGGGGTAGTAGGCCTCGGCGTGGCTGGTCGGGGAGCGACCCTTGTCCTTCATACCTCATGGTTTAATTGTTCTTCCTGGATACGTGTGAGGGAAATCACTGCCATAAGAGTGTACGGTTGTCGCGCCTTTACTTCTCCTCGGATCTCTAGCTTTAGGCCCTCGATAAAAGTACCTAAAAGTTGTTTCTCAGTCCAATTCTCAGTTTGGTTATATAAATGCTCAAACCTTGTTTGGTATTCTTGTATTGTAGAGGTTTGACGAATCTTTGCTAATTGTACGTCGATGTTGCTGAAATTGGTTGGTCCGAAGCGGTCTAGTAGTCCTTCCTTGAATTGCTGCTAAGAGAGTCCTCCATGGGTGTGCTTAAACCAATTAAACCATTGAATAACATCTCCCTCGAGGTGGATGGCAGCAATCTCCACCCGTGTGGCGTCGGCGGTTCGGTAGAACCAAAAATAGCACTCTGCGCGCGAGATCCACCTGATCGGGTCTCCTTCACATCTAGGGAAGTCAACCTTCATGCATGGATTATTGAGATCAGCGGTGATGTGACCATGTTCTTGAGGATCGTCTCGTCGATCTGAAGTTTCTCCGTGTTGTGATTTCCTCGGGTTCAACAGTCAGCCAATGCTGCATTCGACGAAAAGGGATCACATCTTCTCTTCCATTCAATTTCTAAAGGCTTCAAGCTTTGCATCGATAGCCTCCTCTGAAGCCATAGTATACACCTCTAGATCTGTAATATTGAGATCTTTTTTCAGAATTCTAGATCAAACGGCGGGGGGCAGCGGTAGACTGATTTGATCTGCTGTTAGGGTGGAAGGTGGAGGCGCGTGTCGTATCAATTATGGGAATTGCTTGGGAAGGTGGAGGCGGCTGAGATGGCTACAGGGGCAGCAAGATCATTGCTCTGATACCATATGATAGAACCCCAGATAGAGCTCTATAGATTTTGATCATTGAGGGGGATCAACCCTTGGAACGCTATAGGGGTTCCTCCCTCCTAGATTCGGCACAAGGCTGAAATAAAATTGATAATTATTTTTTTCAAGAGGGGGGGTGGCTACATCATTATATAGGGATGAAAACCGTAGACTAAGGGGGTGCTTGCCTAAGTAAAATTATCCCTTTGCCCCTCCTATAGCCAACCTGTCTTAATAGGAACATGGAGCGACTAGGTTGGCTCTATAATCGACCTAAGCAGGGGGAAACTCTGGCCAACCAACCCAGTAAGGGGGCGACGACAACTAAGACTAAGGGCTAATCTAAACCCTAGTCATACTCCTTTATAAGATAGGAGTGACTTTATTACAATCTAGCAGGGTTTTATTGACTACTTCTAGGGAGATTAGGACTCAACCCTGCTGGAGTCCTATCAGGTGCTTACCTAACTAAAATTATCCTTTTGTCCCTCCTATAGCCTACCTGCCTTAGAGGGAACAGGTGGCAGCTAGGTTGGCTCTGTAGCCGACCTAAGCAGGGGGAAAACCTAGTCGGCTAGCCCAGTAAATGGGGCGACGACCACTAAGGCCCCAAAATAAACCCTAGCCACACTTTTTTATAGGATAGAAGTGACTAGGTGGGGTTTTATTACGATCTCACAGGATTCTTATTGATTACTTCTAAGTGATTAGAACTCAACCCTACTGGAGTCCTATCAGTAACGTGCTCCCTTGAGACCAATGAACCGACTACAGTCACTCAAGCCCAAAAATCCTTTCACTAGTGTAAAGCTATGTGTGAAGAATATGTTGCCCTTCTTTATAACTTTACTTGGACATTAGTCCCATTTCATTGATGGCCTCCTCTGATGCCATGGTGTATGTCTCTAGATCTGTAATATTAAGATCTTTTGTCTGTTGTCAGGTTAGTGGCATGAGAATTTTTGGAGAGGGGATGGCCGGTTGGATGGGTGGATCGGGTAGATGGAAGTATGTTGCGATTTAGGGCTGATTTGGGTGGCTGATTGGGATCGGTTTAGGGTATGGTTTGGAAGGGATTTTGGTAAGGATATTAGGGTTTGTAGATGAGAGAATAAGAGTCCAAAAACCCACAAAAGATAGCACTCAAATCCGATGAAATTCGGCGAAGAAAGGTGCTGCGATGTGCAGATCTCCAGATCAAATGCAGGAGGCAGCGATAGACTGATTTGATCTGCGGTTGAGGTGGAAGGTGGAGGCACGTGTCACAGTAATTATGGGAATTGCTTGGGAAGGTAAAGGTGGCTGAGATTAATTGGGAAGGTGAGGGCGGCTGAGATTGCTGTCCCTGATAACAGATGATAGAACCCGAGAAGGAACCCTATAGATGTTGACATATAAGGGGGATCAACCCTTGGAACACTATAGGAGTTCCTCCCTCCTAGAATTCGACAAAAAGGCTAAAGAAAAGATTAATCTTACTTGATAAAAGAGAGGGGACGACTACATCATTATACAGGGTTTTAAACCCTAGCCCATGGGGTGCTTGCCTAAGTAAAATTACCCCTTTGACCTTTCTATAGCCGACCTATCTTAGTAGGAACAAGGGGCGGCTAGGTTGGCTCTATAGCCGACCTAAGCAAGGGGAAACCCTAGCCGACCAGCCCAGTAAAGGGGGCGGTGGCCACTAAATCCTAAGGCCCAATCTAAATCCTAGTTACACTTCTTTATATGATAGAAGTGGCTAGGTGGGATTTTATTACAATCCCACAGGATTTTTATTGACTACATCTAGGGTGATTAGGACTCAACTCTGTTGGAGTCCTATCACGTCAACACATGGGCGATGGACGATGCGGGGAACTAGTGAAGGTATGTTTCTCCTCCTTTTCTCCTTCTTCTCCCTCTTCTTCTTCTCATTTTTCTTATTTCTCCCTCAATCGATCGCCAACAGTCGAAGTCGACCGCCGATAGTCAAAATTGATTGCTGATAGCTAAAATCGATAGTCGACGATTGATTTTGGCAGTATCGCCCGGTAGCGAGCGGTTCACGTACCGATCAACTGGTGGACCGGTACATACCGCCTAGTACGGGGGCTTATCGCTCGGTAAGGACAACCTTGGTTAGAAGTTGCTCTTGTGAACATCAGTTTTCATCATAACGTGAGCACAAATCCTTTGTTGATCTTTCCTTGGGTTCTTCTCGGGTCGGCTTTTAGATGCCCAGGTTTTAGCTGGGAATAGATGGGGTGGGCGACTTGCTGATTACCTGTCTGTTGAAGCTTCTATTTCAGCGAGTGTCTATATTGATTTATCCTTCATGCACGCGAGCGAATGATATGGCAACCATCATGGTGCGGGAGTAGTGAGCTTTAACTTCACACCGAATCTTAGGATTAAGTCCCTTGATAAATGTTCTCACCAATCTCAGGTTTGGTTCGACAGACGCTCAAATTTGCTCTGGTACTCCTGTACTGTGGAACTCTGACGGATTTTGGCAAGCTGTCCATTAATGTTCTCGTACTCCGATGGTCCGAAGTGAATCAGGAGCTCTCTCTTGAATTGTCCCTATGAAGGGACTCCGTGATAAGTTTCATACAAATCATACCACCAGATTACATCACTATTAAGTTGATGTGAAGCTACTTCCACCTTAGATTTTTTCGAAGTTTTGTGGAAGTGAAAAAAATTGTCAGCCCGTGAGACCCAACTAGTCGAATCTCCATCTTCCCATCTGGGAAACTCTATCCTCAAGCATGGATATTTTGTGTCCTACCCTTGATCATATTTTTCAGATTAATTCCCCTTGAGATTGGAACTTTCACCATACTAAGATTTACTGGGGCTCTTCGATAGACTTTTTTTGAATTCGTTGAAGAGTTATTGTAGTCTTTCTTCTAGTTGGGTTCGAAGGCTTCGAATCTTACTTAATTAAACCATCAATAGCCATCACATAAGATTGTAGACCTGTAATGTTTAATTCGTTTTTTGGATATTGGGTCAATGACATCAGCAACATCATATTTGGTGTGGCTACAAAGGAAGTGAGCGCTTGTGGCAGTGAGAGATTGCTGCTTGTTGAGGCTATGGGCAGCGGTGTATAGGTAATGAGCATATCGCTACTGCGGTCTGCTAAAGGTAGCATTGATCACTGTAGTAGATCAGCGAGGGATGTGCGTTGACTGACGAGGGTTAAGCTATGGTGGACAGAGGAAAGGGGAAGGTAGCAGCGGCAATGGTGGTTGGGTTGCAGCGAGAAGGTTGCAACCCAGCCACCATTGCAGCGAGAAGGTGTGGATACGATCGACGAAGGAGGAAGATGGCTGCAATGGTTACTGTTAATGCTAGTAGTGAAGAGGAAGCAGTGGTGGTGCGGTTGGGAGCAGCATCACCAAGGTCATCGAGAGGGGTGATCCGTTGGTTGGGAAACAATAGTGGCGTCAAGGAAGGAGATGGCGGGGCAAGGAGGAACAGCAATGGTGCAACTGACGGTTGCTATCGATGTCGATAGCGAGGATGGGAGGCACAGCGATGACGATGGCCGGTCAGTGGCTGCGAAATCAGTGGCAGTGACAGAAAAGGGCAGCGGTAAGCAGGGGAAAAGAAAGAGGGCAGCGGCGAGGTCCGACAAACACCGTGGTGTCGCTAGGGGCCCATGGTTAGCAGTTGTGGGAAACAGCGGTGGCCGACGACTGCGTGGCTGCAGGAGGCGGTGTCGGTAACCAACGATGATGATTGTCACTGGGAGAGGAAGAAGAGGGTAGTGGGAAGCAGCGGCCAAGGAGGGAGCGACAATAGTGGAAGAAGGAGCAACTAGCGACTTGGCTACAAGCGGTAGAAGGCTAGAGACGATGACGCTAGGCAGGGGCTGCAAAGAGGAGGGGTGGCTGGGACCGATGAGAGAGGTATCGCAGCACGACGGTGGAAGTTACAATGGGAGGCAACAACGACAATGTTGCTATGCATGACAACGTTGTAGAGGAGGGAGCAACACTGCAATCCGTAGGCAAGGGAGGAGGCGACAGTGACCGGGGTGTCCTTACGGCAAAGGAAGAAGGCGATAACGATAGGGAAGGAATAATGCTCGAGCAGAGATGGCAACGAGCAAGGGAGGAAGATGCTAGCGATGGGAGTAGTAGTGGACTGGAGGTGGTAGCGCCGGACCGTAGGTGTTGGAGAAGGCGACAGCAGCGGGGGGTGCGACAAGTGGTGGCTACAGCTGTTGTGGGAGATGGCAGTGCGGGGGGGGGGGGGGGGGGCGGGGGGGGTGGCAAGATCGTTGCTTCCTACAACTAGGAGGCGGTGATAGTGGCTGGAGTGATCGCTCCATAAGGAAGGCAGACAATAGAGATGGCAGCGACAAGGGAGCAGTGACACTGCCAATGCGGGTGGAGAAGGCAACAACAACGGTGGCAGTGGCTGCATAAGCTACAGGGGGAGATGGGGAAGAGCAGCAGTGGTGATGGTGGTGTCGGGTGAGGGGAGAAGAAGGGTAGCAGGGTTCATGTGACTAGGGAGGGGATGCTGGCAGCGTCATCTCCTACGGAGGTGTAGTGGCAACAGTGGCGACATCTGGGGAAGGAGATGCGAGAGGTGGCTTTTGTTGATGATAGAGGGCTACGATTAGGAATAGTGGAGGAAGAAGGCACGGGTGGAGTGGAAGGCGGTGGCGGTGTCATGGCTGGGAAGTAGTTGCTACAGGTGAGGAAGTAGTGGTTGGCGAGCAACGAGGAAGAGGAAGGCAACAACAAGGGCAGTTGTTGAACAGGATGGCAGCGATGGGTTGGAACAGAGATGGCAGCAGTGCAGGGGAGCAAGATCCTATGAGGGCTGAAGGTGCACTGACAGCGCCGGACAAAACGAGAACCGAGGATGACAGCACTAGATCTGCAAGCAAGGGAAGGATGGCAGCACGAAAAATGGAAGGATGACAATGGCAACGTTGTAGCGATGTGAAACAGGCAGAGGCAGAGGAGGCAGCGGGAAGCAGCGGCAAAGCTATAGTGTGTGGGTGGAGAGCAAGATCGCGTGGCTGCGGAAGTTAACAGCGCTGACGTTTCACGAACGGTCGTCACTCAACCGCAACTCTTCACTCAGCAAATCGTTCGTTGCTTTTGCTTACTTGTACAGATGTTTGGCAGCATGTTTTGCCTTTGCTTTGTATGATTTTGCCTATAAAATATGAGCAAAAATAGTTTGTAATGATGCAGAATGATCGCTCACTGCGCAGAGCCAAAACAACCTAAAAAAGCCCAATTTTGGGTCATTTTCGCATGCTGCGATGAGTGCTCTGAGCGGTGTGAAACATTAGCTATCTTAGCCCCTTAGAAACCCCCAAGTGGATGGAGCTTCGAGTATGTATCGGGCGTAAGCATTCATCAAGAGTGGAACTCGACTTGCATCTGATACATTGTGAACCGTCATTTGTGGACTTGCGACCATTCTTACAGCCCTCTAAAGTCCTGTCCACTCTCTTTTTCTCCCTTTTTCTCCTTTTTTTTATTGCACTCAAGGTGTTTGACGAATTGCTTGTAAGGCTTTCATTTTGGCGAGACATCGAGACTTGTCTATCGCTCATTTTCAAGCTAATCAACTTCTCTTTTGCAAGTCCTTCGGGACTGGCACAAGATTGTAAGTGGGCTAACCATTTGTAGACAAATAACGCTTTGGCATTTCATAACTTAGGCAATCCTAGCTAAGTCCAAAACATTAAGCAAGGTTGCTTCGCGACTTAGGCAATTCCAGCTAAGTCTTTAAGTTTGTCGATAGGGTGCCGCACGACTTAGACAAATTCAGCTAAATCCATGACATTGTGATATCAGAGCAGGCAAGCAATTCAAACAAGTAGCGAAGAAGATTCGTAATCTCGCTATGGCGAAACACAATGGTGAATCGAGCAAGATGGGGCAAGTCGGACCCTTGCCCCAAGCAGCCGTAGGTGGGCTGCATGTGCAAACTCGGTCGCAAGCTGTTGGAGCTGCTCATGAGGAGCGCAGCAGCGAACAAGATGAGCGTGAATTGGGGTATTCTCCGCGAGCGGAGGAGGTGCAATCTGGTGTGCTAACAGAGAAAAGGAGCCACAAAGAAAGACTTACAATGGTGGAAACCTGCCTTGATGTTCTTGAAGCGAGCTTGGACGAAGGCTTCTTGGGGTAGAGAGCTCATAAGAAAAAGCTGAATCTCAGATCGACAGGGTTGAGTCCTAGTCGATCGGCTGACGGAGGACACCAAAGACTCCGTACGACATCTACATAAAGTTATGGTGGAATTTATGGCCAAGGTGACGTTGCTCACAAGAACTCTCAATGCGGGAGGGAACAATACCCATGTTGCACTGCCACAAAGCTTTAGGGCACCAGAGTCATATTGCTATGAGGGTTCCCGAGATGCCAAAGAGCTTAAAAATTTTCTTTTCGACATGGACCGGTATTTTTGTGCTACAAGGCCCGATTCGGAGGAAACCAAAGTTTCTATAACAATAATTTATCTAAATGGAGATGCAAAACTTTGGTGACGAACCCGTTGACAAGAGATCTAGCAAGGCCGATGTCGAGTGGATACATAGGAAGACTTAAAGCGAGACTTGAGAACTCAGTTCTTACTCGAGAACACAAAGTTTGTCGCAAGAAGAAAACTGAGACAACTCCGCCAAAGTACATCCATTCGAGATTATGTGGAGTAATTTTTGGCACTGATATTGGATATACATGATATGTCCGAGAAGGATAAGCTATTCAGCTTCCTCGATGGCTTGAAGCTATGGGCACAATAAGAACTATATCAGAGAAATATCACCAACGTGGTCGGGGCAATTGCAGTCGCAGAAAGGCTAACTGATTTTGTTTCTTCATATGACTTGGGAAAGAAGAAATAATCCTCAGGAATTCACCCAACAAAATACTCTCATGTGAAGGAGTCTAGGGGCGAACAAACGAAGAAGAACTTCCACAAGGGACCAAGCTTAAAAGGCAAAGCCTTGAAATCTAGCGGATGCTTCTTGTGCAGATGACCGCACATAGTGGGGGAGTGCCCGTAAAAGCAGGTAGTCAATGCTTTAACTACATCAATACACCCCCACAAGTCAGACAAGGGCAAAGTCATCGTCCTTAGTTCGAGATTTCTGAATCCAACAGCGATGATGAGGAGTCACAAGGACCCCGAATGAGTGCAATGCGTTTGTTGAATGCATTACGAGGTCAAGTGGGGGAGAACACAAAGGTAAAGCCACTGAAGGCAAAGAGTAGCAAGTTGATGTACGTGGACATCAAACTAAATGGCCGAACAACCCGAGCAATGATGGACACGGGTGCTACTCACAATTTTATTGCCGATCGGGAAGCTAAGCGGCATTCCAAGACCTGAAGTCTGTTGTGTTGGAGGAACCAGTATTCAGATTACCAGACTATGGGAAGTCTTTTGAAGTCCATACAGATGCTTTTGACTTTGCTATTGCGGGAGTACTTATGCAAGAGGGTCATCCAGTGGCCTACGAGAGTCACAAGCTCAACGAGATCGAGCGACGATATCCTATGCATGAGAAGGAGATGACAGCGATGGTCCCCTATCTACAAGTCTAGCAACACTACCTTTTGGGAGCATCATTTGTGCTAAGAACAAATAATGTCACATTGAGTTACTTTCAGACTCAAAAGAAACTCTCCCTGAAACAAGCACAATGGCAGAACTTCTTGGCCGAGTTCGACATAGTAATGGAGCACAAGCCCGGAAAGACAAATGTCGTGGCTGATGCATTAAGTAGGAAAGTTGAATTGGTGAATGTTATATAGTTGGAAAGCGGAGGCCAAGCAAGTCAATTGCACTCCAACTTTCTTTCCAGGATCAAGGATGGACTATACAATGATCCTCAGGTATTAACCCTGATGCAACTCATCAAAGAGGGCAAGGCACGATTGTTTTGGATCTAGGAGGGACTCATCTACACCAAAGGGAATAGAGTTTATGTTCCGTGAGTGGACAATTCGAGGCGTGAACTCTTAAGAGAGTGTCATGATTCCCTCTGGGAGGGACATCCGGGTATTCATCAAACAATGGCTCTCGTGGAGAGGGCATTCTATTGGCCGAAGATGGGGACAGATGTAGAGGAATATATTCGAATATGCCTTCTTGCCAACATGATATGGTAGAGCAGCGGAAGCCGGTGGGACTTTTATAGTCGCTGCCTGTACAAGAAAGGCCATGGGAGAGCATTTTCTTGGACTTTATATCAAGCTTGCCCGCAATGGGGGACTTCGATCGATACTTGTGGTTGTCGATCGATTTTCAAAGTATGCAACGTTTATTGCTGCACTTCTACATTGTTCAGTAGAGGAGGCTGAGTTGATGATGAAGAATGCGGTGAAGTATTGAGGAGTCCCACACAACATCATTAGTGATCAAGATTCTTGGTTCTTGGGACGATTCTGGACCGAGCTATTCAAGTTGCTAGGGTCTAAGTTATACTTCTCCACAAGCCTCCACTCTCGAACGGATGGTTAAACATAAAGAATCAACGTATTTTTAGAGCAATATCTCTGACACTACGTGAGTGCCAACCAACGAGATTGAGTGAAGCTGTTGGACATTGTCCAATTCTCCTACAACTTGCAGCAAAGCTCTGCATCCAACAAGAGCCCCTTCGAGATTATTACAGGATAACTACCGTCAACTCCTCACACCTTAGCTATTGGTTATACTGGGAGTAGCCCGTCGGTATATCACTTTGTAAAGCAATGACATTAAAATGCAGATATTGCTCAAGCCTACATAGAGAAAGAGACCAAAAAGATGAAGAAATGGGCAAACTTAAGAAGGCAACCACAGGAGTTTAAAGTTGGCGACTTGGTGTTGGTGAAGCTCCAACTAGCATCACTCTAGTTCTTTAGGCACAAAGTGCACAAAGGGTTGGTATGCAAGTATGAAGGGCCTTTCCCAATTATCATCAGGGTGGACAACGTCTCCTACAAGTTGTAACTACCAACATGGCTCAAAATTCACAATGTCTTCCATGCAAGCAACTTGAAAGTCTACCGTTCAGATCCACAAGATGCTTCCCGAAATATTTCAACTCGACTACCTCCAATCAGAGCCTCCTACGAGAAGCGAGTTAAGACTATTCTAGCGGATCATAAGACTAAGCTACCCACGGAGCAGAGCAAACTAAGTACTTGGTGAAGTGACAAAAGCTTCCCCGAACAGAAGCCAGAAGACACCCTACGATATGAAGAAGCTCATGTCAAAGCCTACCAACAAGCGTCGATGAGGGCGTCGACAGTTTAAGTGGAGGAGAATATCATGAACGGTCGTCGCTCAACCGTAACTCTTCGCTCAGTGAACCATTTGTTGCTTTTTCTTACTTGTACAGATATTTGACAGCATGTTTTGCCTTTGGTTTGTGTGATTTTGCCTAAGAAATATGAGCGAAAATAGCCTGTAACGCTGCAAAATGATAGCTCAATGCGTAGAGCCAAAATAGCTCAAAACAACCCAATTTTGGGTCATTTTCGTGTACTACGATGACCGCTCTGAGTGGTATGAAACGTCAACTATCTCAACCCCTTGGAACCCTCTGGGTGGCACAGGGTTGGATGGGGCTTCGGGTATGTATCAGGCATGAGCATTCATCAGCAGTTAAACTCAACTTGCGTCTGATACCTTCAGAACCATCGTTTGTGGACTTGCGATCGTTCTTACAGCCCTCTAAAGTCCTGTTTTACTCTCTTTCTCTCATTTTTCTATTGCACTAAAGGTGTTCGACGAATTGCTTGCAAGGCTTCCCTTTTGGCGAGACGTCGGGACTTGTCCGTCGCTCGTTTTCAAGCAAATCAACTTCTCTTTTGTATATCCTTTGGGACCGACACGAGATTGTAAGTGGGCTAACCCTTTATGGACAAATAACGCTTCAATTTTTCATGACTTAGGCAATCCCAGCTAAGTCCGAAACATCGAGCAAAGTTGCTCCACAACTTAGGTAATTTCAGCTAAGTCTTCAAGTTTGCTGCTAGGGTGTCACACTGCTTAGGCAAATTTAGCTAAGTCTGTGACAAACAAGTATGGCCAGTGGAGGAAGATGAAGAAGTTGAGGGGGGTGGCAGCAGTGGGATCAGTGGTAGCGGGGAAAGGTAGCAAGAGCGGCTTGTCACGGACTTAGTTGGTTTAGCCTAAGTCGTGCGGCACCCTTGTGTGTCCTTCCACAAAGGTTAGCCTCCCCAAAACCTCTTAGGGTCCCTTAGGACCTACACAAGAGAAAATGGGTTATAGGAAGCATTTCCCATGAGATCCACAAGCAATCACTTCAGAAAATACTTTATATAGCCAATACAAATTACACTCATGGACTTTACAAGCTTTGAACATTTGCATACAAAGGATTAAGGTCCATTACAGACCGAAGTCCCCACAAGTGTATACATGACACAACTCTTATTTATAAGCCGAAACCGACCATAAAAACTAACCAAACTAGAGCTGCCAAGCCTACTGCAAGCCCATTACTTACTGTATAAAGTATGTACAAAAACCAAAGGACCCAGACAAGCATGAGCATTACATCAAACACCTTGTTTATATTTTTGTCTGTGATATTCTTCCTCACTTATTCCTTCGACGTCCTCATCGAAACCACTATAGACGTTGCATCTCCTCGCCTTTTGCTAGATCTTCAATCTTCTGCTTTAGCTGCAACATGTCTCTTAGCTCCCCAGTGATAGGACTCTAGCAGGGTTGAGTCCTAATCTCCCTAGAAGCAGTCAATAAAACCCTGCTAGATTGTAATAAAGCCACTCCTATCTTATAAAGGAGTATGGCTAGGGTTTAGATTAGCCCTTAGGGCTTAGTAGCCGTCGCCCCCTTATAGGTTGGTTGGCCAGGATTTCCCCTTACTTAGGTCGGCTATAGAGCCAACCTAGTCGCCCGTTGTTCCTATTAAGGCAGGTTGGCTATAGGAGGGGCAAATGAATAATTTTACTTAGGTAAGCACCCCCTTAGGCTAGAGTTTTGATCCCTATTGAAAGATGTAGCCGCCACCCCTCTTAAATCAAGCAATCTATAATTTTAATTCAGTCTTGTGCTGAGTCTAGGAGGGAGGAACCCTTACAGCATTCCAACGGTTGATCCCCCTCTAGGATCAAAATCTATAGAGCTCATTCTGGGGTTCTATCGTCTGGTATCAGAGTCGCGTTCTTGTTGCCCTGTAGCCATCTCAACCGCCTCCACCTTCCCAAGCAATTCCCACAATTGCTACGACACGCGCCTCCACCTTCCACCCCAGCAGCAGATTAAATCAGTCTGTCGCTGCCCCCTGTGTTTGATCTGGAATTCTGGTTGGAGATCCTTACATCATGACATCGGTGGGCTTATTCGAAGCCAAATTAGAGGCTCTTGAGACGCTTATGGATGTTAACTTACACGCTCTCTTTGAGGCGTTTAGATTGGACCGATCATCGAGCCCAATAAGATCACAATGCAGTGCAAATTTGGATTGTAAAAAGAACCTTAGCGAAGAACTAGCGATAATCCATCAAATCTCCATCATCCAAAAGTACCAAACCAGGTTTGAAAGGTTATTTAATCAAACTTATGGTTGGTCTGAAAAATAGATATTAAGGACTTTTATTGAGGGCTTGAAGCCAGAGTTTCAAGAAGAAGTTAAAGCGCAACAGTCGTACACACTTAAGGTAGCCATCTCCTTTGCGCGACATCAAAAGGAGCGATTGAACTATGAAGCTCGAATACTAGAGTTGCTCCCCGACCAGTGACACCAAAGCTTTCACCTCCTCCTATTGTCAGTCGACCCCCTCAGCCACAGAAATTAACAAAAGAAGACCTTCATGACGGATCAACAAAGGGCCTATTGTCACGAACAGATGTCGCTCAACCGCAACATCTTCATCCCGTGAACCATTCGTTACTTTTTCTTGTTTGTACATATGTTTGGCAGCTTGTTTTGCTTTGAGTTTATGCATTTTTACCTAAGAAATGTGAGCGAAAGTAGTGTAGAAGGCTACAGAACGGTCATTCGCTGCACAAAGCCAAAACAACCCAAAATAGCCTTATTTTTTGGTCTTTTTCGTGTGCCACGATAACCTTTCTGAGCAGTGCGAAATGTTAGCAATTTCAGCACCTTGGAACCCCCTGGGTGGCACCGGGCTGGATGGGGCTCCGGGTATATGTCGGGCGTAGGCGTTCATCAGTAATTGAACTCGTCTTGCGTCCGATACCTTAGGAACCGTCATTTGTGGACTTGTGACCATTCCTACAACCCTCCAAAGTCCTATTTCGCTCTCTTTCTCTCTTTTCTCAGCTGCACTCAAGGTGTTTGACAAATTACTTGTATAGCTTTCCACTTTGCGAGACACTGAGACGTGTCCGTCACTCGCTTCTAAGCTAATCAACTTCTTCTTTGCAGGTCCTACGGGACCTTAAGAGGTTATAAGAGGGCTGACCCTGTGCGGACAGATAACGCTTTAGACGTTTCATGACTTAGGCAATCCCAACTAAGTCCAGGACAGTGGGCAAGGTTGCTTCACGACTTAGGCAATTTCAGCTAAGTCTTCGGGAGGGCCGCAAGGGTGTCGCATGACTTAGGCAAATTCAGCTAAGTCCGTGACAGTGTGGTATCAGAGCAGACAAGCAATTCAAGCGAATAACGAAGAGGATTCGTAATCTCGCCAAGGTGAGACATCGTGGTGAATCGAGCAAGATGGGGCAAGCGGGACCCTTGCTCCAAGCAGCCGCAGGTGGGCTGCAAGTGCAAACTTGCTCGCAAACTGCTGGAGCCACTTATGAGGAGCACAATAGTGAACAAGACGAGCGTGAAGTTGGGTATTCTCCACGAGGGGAGGAGGCGCCATCTGGAGCGCCAAACGGGAAGAAGGGCCATAGAGAGAGACTTACAATGGCGGAAACCCGCCTCGATGTTCTTGAAGCGAGCGTGGAGGAACTCTACCAAGGCCAAGGAAGGCTACTTGGGGTAGAGAGCTCGCAAGAATAAGTTGAAACTCGGATCGAGAAAGTTGAATCCATGATTGATCAATTGACAGAGGACACCAAAGTTTCCGTACGACATCTACATGAAGTTGTGGCGGAACTCACGGCTAAGGTGATGGTGTTAACAAGGACTCTTGATGCGGGAGGGAACAACACCCGCGCTGCGGCACCACAACACTTCAGAGCACCGGAGCCGCAGTGCTTCGAAGGTGCTAGGGATGCCAAAGAGCTTAAAAATTTCTTGTTCGACATGGAACAATATTTTTGTGCTACAAGGCTCGATTCTGAAGAAACCAAAGTTGCGATAGCAACAATGTATCTGAATGGGGATGCAAAACTTTGGTGGCGAACCCGTTGGGAAGAGATCCAACGAGGCCGATGTCGAGTGGATACATGGGGAGACTTGAAGCGAGAGTTGAGAACTCAGTTCTTGCCCGAGAACACAGAGTTTGTCGCAAGAAGGAAACTGAGACAACTCCGCCAGAGTACAACAATCTGAGACTATGTGAAACAATTTTCAGCATTGATGCTGGATATACGGGACATGTCTGAGAAAGACAAGATATTCAGCTTCCTCGATGGCTTGAAGCCATGGGCACAACAAGAACTACATCGGAGGAATGTCACCGACGTAGTCGGGGCAATTGCAGTCGCGGAAAGGCTAACTGACTTTGTTTCTTCGGAGGATTTGAGAAAGAAGAAACACTCTTCGGGAAATCGCTCATCTAAATACTCTCAAGCGAAGGAGTCTGTGGGTGAGCAAAAGAAGAAGAATTTCCTCAAGGGACCAGGCTCAAGAGGTAGAGTCCCAAAGGCTAGTGGATGCTTCTAGTGTGGAGGACCGCACAAAGTGAGGGAGTGCCCACAAAAATAGAAACTCAATGCTTTAACGACATCGGTTCTATCCCGTAAGTCAGACAAGGGCAAAGCTATTGCCCTTAGTTCGAGCAGTTCTGACTCTAGTAGCGACAGTGAGGCGTCGCAAGGACCCAGGATGGGAGCAATGCGTTTGTTGAATGCGTTACGGGGTCAAGTGGGGGAGAACACAATGGCAAAGCCACTGAAGGCAGGAAACAACGAGTTGATGTATGTGGACATCAAGTTTAATGGTCGAACAACCCATGCAATGGTGGACACGTGCGCGACCCATAATTTTATTGTCGATCGCGAAGCTAAGAGACTGGGACTACTCTTGGAGAAGAGCCCAAGTCGTATGAAGGCGGTGAATTCGGAGGCCAAGCGGATCTCCGGACAAGCAAAAGGGATCCCCATCAAGATCGGGACATGGAGCGGGAGCACAAACTTGATGGCAGTGCCACTAGACGACTTCCAAGTGATTCTCGGAATGGAGTTTATGCACGCAGCGAAGTTGGTGCCAGTACCGTTTATGAACTTCTTGTGTCTAATGGGAGGTGATGATCCCAGCATGGTTCTAGTTTCTCGGGGAGGAACCAAGGACCTACAACAAATATCGACTTTACAATTGAAGAAAGGGGTACGAAAGGGTGAATCAACCTTTGTAGCTGCTATGAAGCTAGAGACACCTGATGGGGAAGCCATTTAGGAACCTGCCGTTGTGGCGAACATCCTGAAGGAGTTCTCGAATGTGATGCCAACAGAGTTGCCGAGAACTCTACCACCACGCAGAGGCGTGGATCATCAGATTGAGCTGGAGTCAGGAATTAAGCCTCCAGTGAGACCACCATACCGCATGGCCCCTCCAGAGTTGGCGGAATTGAGGAAGCAGTTAGATGAACTGCTAAGCGGTGGTCTCATCCGCAGTTCCAAAGCACCTTTCGGAGCTCCAGTCCTCTTTCAGAAGAAACAAGATGAGAGTCTCCGATTATGCATTGATTATCGAGCCATTAACAAGATGAGGTGAAGAACAAGTACCCTATCCCGCTCATCGTGGACTTGTTCGATCAATTGGGTAAGGCAAAGTACTTCTCCAAACTCGATCTTCGGTCGGGATATTGGCAGGTGCACATTGCAGAAGGTGATGAGACAAAGACTATCTGTGTGACCAGGTATGGAGCATTCGAGTTCTTGGTGATGCCTTTTGGCTTAACCAATGCTCTGGTCACATTATGCACTCTAATGAACTAGCTGTTCAAGGAGTATCTGGACAAGTTTGTGATCATCTACTTATACGATATCGTCGTTTATAGCCAAACACTTGAGGAGCATGTTAGACACCTCCGAACAATTTTCAAAGTTCTCAGGGAGAACACCTTGTTCGTGAAGAGGGAAAAGTACTGTTTCGCCCAAACGGAGATTTTATTCTTGGGGCATTGAATCTGCAATGGTTCCATCCGAATGGACCAGTCTAAGGTGCAAGCTGTGGCGGACTAGCGAACACCAAAGAAGGTGCCAGAGTTGAGATCCTTCCTTGGGTTCGTTAACTATTATCGGCGCTTCATAGCTGGGTATTCGAAGCGCGCAGCTCCGTTGACGAAGTTGCTAAAGAAGGAGCAGTCCTGGAGATGGTCGGACAAATATGAGGTGGCATTTCAAGACCTGAAGACTGCTGTGTTGGAGGAACCTGTACTCAGATTACCGACTATGGAAAGTCTTTTGAAGTCCATACTTCTGATTTTGCTATTAGAGGAGTTCTTATGCATGAGGGTCATCCGGTGGCCTACGAGAGTCGCAAGCTCAACGAGACCGAGCGGCGATATCCTGTGCATAAGAAGGAAATGACAACGGTGGTCCACTATCTACGAGTGTGGCAACACTACCTTCTGGGAGCATCATTTGTGCTAAGGACAGACAATGTCGCATTGAGTTACTTCCAAACTCAAAAGAAACTCTCCTCAAAGCAAGCACGATGGCAGAACTTCTTGACTGAGTTCGACATGGTAATGGAGTACAAGCCCGAAAAAGTAAATGTCGTGGCCGATGTATTGAGTCAGAAAGTGGAGCTAGTGAATGCTATACAGTTGGAGGGCGGAGGCCAAGCAAGTCAATTGCGCTCCAACTTCCTTTCCAGGATCAGGGATGGACTGTACCGAGATCCTCATGCAGTAACTCTGATGCAACTCATCAAAGAGGGTAAGACACGATGATTTTGGGTCCAGGAGGGACTCATCTATACCAAGGGGAACATAGTTTATGTTCCGCGAGCGGATAACTTGAGGCGTGAACTCCTGAAAGAGTGTCACGATTCCCTTTGGGCTGGACATCCGGGTATCCGCCGAACAATGACTCTCGTGGAGAGGGCCTTCTATTGGTCGAAGATGGGGACAGATGTGGAGGAATATGTTCGAACATGCCTTACTTGTCAACAAGACAAGGTAGAGCACCAGAAGCCAATGGGACTTTTGAACCGCTGCCTGTACCAGAAAGGCCATGGGAAAGCATTTCCCTGGACTTCATATCAAGCTTACCAACAGTAGGGGGACTTGGATCGATACTCGCGGTAGTTGATCGATGTTCGAAGTATGCAACATTCATTGCTGCACCCCTACATTGCTCAGCGAAGGAGGCGGCTAAGTTGATGATGAAGAATGTGATGAAGTTTTGGGGAGTCCCACACAACATCATTAGTGATCGAGATTCTCGGTTCTTGGGACGATTCTGGACCGAGTTGTTCAAGTTGTTGGGATCTAAATTATACTTCTCCACAAGCCTCTACCCCCAAACGGATGGCCAAACAGAAAGAATTAACTCGCTCTTGGAGCGATATATTCGGTACTATGTAAGTGCCAACCAACAAGATTAGGTGAAGCTGTTGGACATGACCCAATTCTCCTATAACTTGCAGCGGAGCTCTACATCCAACAAGAGCCCATTTGAGATTATTATGGGACAACAACCATCAACTCCTCACACCCTAGTTATTGGCTATACAGGGAGTAGCCCATCAGCCTATCACTTTGCAGAGGAACGACATCGCAATGCAGATATTGCGCGGGCTTACTTGGAGAAGGCGGCCAAGAAGATGAAGAAGTGGGCAGACTTGGGGAGGCGACCACAAGAGTTTAAAGTGGGCGACACGGTGTTGGTAAAGCTCCAACCAGCACCACTCCAGTTCTTTAGGCATAGAGTGCACAAAGGATTGGTGCGCAAATATGAAGGGTCTTTCCCAATCATCAGCAGAGTAGGTAATGTCTCATACAAGTTGCAACTGCCAGCATGGTTCAGAATTCATAATGTCTTCCATGCGAGTAACTTGAAAGCCTACCATTCAGATCCGCAAGATGATTCTCGAAATGTTCCAACTCGACTACCCCCGCCAGAGCCTCTTATAAGAAGCGAGTTGAAACTATTCTGGCGGATCGAAAGATGAAGCTACCCAATGGAGCACAGCAAATTGAGTACTTGTTGAAGTAGCAAAAGCTTCCTCAAACAGAAGCCGGTTGGGAGCCAGAAGATACCCTACGACATGAAGAAGCTCGCGTTAAAGCCTACTAACAAGCGTCGATGAGGGCGTCGACAGTTTAAGTGGGGGAGAATGTCACGAACGGACGTCGCTCAACCGCAACATCTTCGCCCCGTGAACCGTTCGTTGCTTTTTCTTGTTTGTACATATGTTTGGCAGCTTATTTTGCCTTGAGTTTATGCATTTTTACCTAAGAAATGTGAGTGAAAGTAGTGTAGAAGGCTGTAGAACGATCGTTAGCTGCATAGAGCCAAAACAGCCCAAAACAACCCTATTTTTGGATCTTTTTCATGTGCCACGGTAACCTTTTTGAGCGGTGCGAAATGTCAGCCATTTCAGCACCTTGGAACCCCCCAGGTGGCACCGGGCTGGATGGGGCTCCGGGTATATGTCGGGCGTAGGCGTTCATCAGCAATTGAACTCGTCTTGCGTCCGATACCTTGGGAACCGTCGTTTGCGGACTTGCAATCGTTCCTACAACCCTCCAAAGTCCTATTTCGCTCTCTTTCTCTCTTTTCTCAGCTGCACTCAAGGTGTTCGACAAATTGCTTGTATAGCTTTCTGCTTTGCGAGACGCCGGGACGTGTCCGTCGCTCGCTTCTAAGCTAATCAACTTCTTCTTTGCAGGTCCTACGGGACCTTAAGAGGTTGTAAGAGGGTTGATCCTATGCGGACAGATAACGCTTTGGGCGTTTCATGACTTAGGCAATCCCAGCTAAGTCCAGGACAGTGGGCAAGGTTGCTTCACGACTTAGGCAATTTCAGCTAAGTCTTCGGGCTCACACCACTAGAGATTTTATCATAGGACAATCCTCACTCCAAAATAAGGCAGCCTATGCAAGGAAGAAACTTCCCCTTGACAAACGCCGGAGCAGAAGAAAGTTTCCTGAGAAAGATCAAGTCCCCCTTCATCTCCAGCTCCACTAGCATAAAATTCAAGTCTCAAGAAAGTGGTCTCCCTATTTCTTTGGGCCTTGCAAAATTGGGGATCATATTGGGGCCATAACCTGGGGATCAGATCCGTGCACTAGATCAAAATTACAGTTGATCCTCCAAGTATCCCACCTCAAATGGAAATTTAAAGACGACTCCTCAGCTCAAGTTCTTCCAACTAACACCCAAGCTGATGAGGAGCTGAAGACCCAGTTCCCTGAGTTCATGGAACTTCAGCCTTGAGGATAAGGTTGATTTTAAGAGGGCGGGTTTGATAGGACCCCAGTAGGGTTGAGTCCTAATCTCCCTAGAAGTAGTCAATAAAACCCTGCTAGAATGTAATAAAGCCACTCATATCTTATAAAGGCGTATGGCTAGGGTTTAGAGCCCTTAGGGCTTAATGGTCGTCGCCACCTTACTAGGTTGGTTGGCTAGGATTTCCCCTTGCTTAAGTTGGCTATAGAGCCAACCTAGTCACCCCTTGTTCCTATTAAGGCAGGTTGGCTATAAGAGGGGCAAAGGGATAATTTTACTTAGGTAAGCACCCCCTTAGGCTAGGGTTTTGATTCCTATTTAAAGATGTAGCCGCCACCCCTCTTGAATCAAGCAATCTTCAATTCACCTAATTGCTCTCTGCCGCTGTTATTGAGTAGTCGAACTTAGATCTGCCTTAAACTTGCCAATGACTGACTTTGTTGTGGGGTTGGCTAAGTTGTGTTGATTCTCGTGGATTCTTACGGATCCTTCTGATGAAGGCAAAGACTTTCTTTGTTATGCGCCAGTTTTACAATGGTCTCATGTTTGCTTGAACTGGGTGGATGCTTGTTGGAGCTATAACGAGCATCATCTCGCATACTTTGAAGTTTTTGAAGTCTTTCCTCCATAAAATTGTGCATCAATTCTTCTTCAATATAGTTGTCATTTCCAAGTAGGTTTGCATCACTTTCGCTTTTGATTGGCATTCTGTTGAGACATGAAGTGGACAATACTTTCAGTAGCACTGATCACCATTGTTGATGATTTGACAATTTGTCTTCCATTATATTTCTTTGAAGGGTCCTGAAACTTGTGCAGAGCTCCTCTGCTTAGATAAATAAGAGAACAGGGGTACTCAGTTTCGCCCATTCCCTTTGAGTTGAGAAGGCAAGGTTGATTTCACCCGCTTCCTCGAGATAAGAGAACTAGGATACATAGTTTCACCCATTCTCTTGAGTTGAGAATGCAAAGGTTACTTGATTTCACCCGCCTCCTTAATGTTGTACTTCATATATTGAGCTGGTTACTAGCTTTCGCTCACTCTTTACTCATACTTTCAAAGCACCTGAAGTGTTTGCACACCTTATGTTGAGTTAGTTACTGTAATTTGCCTTCCCACTGCCATCGAACTTCCGGAATACAAGAAGTTTTGCCCGAAAAGAGCAAAAGTTTACCTTAACTTGGAGTCCCCCAACTTGGAGTAAGTCTTTGATAGTTCTAGTCGCCTCTAGGATTGTACCGTCTTCTCCATCATCGTTGCCACCTACTCCTATGAGTAGAAATGGTACAGCACCAGGCTACTTCGTTTCTTGATCGAAGACTCTTGCATCAACCCGAAGTCCCTCACTTTCGGCTATCTTGATGAGAAACTCATCGACACCGGTCTTATAAAGTTCCTTGGTCTCTGCCCTTTCGTCCTGTCTTGGTACTTGGAGTTTGCCTCTACATTCTCCACCTCGTCGGTCCCTTTTGCGACCAATAATCTCTCTCTATGAGAGCAAGGGATCGATGACTCCATGGAAGTCCCGCCTCTGCGGTACCATAGCGCTGCCAAGCCCATGGCCCTACTATCTGTTGCCTTGCATCTACGTCTCTTTCTTCGCAATCGTAGATCCACCTCTACGACACTGTGTCACTCCTCTGAGTCCATCTCCTTTCTGACCGACGCTTTGCTTCTGGGTAGCTAAACCCCTATGGACTCATCGTCGCTTCCTCGCCCCTTTCGGCCACCTGTTTCAACACCTCTATGTTCTCTAAGCAATTCCTCTTAGTCGATGGAAATAACTATAACTCTTATACATGGCCTCTGCCATCTTGTTACAGGGCTTGTGCCGATTCTGTTCTCCTTAGCTTCCTTAGTAATAACGTTTATTTACTCGGCCTTATCCTTTGACTTGTTGGGCTCCCTTAAGTGAATATAAGCACTGAAGTAGTCCAACTCTCCAGTCGCTCCGATCATACCTCTGTATGATCAAGTCCCCTCCATGGGACTCACTAGTACTTGCAATCTGACTTCTCATAAGACCAAGGCCTATGAGGGTAGTACACAACCCTCATATGCTGATGACCAAGGCTTTCATTCGGTACAAGATTCGATACACACACACGGAAGACCGCCTTTGTGGTACCATTGCATTCATTCCTTGAATCCATAGTCCTTCTTGCCATTGTGTTTTTCACCGAAGTGGAGCTCATAGTAGCTCCTGATCATACCTTCGCATGATTACGTCCCTCACGGGACATCTCCGCATGTGTCGTATTGCCTCAAACTATTCTACCATGATCTGCTGCATCATGTCGCCTCCTGGTGACATTTCCATTGCATTCAGATTCTTGTGTGATGAACTTGGACTATGATTTCTCGATGTGTGGCCTCTACCAGCACATCGTAGGGCCTTCGCCATCTCCGATTGTGTTCGCTCCTTTGGTAATTCACTTTCGCTCACTTATTCTTGGGTCACACTTGGATGAAGCATCGCTCTAGGACAATCTGTTGCATAGTAGCTCTTAAAGTCCACAGACATCGCTAGAATTGGTGCACCATTGTCTGGATCTTGGGCCTCTATCCCCTACCAGCATAATCTCCACTGCACACCACTTTCTTCATGATAACTCGAATGACAGCACTGTGGTATATTCTTCAAGAGTACCCGTCTCTACATCCTCTTGCCCCGTGCTAAGGCCTTATAATCCAAACTTCACCTCCGCAAGTTGAATCACCTTAGTTCCTCCGTTAAATGCATCTCTGAGACAAGGTGCATATGACTCGAAGCTCCCTTCGTCTTTGGCACCGGACAAAATGAGTCTGCCCCATCAGAATCAAAAACCCATGGAACGACATGATCTCACTCTTGTCTTTACAAGAGTTCATGTCCTTGACCTTTGTCTAAGGAAAGCTCTGTGCCTCCACTTCATGTTCCATCTTCTACGTCGACTCCCTTCATGCGGCTTGGATACTTCACCAAGTTCTACCCAAGTTGCTCTGCTCCTCGATTTGCATTGAGTTGATGGTGGTCCTCATGCCAACCATTCCACGGGTCAATCCTCCATTGAATCTGATTTCCACATCGACTCTAAGTGTGCCTTCATATGATATTGTCTTGAATTGCTCCCCCACTTGATCTCGAAATGCATTACCTCATTCGAGATCGTGCGACGACACCTCGTCGCTCGCTCAGTTCATTGAGCTTAGTGAAAATGTTATCTTGAGGTACTCTCCCTCAACATGTGCAGTCTATTGCATATGATTCTCCCTCTGGAGAATGAGGACCTATCCCTCCTAGATATATGTCATGTTGAAAAAACTTTCCTCTTTACATTCTTCCTACCAGAAGTTTCGAAGACCACCATCCCCTTTGGACTACTTTGTCTTGCTGAACAACTTGTGTCTTGTTCTGCCGCTACAAATGCACTTGCTAGATTGTGATTCTTCGCCAATACAACCCCCACTGCACTCTTCAAGGTCTAGCAAAGTGCTGAACTTGTTGTACACTTCAGCCTCTTACGGACATATCCTTTCCATGCCGAAGAGAAAGTTTCAATGCTTCATGGTGCCGAGTTTCGATCGCCTTGGGGTGGCCACGAACACACCATCGTCCACATACAAGCCCTTGCATGAGTACCGAATTCTTCGAGTTAACAATTTCGCTCGCCTCTGTGAGCTTTGCATAATTCTTTCGGTCATTGAGCAATACATCTCGCTTTACACGATCTCATCTTTTATCAAGCACCACGCTTGTCTTGAGCACCATCAAGTTTGGTTGCCAACGTCGAGCCGTAGCTCGAACTCAGCTATCCCAATCTTTATACGCTACGTATTCTTTCTATCTTGCTTGTCCTCGTGGTGCCTCTCGCGTGAAGGGTTGGTCATTCCTCTGAATGGCAATCATGGATGCCCGCTCCTCTGAGCGACTCCTTTCTCTATATCTCAATGTTCGTTTCCCCCAAACAGTCACGCGTGCTAGCTGTCCTCCACGCAGCGCAGCTAGGTCTCCCACGTTTGCATGACAAGTGTTTCTATGTGTGTTTGTCCCACTCTGATATCATAATGTCACGGACTTAGTTGGTTTTGCCTAAGTCGTGCGGCTCCCTTGCGTGTCATCTGCAAAGGTCAGCCTCTCCATAACCTCCTAGGGTCCCTTAGTACCTACAAAAGAGAAAACAGGTTAGATGAAGCATTTCTCATGGGATCCACAAGCAACCACTTTAAAAAACACTTTACATAGCCAATATAAATTCCAACCATGGACTTTACAAGCTCCAAATGGTTACACATAAAGGATCATTACAGGCCGAAGTCTCCACAAGTGCCTATATGACACAACTCCTATTTACAAGCCGAAATTGACTACAAAAGCTAACCAAACTAGAGCTGTCAAGCCTACTGCAAACCCACTCCTTACTATATAAAGTATGTATAAAAATCAAATGACATGGACAAGCATGAGCATTACATCGAACACCTTATTTATATTTTTGTTTGTGACAGGCTGGCGGTGGTGGGCGACAATAAGGGAAGAGTGGGAGGCGTGGCCAACAGCGTGGCCCTTTCTTGCTCGAGCAGGTGGGGTTGGCTACTGATTCAACCCTTCCATCTTCTCTTTTATTCTCTCTTTTCTTCTTCTTCTTCTTTTTTTTGGCTGATGATAGCTGCAATGAAGATGGTGAGAAACTGCAGTAAGGTGGCAGGTGCGATGGCGATGACGACAATGGTAAGGGTGACGACGACGGTGTAGATGGCAGTAGCGATTGCATATGGCAAGGGGAGCGATGGAGATGATGAATAATAACAGCGAAAGTACCAAGAAACATGAATCTGATACCAAATGATAGGAACCCAAAGGTTTTTATCAAAGATAAATGATCGCTATATGGGTGGTGGTGGAGTGGATGAACAACAAGATGCCAAGAACGCTACTATGATGTCAATTGATAGGAACCCCTAAGATTCTATCATGGATGGAGACGGAAAAGAAGATAAACAATCACTTCGAGATGATCGAGCCTCCTTGATCTCTATAAGGGATCAGCCTCCTTAATCACTATAGGGGATCGACCCCCTAAGGTTTTGGCCAATAGGCTAAAACATATTTTCTTCCTTGATTGCCTCAAAAGAAATAGTTACAGCCATATTTATAGAGACTCTTAACCAACTCCTAATTGAACTTGGACTCCTAAAATAGACTCCTACTTGGACTCCTAAAATAGACTCCTACTTGGACTCTTAATTAAATAGACTTCAACTCCTAATAAGACTCCTAGTTGATTTGACTGGACCAACTAACATGACTCAATAAAGAACATAACTCAGTAGATGAGAAACCAATCGAGGAAGTAGAATTCAAACTATTTTGTGAGTTAAGCAAAGAAGCCGACCAAGAATGGCTTCAAGCAAGTGTATCATTCTTATGTTAGACCTCTTAACATTATCAAGAAGGTGTGATACATCAGGGCGTTCGAGATGTCGTAGAACGACATCTGGACATGGAAGGCGACATTTTTTTCTATCAGGTCAATATTGTCATTGAAGGCCTCCAATGACAGGAGGCAAAAGTTTGTTGGCATTGGTTCCTCCTGGGTGTTCTAAGTGAATAGGGATCTGCCGTAGGTGAGATCGTCCAACCTTTCCCCTTTGAATTGCCAAAACTCTTGCACATCTATTCTAGACATTAGTCAATTTGTCATAGTTGGATCCTTAGGGAGTCATCTATCAAATCCGTCGATCGGGTCGTAGATTTGTGCAGAGTGGAGCGGTGGTGCAGTGGTATGCTGAATTCTACAATCGGAGAGTGAGGCACTCCCTCAGTCGGTAGTTCCACGAGCCTCGGTGATCCTGAGATGCTTACATCATGTCGGGTGGAGGGATCCTGACGGGCATCAAGGGTAGTGGTGATTGAGTTATTAATCGCGATTGAGATGATGGCGTTGCTTATTGAGCTAGTAGAGGTAGGAACGAGGCAATGGCTTGCATCATTTCCATTAGCGTTTGTACTTGTTGGGTGAGGTTTAGGAGCACCTTGATAGGGATATGTAGGTGGCTCGAGGTCGTCCCTAGGGCACAAGGCATGGATCATTGAATAGACACTAATATTGTATCGATGTTTGTGACAAAATTGATGTGACTATGTGAGAGAATGGAAGCTATCATCGTTGAGTAAAAGTGCTATGGGTCCAAGACAAGACCTTATCGCTAAAGCATTTATTGGGAGTCTTAACATTAGGCATTCCTTCGACATTAGGCCCTTCTACTAGTGCTAAAAATGTTAGGAGAAATCATTATCAATGTTTGAGCCAACCTGATATGCTTTGAACTGAAAGGCACAACAATGTCCGAGGTGGTGACCAAAGTGGCTTCGAGGTAAAAGTATCAAGCTCCTAAGACACCACCTATACTAAGACCGATGTCAAAAAAAAACTTACGACCCGATCCCTCCGAGGCTCAAATTAATCACCAAAGTATTTTTTGGGTATGGGTTTTATTTTGGAAAAAGCATACCCCAACATAATGATGAGGATTATCTTTTATACCTAGTCTTAGAGGTGATAACCTATAACTGCTTGAACCCCCACTCGCCCTGCATTTTATCAATACGGGCGATAGGAGAGAGAGAAGCCTATCTTGAACCTTTATCCACATGGGTAAATGGACGAAGGTTGACCTAAACTTTTTTTCATCCATGATAGTTTCCGCATAACACTTATGTGTCAGATTATGATTAACTATTAATACATATTCTATCACATCTAAAACTATATTTATCAATATATAAATTTCTTCCATCTCAATATGTAATAAACAATAAATAATATTTTTTATCTAACACCATAAAAATTATCTGTGCCAAACCACTGAAAATAAAGAGTTCAAAATCTCATCTAACATATATATCCGCATGCCTTTTTAGTACTATGACTTGAATCAGCTATCCTCAGCAGCATCTTAAACGCATGTTAACAATGTAAGGAGCATCATTGTAAGTGACTACTACCATAGTACACAATGGAAATTTAGCATCATATAACATAAATCATTAGATGCCCAGCTGCTGGTTGAAACATGAACATTTTGAATTGATTCAAGCAAATCGACAACAGCTAAGGGCACGATACAACTCGATGAAAGCCTAAGCCTTGACACCAAGAATCAGGAAAATAGTCAAACAGATGGAGAAGCAGATTGGATGAAGATTTCTCAGGACTTTCAATTCTTCTGATAGTAAATTCTGCCTCAAGTAAATCTTTTTTTCCAGAAAATAAGCAGAACTCTTTGTTTAAGCATCAACATAAGTTTCAAGGGACAGTGAGTATACATCCAAAAGGAAGACTATGTCTTCCATCTTACTTGGAACAAAAAAGAGTCCTCAAAAATGTCCTTGAATCTTATCCTTTTACTTGCTGTCTGACAAACTAGGATGATAGAAATTGGATGCAAGAAAAAGAAAAACATATACACTCATTTAACAAAATCCCCTGGTAGATGCTGTTTTCACCATCATGAATGTCAATATAAAAAGAACGAAATGGGGATGGGAGAAACAAAGCACACGTACCACTGAACTTGTCATCTAAAGTTGCAACATTGGGCTCGGCCCCCAGCCAGTTTGTCCCAAAGGCAAAGCATTTGCCTAGGAGATTGATAATGAGCAGTGAAATAGTTCAGCATACATCCATACTGACAGAACTTCCAACTATGAGAGTATTGTACTGGTGAAGAGGCATTGAACTGTTCAACCCACATGCCCATACTTACATCCTCCATCTTGAATAGCTGCAACAACAATAAGACAATCTGATTCAGATGTTATTAAATTCTGTACTGGCAATGAACGTTCTCTCAAGGCATCAGGTTCTCACCCTTAGGCTTTGATTGGCATAAAGGGAACCAATGAACCTCGCGATGTCTCTCGAAATTATGTAGCCAGGTCCATTAGCATAGGGCGGGTATACATATTCTGGCCACTCCTGTATTCACAATGGACAAATTTAGTCAAGAACATCAAAGACCTTCTGGTAATAAACAAGGAAAAGAAAAGCAAGTGCAGCAAACTTTCATGCATCAGTGACAATCCATAAAAATTTACACTTAAATAAACCAGCTTTAGAATAGTCCATATTTTGCTTTTATTCATATCACCACTAACGACTCCACAAACTGAGTTAGTGTAAGAAATGAGTAATGTATCACTACTTTGCAAAGCAGAGAGAACTTTATTAATCCAGAACCATGCATCAGAAGCCCCAAAAGTTGTAGTTATACCTCGTATGAAACAGCCCATTTTCCACTTCTGAGAGGCCTATGCAAGAGATTGAGGTTCCCCATATACAGTGGTCTTTTCTGAGAGATCCGCTTTATTTCCTTTAACACAACATCTATCCGTATGAAAGTATCATCATCACCCTTCATAATGTATGGGGTGGTTAAGTTGTGAACCTGTACAATGATCAATTTATTATTTAGCACTGACCAAGGAGCTGCATTAACATGATGAACCAAAAAGCAAGGGAAAAAAGTAAACACTCATTAACTCACCCCATAGTCGCAAATAGCAATTGTCTTAAGAACCACCAGCTCATAATGATCCATAAATGGCAAAATGACAATATCTCCAAAATATTCTGCTTCCTTCTTTAGCATAGCATTTACCTCCTTCCTTGGGTTCTACAAGTGCAATCAAAAACATATAAAATCAAGTTTGCTAATGTAATATGAATGTTTTGGACCCTCGACTACAACAACCGTCTGATATTTCAAATAAATCTCTGTTATATTTTGACTATAATGTTAGCATATAGATTTATCTAAGAAAACAGAATTAAACCTAATTTCTAAAGAATAAAGAACATATCTTTCAACCAAATTTTTGAGAAATTTCTAATAACATTCAAAATATTCAAAAATGTTTCCAGTCAAGCATAAGAAAACATAGTTACCAGATTTAGATCAATTTTAACAAAGACATATTGATGGTGTTTTAAAAATCTTGAGTTGCCTAAGATGAAATTAGAAAATCAATTCTCCTAAAAAGCACCATAATTGGCATTGCCATAAAAATAATAGAGTCAATTTCAAGCTAATTACCATAGTCAAGGACACTTGTTCCTGTTGCCATTCACAGCAGAAAGATCATTATACATGTTTCTGATTGGAAACATGACATAATCTGAATACTATAACCATTCTAAATCGTTCAATAAACAGTGACAATCAAGTCACTCCAGAACCACCCAAAAGGAAAAGGGGAAAAAATGTATACAGTGACAATCAATATGGTGATCGCACATTCAACCCTATCAAATGTAAACATTCACAAAATGTCATCTCACTATTGCTCCTTGCTTTTTTCTGCTCTGTTCCACCATAATTAATCAAATTTTTGTGCCATAATTCAGGCTAAACAGAGGCACCAAGAAGCTAGCCAAATAGCAATTGACTGTCAGAACCAACCATCACCAGTAATTTTTTTAAATGAATTCTTTGTCATTATCTTATTTAGATTACTAGGCCTCACATGATTGATTTTCATAGTGAGCTTTTCTGAGTTCAGTTTCAAATTGATCATTTTGGTCAAAGTAAATTTCTGAACCTTCGGGTTACATGATTTAGTTCATCTCAAATTTCTTGCAGTAGTCTGTATAAATAAGTCATTCCCAGGCTAATGCTATTTAAAACCATCTAATTAATTGTTAAAAGAAAAAACTCACCAGTGCAACAAAGAAGCGAGCCACCACAATAGATGACTTGATTTGAGAAGATTGCATCCATGTTTTTCTAATAGCCATGCGCTCAGCAAAATGATTTGAAGCAGAAATAATTCCAATAAAAAGATCAATTGGACTTTCAGGCAAAGGATGAGACTTCCAATTCTCTGACATTTCCAAGACACGATCAAGTGAAATACTGGGATGAGACGTGGGAAGCGAAGTGGCATACACCGAGTGTACATCAACATCTCCTTTTATTGCTAATCCAGTTGCATCTTCAAGAGTGAATCCCTGAAGAACCAATCAACTACTTGGTAAGAAATCATTTTGTAACATGATTTCCTTGACAATAGTCTCTTTAACAACAACAAGAGAATAATGTTCAACATGCCAGAAACAATCAAACATGCCAACTTGTTTACCGGTCGATATGGGAACGAAGCTACATGTCGTCCTCCAACAAAAATATGATAACCTTCAACACCAGCTTGTGTTGTTAATACAAACAGCCTTCCTTCCACAAATGGAAAAGACCATGTCATTTCCGGCTTCTTTGCGCGACCTATAAACCTCCTCAGCCATGAAGTAGTTTTAGATTCTTTTGTGTCTATCATATCGCTACGAGCCCATTTCTCACATTTTCTGAACCCATCAACTATCCAAAAAAAGGATTTGAAACAGGTCAGACATATATGCAACTAAGCAAGCTTCAACATATCATTAATTGTCATACTTGAAATCAAGGTTCATCATACCACGGTATACCGTCCGATATTGGTGGTACGTACCAATCCAATAAGGGAGGTATGAGCAGTACATATCAATCCGTTGGTACACTCCACTGTACCATATGTCGATATATAGGTACATACTGTACTGACAACCGGTCAGTACACCGGTATGGACCAGTAAGTTGAAACCCTGCTTGAAATGACTTGTTATCATGGTCAACATATCATTGAAAACGAGCATCTAAAGGACTCATACATAGTTCCAACTAGATTAATGAGTAAGTCCTATCGACAATGATGTGACAAGGAAACATAAGGAAATATCACAAGTTACATGTTTTAAAAGGACAAGAAATAAAAAAAATGGTCAACTTATATTAAGTGCTTTTCTTGTTCCTTAGAATTTTAAAATCTTAAAAGCATAATCACAAGTAATTTACAATAAAGAATTGAAGAAGAGATGAAAAAAGTTAGCTGAGTGCATTCAGCAAACAAACTCCCTAACCTTGCATTTTGCACTCTTGCACCTATTTTCAAGAACCACTAGACAAACACCTATGCATATTGTATCCACTTAGTAAGGTTTGAGGACTCTTTTTCTCGTCTAATAAATTTTTTCTTCACAATATATATATATATACACATACATGCATATATATACATATATATATGATCTATGAACTTCTGCTTATATATATAGAAAGAGAGAGAAAGAGAATGAGAATACTTATGCTTATATATATAGAGAGAGAAAGATAAAGAGAAAACTATAGATAGATATGTTAGGAATGTAGATATGCAGATAAGTACCCAATATATCATAATTTTAAGTCATAGATCATATTCAGCGGCATATAAATGTTTGAATGATCAAAATAGTATGATAGAAATCGGGAACACAACCGAGTATCAGTGAAGAGCAGAAAAGAGACCCATTATAGGTTTACCCTGGGCACAAAGTAACTAATGCTACTTATTCAATATACTAATGGATCTTAAAGTAAAGCATGAGAGCTAATGTTCCAAGAATCTGCAGATTCTCTGCTCTATAAAATGGAGTACTTTTTTGTGGAGTTGGAAGGAGCTAAACTTGTTTAAAAGACATTGATAAGTGTGTTTGCATAGTCAAATCTGATACCTGTGTCATCATCATCTCCTGAAGGCAAGCCATCACACCTTATTGCTGTGCCCCATTGCATCCTGTAACATGAATTAAGCTCAAGAATAGGTCTCTTGCTCCAGTCCCCAGTGAGCCTTGGATTCAAATGCAGGATCTTTGGTGGGTCCTCGCCATCCACCACCCTCAATCCCTGCAGTTCAGCCATGAACTGTGAGACCCAGACAGTTCCATTCCCCTGCCTCATCCTTGCCAGCTGGGAAACATACTCCTCATGGGCCTCCTGAGGCTTGCCTACAATTGTAATCGAAGAGCCTGCAGTGAGGCCACATGGAAGAAAGAGGAGGAGCTCCCCATCAGAGCTAATTTCAGCTGAACTCTTCGCCAGCGATGATGGGCAAGACTCAGGCTTTCCTTCGGTGATAGGTGGTTCATCCTTGTTGTTCACAGGGTCATGACTCTCCACATCATCCCAAGCCTTCTGGCCTAGCGTCCATGCCTCGTCGACCATCGCCTCCAGCTGCGTCAAGTTACCTCCAGATTTACGACTGAACCAGCGCCGGAAAGGCTTAATCGGTGCAAATCTGAGGGATGGCTGCTCCTTTTGAAGGGCAGGAGGGAGGTTCCGGCTGTCCTCCAGTTTCCGGTGGAAGGTATCATGGTGGACCAAGACAGGAGTCCTATGGCCAAGGTGGAGGTGGTGGGAGGTGAGGTCGTTGACTGGCCGGTCGAGGCCGGAGAAGCTGTCGTCGCCGCTCAATGCATTGGCGATCTCAAGAAAATGGTGGAACTTAAAAGAAATAAAGACCAAGTAGATCAATGCAATTGCCAGGAGAGCATGAGAGAGCCTCCACCTCCTCGTCCCAGAGGATTCAGTGCTTCTGCTCCTCATGGCCTCTTCGCCCCCAAATTGGCAGAAAAAGAAAGATCAAATCCCCCCCAAAACAGAGGGATTCATATACAAATACAAATCTAACGTTTCTCCTTCGGGGCTTCAACAATGTCATCAACGTATCCACGAGCTAACGAACCTTTCAAGGTTGCAGCCAAGATGCAAACTTTGGAGCTCGAATGCGGTGGCGGGCGGAGAGATTACCGACTGGGATGCGTCGATCTACGGCTGAAGTTGGACAACGGTGGAGATCGGACGAGGAGGACGAGCAACCAATGGGAATTCCGATCCCGACGGACAGATCTAACGAAACCCTACTCGTGGGGAGGAGAACTGAAGATGACCGGGAAGCAGAGGGGGTGTTGCGGGTCCGGTTAGCGGACGGTCCAAATGCGATCTCACCTTCGCGATTGAAAGCGCCACTAGGGACGGCGGGGCCCAAACACTTCTCGTTGGTGGTAAATGTGTCCGGACATAATTTAATTTATTTTCTTTGATTTTTTTGGTAATATGCAGTTTTAATGTTAGAAAATAATAAATATAAATTTAAGAACATATTAATTTATTCTTATAAATACGGATTATTCGGATACTTTTTTTTATTATTTTGACATATTTTGATCAACTAAACTAACTAGGTATCTCCCTCCTAAAATTTGCTATAGTTCAAATTCATGTTAGATGTTCACTGGATATAGTTTCATGACCATTGTTAAAGTAAGCTATTGATCCATTTTTCCAACATGAGCTACTTGACGATGCTGATAATGATGTCTTTATTAGTGTAGAAACTTTCATCTTATAATTAAAACAAAATGTCTTCCACTCTGAATACATATTAAACTATTAGTCATCATTAATCCATCTAAAAACTTAAGCTTGTTGGCATTTCCTTGAGAAGCTCTAAGCCAAACTTGTCAAAGTAATGTTACCATCAAAATCTGGCCTTTAGGGGTAGATGTGAAGATGCTCCTGAAATCCATATACTAAACGTGTGTAACAAAGTTCTACTAAAAAGTGGTTCAAAGACTAACACCATGGGCAAACTTGATTGCTCTATGAAAGACCAACACCACCAGCCTGCCAACTTCATTTCAAGCGCACTATTGAAAGATGACCTACCCTAAATGACTAAATACAAGGTTTTCCACCTCTGCAAATGCATCAATTACAAGAGGATTGTCAAGAACATCTATCTACACAACACATTTTGGGAATAAGGATGGCAACAATAAGGCTAAAGAAAGGGTTCCCTACAACTATATATGAAACAGCTTCAGTAAGAAAAAAAGCCACCAGAGTCAAATCAGAGATGAATTCAAATATCTCAAATGTTTATCAAGTTTGGGATTGAATAGGATTGCAAGGTATTCTATCTGATATCATTCCTACATGACAGTGGATCAAGTTCTCCAAACATCCATGCCTACCAACTTGATTGAGCTTAAAGTAATACCTACAGTTGAATTTGTGATAACTATGTGCAAGAGAATTGGCACCTGAGTTGGTCTGAGTCAAGTTTGAACGAGTTTGGAGATCTAGATAATTACTCGAGTTCGGATAGGACAAAAATTCATGTGGATCCTACTTGGATATACAAGAATTTGAAAAAAACCAGAATCCCTGGAGTAGGCAGTCAGAATTCACATCTGAAAGCAAAGGACAATGGCCAACCAAAAGGGATTATCCAGTCGAAATAACTCAAGCATGCTATAGAGCATAACTAACCAGAAAAGAGAAACATCATGTTAAAGCACAAGTGGTGGTGGTTTCCACAAATGCTAGGAAGTTCAAATTTTATGAGCTGCATGTTTCTACACCGCACCAGCAATCTGTCTCTTGAAATCCATAAAAGTAAGAATTTAGCAAAATTCAGTGGGATTTAACATACTCCTGAACTATATGAAGGCCCTCTGACTCCTCACCATAATCCTGTCGAAGAGCATTAACAGATTATATCATGACCAAAGATGATAAATAAATGATAAGTATAATGATATTTTCTGATAGATTACAGTACCTTGATGACCACACATGAACAGCCCACAACTTTTCTAGCCTTTCCCTCGGAATCAATTTTGCATAGCTGCATCGCCATGAACCAACTAATGGCAGTCAACATCACAAAATAACAGGATGGTCCAAATGGCTGCAAAACTAGGGTTTCATCTATGCCTAACCAAGAAACTAGAAAGTGTGATATAACATTTTCGAGCCTAAGCATCTTTGAAGACAAAACATCCTTAGTTGATAGAGACAAAGAGAAAGAAAAGCACCATCAACCATAAATGGAAATTACATTATAGAATTGTTAGAATGTAAAATCTTAAGGGAGGTAAGAAATGTACTTGACGCCTCAAAAGAAAAAAAAATGCTTCTCTAATGTCATCATATTGGAAGATATCTGAAGTTTGTCATCAAATATTTCTATAAATGTCTGACAAAGTGATTCATGTGGGGGCTGGAACAGAAACTCAATATTTTACTACGATCATGAGAATTTTACATCACACCTAGAAAAGAAAAAACGAGTTAGGGAAAAGGATTGGACAGGACAAGAATCAGATAGCTTACCCTTGTAATTTGATTTAATTTAGTAGAAAGAAAGATTAGCTACAGCCAAAGATGTAAAAATTATGAGATGTACAGTCAGTTGGAATCTTCAAGAAGTGCTATCCTAATAATCTTCCAATTTATTTATAACTTTTAACAGTAGAGTTATGTATATATGTATATGTATGTATATATATATATATATGTATGTATGTATGTATGTATGTATATATATATATGTATGTATGTATATATGTATATATATATATATATATATATCTGTGTGTGTGTGTGTATATATATATATATGCGCTAAGAAATCAAGGTGCTAAATCACCGCTAAGAAACTATTTGGTTGCAAGGAAAACTGTACAGAAGATATTTTCATAGAATTATACAACATTTGGATTTGAGGTAAAGTAAAAGAAAACTGATTTGCTGTTCGTTTCTTGTGACTGAAGACCAAAGTGAAAGAAGCCCAAAACTTGGTAGGCAACGATGAGTTAACAAACAACAGAAAGGCCAATAAGGAAAGATTTATTTTCCATTTTACAAAGAAAGAATCTGACTGACAAACAGAAAAAGAACTTTTGGTTTTCCAGATTTTTTTGGTTTCCTGCTAACCATACATTAAAATAGAAGTTCTACAAGAGAACAATATTTTCAATGGAATTTTTATGTGCAGAAAAACACAGCCTAAGTTAAAAGTCTTAAAAGATAACAAACATGAAAAGATACTAACCCCTGCCCACTCGCCAAGGGTTTTCGCACTTGGCACTGTTACTAGATGCACATTATGATCAGCACAAAGTGCTTTGACTAGCTTGACATAGTCAGACTGGTTACAATCCTCAGCTAGAATGCAAAGTTGTGATGCATGCTTCTCAATTGCCTTGGCCGCCTCATGGAGACCACGAACAAGCCCATCATGAGCCAATGATTTCTTCATCACAAGTTGGAGAGCTGTCATCAAGTCCATAGGCTCCCCAAGAGCTGGAGCAGTTTTTTCAGGCTCTTCACTGCAGAACCACAAGGAAAGAGTGTAAATACGATGCAAGAGTACATAATGTAAGGTGTAAGCTTACAGACCATGGAAGAAGTTAAAACAACAGAAAATGCACCTTGATATAAACAGGAATCCAACAATTAAATATTTCTTTCTAAACTTATTAAGCAGCAAATTCAACCACTAACATTGCATATAATTAACTTCCATGTCAACACCAAACTCAAATGGAGCCGCATTGGCTCATTGCAATGTTGAGAACTATGAACATAACAACTAATTCACCAATTCCATAGCGAAGTGGCAGTGGTATTGCCATATAATATTAGTGAAAAAAGATCAGCTATCAGTTGATGGTTACACCTGTTGAAGAGTACTGTTCAGTCAAAAAAACTGTCCCTCGACTGGTTTTGGCATAGCTAAAGCCTAAACGTCCTACGATGTCAATATAATCCAACCATAAGCATATTATCAGTACACTGTGGTCAATGGTAGATCCCAGCATCAATATTTTGGCCTAGCTCAAGCCTAAGCATCCTAGTATCTCAGAATTATGCAACTAAAGAGATATTTCCACTAGGAACCCTAATAAAACCTATAGCAAAAATTCGCTGGATCATCTTCAATATGGATTCTTATTACTAGTACACCGGCCGATGGTAGATCCATGCATCAATCTTGTTACATGTAGATTATTCTCAATGACAAGAACAGCTTTTAGGCGATGACAAGTAATCAATCTTGTTATCAAATTTACACATCATATGAGAAGGAAAAGGACTAGGAACTTATACAAAATCAAGTATGACAACAACGCACCCAAATTGTAGAACCTAATGAGATGCATTCTCCTTTACTCATACCGCAGATCCTAAACTAGTCGCAAAGAGATAGTATATAGATATAGTCGAAGCAACTAGTGTTCGCCTGATATTCGCATGAAGTCCCCAAACTTTTTGCAAGAATTCAGTTTAATATGGAAAAAACTAAGCAATATATATTCAAACAAACACAAGCGAATTAAAATCCTTTTCACAAGTCCAAATAGATCAACGGAACACAAAAAAATGCGGAGTATGGACAACGTACCCGGCCATCTCCTTCAACTCGATCTGGATCTGAAGAAGAGGAGAAACAGACAAAAAGAAGCGTGAAAAAAGGAGACGAATAATTCTAAGGAAAACAACACGAAGAAGAGTTGAACGGAGGGTGAGCTCCACCAACGCCTGGTGCGATGGTCTTCGGATTAGGGTTTCCAGATGGGGAGAGCGGAAACGAGAGGCGAGATGGTTTATATAGGAAAGGCCGGTTTGGTTTCGACGAACCCAATCCAGCGTGACCGGGCCGGACTTGGACTTCACGAGGCAAATGAATCCAATTCAGGCTTGCATCAATATCCGTGCTCATGTTCATGCTTGCAATTCCGTATGCATCGGTCACCAAGGAACAAAGTGGCATCGGTAACCATGCACAGACTCAACAAAAGTACAAAAAAAACGTGCTCGCGCAAATCGACAGTGGATGTCTGCTGCAATAAAATGAACGTGCATTTAGTAATACCACCGTGAAGCATCACAGCGTACAACAAAGAAGCTAAGGAAACAACAAAAATGCCAATGGTTTTGGCACCAATCAATGTCAAAAATTTGCCAGAGAAGAGAAAGGCACAGAGAGGTGGTATAAGGAGCAATTGCCGGAGCTTCGTTCTCTCTCGTTGCTGCAGTGCTGAGTAAAAGGGAATAATGGCAGAACAATGAATGAGTTCTCTAACATCATGAGCTGTCCTTCAAGATGTACAAGGCTCTAAAGTTACAGTCGCTGGGGTGGTGCTTCAACGTCATCTCACTTCCCTGTGTTCTCGACAGTCGAGAATGCAAGTGGCTCCGGTAAATCTTCACATGGATTACCCTTGCTGGACTCTGGTAGTTTGGCAGCAGGAATGTTGGTAGATCCTGGCAATACGCCTATTTCCCTGCCTTGTCCATCTGCGTCTACAGACGAAGGCCAATGCTCATCTGCGTCTACTGCAGCTTCATCCATGTCTTTGTCCATTCTGAGCTGACCATTTGGGACATCTGCAGTTGGCTCTACGCCAGGCATGTCACTTCTCGATGTCTCCCTCCACTCAATCCACCCTAGGGGCCTGTCACCCTTGCTCTCAATTGAGTTACTAGCGTCCTCTCTGGGCTCATCCACAGGACCATTTTCAGATATTGTAGCTTCAGATTCCCCTGAGGTAGCTCCAGGATCCGTCACTTGCAAAGATGTTTCTCTGTCACTTGGATCCTTGTTTTCACCAATAACCACCTTGTCTGGCTCATCCAAATGAGGTGATGTCACACTTGACTTTGGAGATGAAGAAGCAAGAGAATCATTCGAACAATCAGTAACCCCTCTATCATTTTCAGAAGCAAACAAGTTGGAATTTGTAATTTGGGAGCTGCACAAGACAGAATTTTGATCAGCCTACTCAAAATTATACCAAGCAACCAAAGGGTCTGGATGTTTTTCAGTTTGCAACTACCTGTCCTGGTCGTCCCCAAGACTCAAAGATGAAATAACTTCTGCCGATTCATTATCAAAGTAAGCATCCTGCAAAAATTATATAATGCATAAATGCCTTCCGCACAAACCTAACATAAATTCAACTATATGATTGAAAAGTATTGACAAGTTCACCTTGTCCTACCTCCTCCAGATCTTAGTAGAACATGATATGAAATTGTAAAAAAATGAAATGAAATGTTCATCAAATTGGCAAATCAAATAAATTCAAGAAAATAGATTCTCAAGGTTTCACGTTGTATTTATTATTAGAAAATCATTCCAGAGTTGATAACAAGAGCAAAAGGAAATAGGCAATGACAACTGTGACCATTGTATCATACCTCATCATCTCGTTCAAAAGATCCTTGAGCCTGCACGCAGCAGCCAAAGGCAGACAAATTAACACTGTAAATGAATCCAAATAGTATACACAAAACCATAGAAATCACCAAATAAAATTTCTTTATCATTTAACTATTGTGGGAATGGTAAAATCAGCTTCACAAGCATCTTAGATACCAATTGTTATCTAAAGATGTCAGCTCCAATGAAAACAAGAATGGTGCTTCCAACCAAACAGCTTTCCCAAACTAGACTAAGGAATGATGTGACAGTTGTTGTTTATCATGCTAGAACAGCTTTGTATGTTAGATATATTCCATTTAAGGGCATGTCCTAACAGTGCACAGATCGTGCCAACTCAAACCAACCACCACCTAGCTGAGCATGGGGGCACGTCAGTGCAAGAAAAACCTTGCATGTTTTTGCCTGACACAAAGATCACTGACAAAAGACAGGATGACATACACAATGGCAAGTGGCAATACCACATTTGATAATCAATCTAGAAGTCAAAGAAACAACAATTCAAACGAAACATAACATACAATCTGAGCAAAGAAACAATTCACAGATGAAATTTAACAGCAAGCAAACACTCAAAAAGTAGTACCTTTAAGAATTAAAAACATTTACAGTGCATCAAGATGTTTACCTCTTCCATGTCATCATTAGCATAAACTCCATGCCGAAAAGTTTGACTCGGATTACTAGGCAGTGTTGCCACATCAAAATCCCGATCTCTGAAGTCCTCATCATCGCTATCCCTAATTCGGCCATGTAGTGTACTAGGACGCCTTAAAAATAATGAAAAATATCAGGATAATCACAAACGTAAAAGGTTTCAGTTTGTCCAAACTTCTTTAAGTTTCAGCATGAAAATGAGAAGGACTCTTGAAAACTGGAATACCTTTTTAACAGGTCAAATATGATAATCATCGGACAAGCAATCGGTTTACAGGATCCAAGTATAAAAAGAAATCATCCCCAAACAAGAAAGTAATGAAGGTCTTTGGTGAAGCTTAATGCTTTGACAACTCACCACGCAAAGATGAACTACGTTTGACTGCCCTAGATCATCAATTAAGTGAATCTCCTATAAATTTCTATATTCATAATATCTATCTCCAACTTTGGAGTTTGGACAACTTAGAATCTGATCATAATTGCATGTAACGAAAGTAAACATATATATAGAGATTATTAAGTTCTAGAATTATATGCAAGCACATGTTTATACAAAATTTCAGCAGACGTGGTTGTGAAAGATTTGAGTTTAACTTAGATTATGTACACACTTGATCTATTATATATAACACAGCTTAAGTCATAATAATGCAAATGACAACTACTTTTTAAACCAGTGCCTACCCATATACAAACTGTAAAAGTCACTCAAAAGAAATCTACACACACTGACTGCCACAAGTCCATAATCAACCATGATTGTGCCCTTTTGAAACTTAAAACATATGTAGGATTTCCTAGTCATATATGCAGCACCAAATTTTGCGAATTGCCTTTAGCAACCAAAACTATAACAATTAAACCTTCCAAAATTTGGTGTTAACTTACCACCAAGTAAACTTCAAAGAGGAGGAGAAACATTTACCTTGGAAGATTAGTGATGATAAAGTTCAGATTGAAATGTTTGCATTTATCATATATAACAACAACCATAATGCAAAGGGAGATTAGTCAAAATTTGTCGCATGGATTAAGTTCCATAAATACTTATGGGTACATACCGACCAAAGGGTGTGTTCTTCCCTAAGAAATGATAAATAGAAACTTAAGAATAACAACAAAAACAGGTATTCTATGTTGAAGACATAAAATGTTTGAACGGAATATGCATCACAAGGAAATTTGATACTAACATAACAGAGTAGCATTATAAGGAAATTTGATATTAATGAGGAAGAGTATGCAAAAAAGACAAGCAAAGACAGAGCATATAGGATCTTGAAAATTCTCTGGCAACCTTCAAAACAAAAAAAATGTCCATGTGCATTCAAAAGTTTTATTTGGAGATATCCTCTTATCCTACATCAATATCTCTTTTTTGCTATTAATCACACACTCCTATAGACATCTTCCATGAAATAAAGAAAATATGCGGAACACTTGTTCCTCGATAAATTTTATCGTCAATGCCATTCTAGGTTGTAACCAAGTATACAATAATAATGTTCAAGTATCCTGGACTAATCATTAATGGCCTGAAATAACCTACCCGCAAGCCCATTGATGAACATTTTCAACAGAATTCCGCTTGAGCAAGACATGATTATGCCAGTCAACCCAATCACTGTTTTCCTGAAAGTTAAAAACAAGCAGATGGATCAAGCTTTTAAACAATGAAGTATAGGAGAGAAGAAAAAGGCAATCAGCATAATTACAAGCATCGGATTTCTAAATCTGCACACTGCCAAAAAAATGAATGATCTCACAGAATATGTAATAGCAAAATCATCTAGAGAACTTTGGGTAAAATGAGCAACAGGAAGTAATATCGGATTTAATAAAGCTATACTTATTTAATATATATTTCATAGTTTTTTTAGTAATCCCCTTGGAGATTTTATTGCTTTGTCATCTTATAACAGGTAAAATTATAGAACAATACCATATAAATGACAAACCCAATGTGCAATGGCTGTACAAAGACCAAAAATTTTACCATACAAAAATCTAAAAAATAAGTTAAGCTTCCAACTTCCACATCAAAGAAAGTCCACAATCCACCAAAATACTTTCAAAAATTACATTGAACAATGAGAAAGTAGAATTTTTTTTAAATAAAAACTATACACACAGACATATATAAGGAAGCTGATTGACCTGCAAGTGTGTCTGGATTATGTGCTTGCTATTTGCCAACTGCATAAGCTTGTTCGCTATGCGTGTCATGTGTCCCACATTTCCTATTCTTGGCGGCAGCCGTCCCTCAGCAGATATTGTAGCCTGCAAACAGAGTTTTACACTTGCATGGATGTTAATAAATATTCTGATGTTATCCTTTAGAAAGGGAACACACAATTATCAGATGAAACAAAGTTAATTTGTAGGATATGACACATTTGGAGTATGAGACAATAATTTGAGCATCGTAGTAGCATTCTGTTACACAAACATTATCTTATTAAGTTATGGTATTACACAAGTTCCATACCTTGGTGGAATCAGTTGACAAGGAAGTTTGCTTTTCTGCCGCAATAATTTTACCAGCAAGGTCACAATCATGCAAAATATGTTCAACTAAAAGAGCCCTCTTACTCTCTAAGCACGATCCTACAACATTCTCAACATGATGATGCAAAAAATTATTGTAAGGGTACCTACAAATTCCATTAAGTTTTCATGGTAAGATTCAAGTGGATTGAAGCATAAGAAGTCACTCAGGTGTGCTACTTACTCAAAAAACAAATCTATAACATGCTTAATTGCTCCCAGCTGGGTCAGTTCTTTCTCAGCAGCTTCACTACCAATAGTCAATAAAACAGAGATGAACTCCACAATCTGAAAACAAATAAGTCAGGCAAAAACTACATAAATATGGCATACAGTTTGAACTTTTAGGCAAGGCATATTCCAAGATACTAACAAAGTAACAAATAATGATGATTTGTCAAAGTCAAACGATCAAGTTATTTTTCATTATTTAATAATGACAAAATAGACATGAAATATATCTTGTAAACTGTTAAGAAATCAAAAATTACAATGCTACACTTAAAAAGTAGGGGACATAATGTACTCAACAATAATTAACAACATGAGCTCACAACAGAAAATTAAAATCTAGCAGTATACCTTCAAACGATGTTTTCCAAGAGGAGGCTGTAATTTGCCATATGTGGTCTCTAAGTTGCTTTCCAATGAAGAAACATCCAATAGTTTCAGTAAATCACCTGTTTCATATTTGAATGAGCAGAAAACAGAGACAAAAGTTGATAAAGAGAAAATTAAGTTATTCTCGACTGTGGACAAGTTGCCATACAAGCCATAATGATCATTCCCAAGAGAATAAAAAGAGTATAATATTAAAAGTCAAAATTCTTTTTTATAAGACCAAGTATGCAATGCATGAAATCATCTGTGCTTCATGGCATAGGAAACTGTACGTATGTCGGCAGTAGAAGTCTTCTGAGATCTTATTTTTAGTTAAAAACATTCAAGTATGACATGTATGCAAATTTGAACATTTCATGCAACTGGAAGTTTTTATGGTTTCAAGAACATAATCATATCAAGGTGAATAAAAGATGAAGAAGTGCTTTAAAATCAGTAAGTGTATAATCCATTATAAAATGAGTAGAGTTAAGCAACAGAAAATCAGCTAAGTATTTAGAAATCATCAACGGTTATCACCAATCAAGAATCCACAAAGGACCTCATATAGAAATGAGTATACACACAAAAACTGAAATGACTCCTAAAAAAATATCAAGCAAAATTATAATGAAGTTGGATTAAAAAAACTAGTAAAATGAATGGACTGGCAAAGTTGTAATATATATGTGTATGTGTGTGTGTGTAGTACTTAACTTTGACCAGAAGAAGCATGATCCATCAGCAACAAAAGAGATTCCAATTCTTCTGCAGAAATAGTTATTCTAAACAAGCCCAATGCGCTCATTCCAGGACACAGAGCGTTTGATTGTTTGACCAGACAGTAAAACTGTTATCAATTTACCATCTGATAGTAAATTGTCAGACATACATCACAACAAGGTTCGCAATCTCGTACCATACCGATGTATCAATCAACTACGGAATGGTACATACCAAGTTGTACCAAGCATACCGACATATGGTACAATAAGGTACCAAGCGTACCGGTCCTCTATAGGACCGATACATACCAAGAATATCGAGCGGTACGATACGATATAGCAAACCTTACATCACAGTGTCAAACATTAATGTGAGCAATAACATCCATGACACCAATATTCTTATATAATAATTCTAGATATATATGTACTTTGGGACGATTGGCAGATAAAACTTAAAAATCCTGTTAAACCTAGAGGTTTGAGTATGCTTCTTATCATTGTAGCAAGGACAGCGTACAAGTAAAAGCTTCAGAGGGATGACAAAATGGACTAGAATCCTTCAAGATCTTAAAGAAATATCTTAGTGATTTACTTGTACTTTTTGTTGGGGATTCCCCAATGGGCCTTTAGAATAAACAAAATAAACTAATCCTTAGCTTGCAAGCCTCTATGCATCTAAATCAAGATTGCTCAGCATATACAAATACATTTATAACATAGTACAGGAAAAATAGAACTTAATTTAAATGCTACAAATGTGTTAGGACCCTAGCTAGGTCGGGTCCTAAGTTCACTAAGTCATGATGTCAATAAAATTCTAAGACATGTAATAAACCCTAACCACCTTAATTAAAAAGGTCGGCTAGGGTTAGGAACAGTGCATGATGTAGGCTTAGGTTGCACCGAACCAGCATTCATGTATCCTGCGACCCGAGGAGTTAAAGGTAATGTTGAGCTAAACAGGAGTGCTTTTTTGTGGAGGTTTTGGTTGCATCGCTATATCCAACAGTGAGATAGGAATTTAATTTCTGTACCTTTTGCTCCTAAGTGTGACAACCACCATCAATTTTAACAGGCAATCAACACATTTTTCAGCCTTGTGACTGACTTCCTTGGAGGAAGGAGCCCCTACAGCGTTCCAGGAGGGCCGATCCCCTTTAGAAATCAACCCCAAACTTAGAATCCACAAGGGTTCTAACGAAATGGTATTAGCTTAATGGGCACACAATGTTTAGCAATAACAACAATACTACAAAAGATTTATCAGCCAATTTAGACTCAGTTGCATCCCCAGACTGGCTCAGAAACAAACTTTGGCAAAGGGTGTGTAAAATTTGCAGGTCATCTTCATCACAAGGAATCAGATCTCATGCCACCATGCCAGCTGGCACAAGCAAAAAGAAAGTGAAAAATAACAGTTGACACCATTTCTATTATAGTGATTGACCCCACTATATGCTGACATCTTCAGCAACGGTCAACCTGACATGTACCTATATCTTCCTAGCATGTGAAACTGTTGACACATGTGAATCTGCACATCAGTACCAATATTACCAATAAACTTCAAAAGGAATGCTGAATCGCTTGTCGATTGATTGCTTGCCCGATATGTGAAGCCCAGTCCATTTTAACTTATATATTTAACTAAGATTCTTTTACACTTGCACTTTAGGAGCTGACCTGCCTTTATGGTAGAACCATGTTTTCCACTGACTTCTGCTGTTGCTTGACCATCATTGCATGTAGTCTCAAGATCTCATATAACATGAGTAAAAATGACAGCATATAAAAGAAAGGGTGATCTGAAGAGGACCTGATGGAAATCGTGAAAAATAATAACTCAAAGTATAAAATAATTCATGATATAGGATAACAATGGGCAATGAATGCAAAACTAAGAAAGAATGATAGAGTTGGTTGTCGTGCACCACAAAAATCCTACTGTAGATCTTGAAAGTCAAAATGTTTAATCATCCTAGTAAGGCTAGACTTTTCTGAAGAGCAATAAGTTGTAAATCATCGAATAGCAGCATTGTGCCAAACCACCAACAAAAAGCAGCAGCATACCTAGTCTCTCTAGCATGACCTCGACGGTTTCGTGGCTAGCAATAACCAACGATCCATGAGTTAGCTGGCTTCTAAATGCTTGATAGGAAGATGCTACCAGTCGTTTAGGATCTAACAAACATATGCAGAAAGACAAGGAGTGAACTAGCACAGATTTAGGTCTCGAATCTTCCAGCGCATGACGAAATAATCTCCCCACATAACTGCATTTTTGACAGCACAATGACATCATATAAACTAAAATACAAGTTCTAAACAAGTTGACATTATATAGAACCCAGGTCATGTGTACCTTGGGCTGCAAATTTTAGCTGAAAGAGCTGGAGGGGCACATCGAGTAATGGCACAAAGAATTTCTGCTGCATTGGCATGGACATGAGGAGAGTCCTGCACAAGCATTACAAAATTAAAGTACTCAGTCTCAAATAATAAACATGTTCCTTTTTTCTCTCTATTTTTTACGGTATATAGCATGATTCATACAGGAAACACATGTTTCCCCTTATTTACCTATAGCAGAGTTCCAAGAAGGGATAGTCTAATCCAGTGATTTAAATAGGCGCTCGGGCGAGGCGAGGCGAGGCCCGAGCGCCTCGCTCGATCTCCAGGCAGCACGCTTCAAAGAGGCATCGCCTGGGCACTCGCCCGAGCCCAGGCGCCAGGCACTTCGGGCGAGCGCCCGAATAAAACAAAGCGACCACCGAACCAGGCTAAAAGCCTAGTTCAGTCGTTCGCGTTAGTTGGTTCAATCGAACCAACTAACGCAACAACAACCCTAATCATCTAGTCTGGGATTACGCCGCCGGCATCTTGCCGCTGTCTTCACCGCCATCCCTGCTCTTCGCCACCTTGCTGTTGTTGCTTCTCTTCGTCGTCGTCACTACAGTCGCTGGTCTTCACCGTCGTCGTTGCAGTCGCTATCACCGCTCGCCGTCGTAGCTGTCGCTGCCGCTCCTCTCGCTCTCGGTCAGGTCAGCTCGTCGCCTCGTTTCTACTACTCTCCGCTGCCAGCTTTCGCTCTCAGTCAACGCCTCGCCTCGTCTCTACTCATCTATAATATTAACTTATTATTAATAGTGTACTGTTAACTTAGTGTTAACAGTGTAACTTAGTGTTAACAATACACTGTTAACACTAACTTAATAGTAGAGAATACTAAAAAAATCTGGTGTAACCCTATTGTCTTCCCAAGCAGACTTCTCGGGTAGTGATCACTAAAAAATATATAGTACACTGTTAACTTATTGTTAACAGTATTCTAAATATTTTTTATATATTTATTAATTAATATTATATATATTTTTTATTTTAGCGCCTCGCTTCGCTCAAGCGAGCGCCTAGGCGAGTGCCTAGTGCCTCAGGCGTTTTGGGACCCTGGCGCCTAGTGCTTTTTAAATCACTGGTCAAATCAAGGTTTGTCATACCGATCCGTACCAGCATACCGAGTTTATCTCAGTACGGTACGATATCCGATACCGTGCAATATGCACAGTACATACCACTCGATATATTACTATAATATAATAGTTTATAATATATTATATTATATATTTAAAAAGAACAAAAAGGGGGCGATGTCGCCTTGTTCCTTCTCCCCACGCGAGGAGAAGTAATTGCCAGGGCAACGGATCGCACGGGGGAATCGGGGAAGAGCAGCGCGCGCGAGGTATTTTTCACCCTCTTCTTCTCCCTCTTCTTTTCCTTCTTTCTCCCTCGATCGACCATCGACAATCGATTTCGACGATACCACCTGGTAGCGGACGGTCCACATACAGGTCAGCTGACGGGCCGGTACGTACCGCCTGGTACGAGGCCTTACCGCTCGGCCATATTTATACAATAGATTAATTTAATAAACAAACTTGAAACCAAGGATTGACATACCGGTCCATACCGATGTGCCGATATTTTATCGGGCGGTACGCAAAGTGCATATCGCCCGATATATTAAATATATTATAAATTTTTATAATATAATATTATATTATATTATATTAAAATATATTAAAAAAATAAAAAGGGGCGACGTCGCCTCGAATTATCTCCCGCGTTTCGTCTCCGCGCGTGGGGAGAAAAGAACCCGCGGGCGGCGACGGCGCTAGGGCAACGCGAGCGGCGACGGCTCACGGGCGACACCCAGGCGGAGTCGCCGCTAGGGCAGCACGAGGTACTTCTCCTCTTCTTCTTCTTATTTCCTTTTTCTTCCTCAATCGACGGCTGACGGTCGATTCCTCCTTAAATCGACCGCAGACGACGGAAATCGACCATCGACGATGGAAATCGACCGTCGATGGCCGATCTTAGTGCTACCACCCGGTAGCGACCGGTCCGCGTACCGGTCAACTGCCGGACCGGTATGTATCGGGCGGTACGGGTCTTACCGCTCGGTAAGGAAAACCTTGCTTGAAACCACACATCATCTTTCCACAATGACTAGAAAATTTTAATGTATTGGAGTTTTCAGTGGCAAAAGTGGCCCAGTAATCTATATGCATTCAAACATAATCAAAAGTTGCGAAATAAAGCTGCGTGCTTTTGTGATGCCTATATATAGCTGTTTTGCATACTCCAATGAATTTCACTATGCCTAAATGACATGATCAAGACCACATATGGCAGATAATCAACTCGAGGTCGGCTGTTCAGATATTTAAATTACAGTTCAAGACTGTTTCGAAAAGAAAACAACAGTACACCTGATGTAGAACAGAGAGAAATGAGGGAGAGCAAGAGAGGAGTGAGATTCAAAAGGAGGACAAGAGAATAGACGAGAGAAGATGCAAGTGTTTTTCATTCAAATCTGAAGTGTTCCATCCATTGATAAATGCCACCATTTAAAGGGGTTTAGAAGCCTTAGTACAATGAAAGCAATGATTCCAAGAGTGACTAGGAACTTATATGACTTTAAAAAAACCAAAATATGATTATATGAGACAAATAGTTTTTAAAAAACTTATCACAACTGAGAAGTAAAAGCGTGCACTTAATTCAAAAGCAAAGTCCCAAGGTTAACACCTAGATTCTTTAATTTTCTACACAACTATAAGAGTTTCTAGCAGCGATTGTCATATCGCAATATACCGCCTGATATGGGCGATACATACCAGTCCAACAGGGGACCAACATTCGGACCACCCTGTACTAGGTGGTCTATATTAAGAGGCCCTATATGGTCCAATACGAGCTTGTACCACTCGATAACAATTGAAATTCGACCATTACTAATCAATACATAGGCTTGTAATGATTAAAATTCAACCTGTACCAGCCGATAATGATCGGATTTCGACCGTTACCAACGAATGACTCATATCTGACCCTTTCATACGATCATATCCATTTGAAGGGGTTTTAAACCATTTCCTACTGCTCTCTCACCCATTTTCACTCTCTCAAACTCTTATACTGTCTCAATATCTTTCTCACTCACTCCTTTCTCTCATTCTCACATTTGCACTCTCTTAAAGTTTCACAGAGCTAATATTTATGGACTGAATTAAGCTTAAAGACTAATTATAGAGTATTAGCATCTAAGTTAGAGGATGAACTCTCTAATCAAAGATATATAGACAACTTCTCAATCGAATTCAGCAACTTGCTCAATCTGGAGACAAGGCAACAGCATAGACAACAATGTCTTGACCGACGATGGTGACGACGCCAAAGAGTAGATGGTAACATATACATAGTTTAAGCATGGTGTATGGATCGAGGAGCAATATTTTACACATGCCACCTAAGATTCAAATCATGGAGCTCAATATGATAGTTAGTCATTCTTCCTTGAGTAACAATGATAGTTGGTCATTTTTCTCCGAGCAACAGTACTATGATTGATCTTATAATATGGAACAGTAGATCAATGGAGAAAGTAAAAGTTCCAACATTCTCTATACTCCACACCAATACATCTCAAAATCGTACTTGCCTCAAGAGCCGCCTTGGACACATGCGGTTCACGATGATTAAACTACAATAATCATCACATTGATGAACCAACGGCACACAGTGTATCTATATACTATGTCGTGAGATTAATTTCAGGACTGGGTCCAACAAACATATCAAAATGCATAGGATCGAGGACCCTGATCCACTGCTTGTGAAGTCTCATCCAAGGTTCGCCGTATCGGTCCATACCAGCGTACCGAGATTTGGCCGGTATGGTACGGTATGTCGGTACAGCTTGATATGCTTTGGGCATATCGAGCAGTACAAAATAAATAATATTTTAATGATTAAAAAAATATTATTTTTAATACCAGAAAAATTAGAAAAAAAAGTTGGGTTAGGGTTTGAAAGATAGAAATTGGTATAGATTCAACAAAATCAATGTAAATTAGGCAAAAATAATATTACATATCATTTTCGAGCTTTGAGGAACCGTTTTGAGAAAGTGAGAGTTTGACAAAGAGTGTGTGAAGTGAAATGGAAGAAGGGTGAGTTTAAATAGAGTTAGAAAGAGTTTTTTCGACCGTTACAGGGTCTGTAACGGTCGATTTTGACCTTTTGCAAGGTATGTAACGGTCGATTTTGACTATTACGGTTCTGTAATGGTCGATTTTGACCGTTACAGGGTCTGTAGTTTGTACCGCCCGGTATAGGGCGGTCCGCGTACCGGTAAACCATCGGACCGGTACGTACCGCCCGTATAGGGCGGTACAGAAAACCTTGGTCTCATCATTCTTTTTGGTGGTAGAACTAGGCATATCCATTAATCAATTACTTGATTAATTTGAATCTTAAAGCTTAAGTTATTTAACAAATAATCTAACAATTCAAATCATTTATTTCTTTGTAAATAATTCAATATCAACGGGAGGATGATCTGAAACGTACTATAAAGCTACTCCTCAAAGCCCAAAGATATATGCCACTATTATTTTTTTAATTTAGAGTTTTTGCTAAACTTATACCAAAATTATATTTATTTCTAACTTAAAACCCCTAATCTAGCTTTTTTTTTATTTTAGAAATTTTGGAGCGATTTTCGACCATATTCTGTGTCATCAATACGCCTAGTCATACCAACATACGATATGTTGGTATAGAGTAGTACATATCGTACCACAGGCCAATCGACACATCGGTTTGGATCGATAAAGCAACCCTTGGTTTTCAAGTCATTAATTCATGACTTTTTGTTGATTTCTTTGCCTTGAATAACCTCTTCTGAAATGCTTTGTCAACCTAGATGGTTCTCCCTTAGTGGAAAGAACTTGATCCTAAAGAGTAGTAGTCTACAGGGTCTTATCCAACGAGTCTGGTGCAAAGTCATGAAGTTACTCCAAAGTAATCCAAGTAGCATCGGAAGCTGGACGATTACGTCGCTTGACAAGAAAGTACTAAGGGATACTTGTAGTAGATGTAACAAAGCGATCATCAAAAATGGTTTCTACACAATCCCTGTATTGTGGGAGAGTCGATGCTTTAGGAGAATTGAATAACACGATCATCAAGAATGAACACTAATAGATAGAAGAGGTTCAAAAGTATCATGACTACAAATTGAAAACTAGACTCAACATGCAAATCATGGATATGTTAAGCGAAGGAGCGAACTAGTCCAAAGGCACGATAGTTAAGTGGAAGGGGTGCAAAGTCAATGGGCGCAAGGACTATAGCCGATGACAACTTCAAATGGGCTTTTTTCGATAAAGAGACTTGGTCATTATATGCAAACTCTGTCATAAGTAAGGTTAAGTCCTAGTTTTAGTTTCTCCCTAATTAAACATCTAAGAAGATTTTTCAAGAAACACATAACAACCTCAGTTTGACTATCTATTTGGGGTGAATGGCTGAAGAGAACTTCAATATTGTGCCAAACAATTTTCATAATGTTTTCCAAAAGTAGCCAACAAATTTCACATCCCCGTCTAACACTATGGTCGAGGAAAACCATATAACTTAACCACTTTATGAAAGAACAAGTTAGCAATGTGTAAGGCATCGTTGGTCTTGTTACATAGGATAAAGTGGGTCATTTTATAAAATCAAGCAACAACAACCAAAATAGTCATAGCCACAAGATATTTTGGGAAGTCCAAAAACAAAATCTAAACTCATATCTTGTCATAATGAGTATAGAATGAGTAATCAGATATATAGGCCATTATTGTGCTTGCGAGTGTTCACAATTTGACAAGTGTGATATTATGACACTACTCGAGCAACATCTCGCTTTAAGACAGGCCAATAAAATCTATCCTCAACTAATGCAATGGTCTTGTTGCTTAAGTGATAGAACCCCAGAAGGAGCTTTATAGATTTTGATCCTTGAGGGGGATCAAACCCTTGGAACGTTATAGGGGTTCCTCGCTCCTAGACTCGGCACAAGGCTGAAATAAAATTGATAATTGTTTGATAAAAGAGAGGCGGCTACATCATTATATAGGGTTGCAAACCCTAGCCCATGGGATGCTTTCCTAACTAAAAGTACCCTTTTACCCCTTCTATAGCCTACCTGCCTTAGAGGGAACAGGTGGCGACTAGGTTGGCTCTATAGCCGACCTAAGCAGGGGGAAACCCTAGCCGACTAGCCCAGTAAAGGGGGCGACGACCACTTAGCCCTAAGGCCCCAAAATAAACCCTAGCCACACTTCTTATAGGATAGAAGTGACTAGGTGGGGTTTTATTACAATCTCACAGAGTTCTTATTGATTACTTCTAAGTGATTAGGACTCAACCCTGCTGGAGTCCTATCAAACCCGCCCTTTTCAAATCAGCCTTATCCTCAAGGCTGAGGTTCCATAAGCTCCTCATATGATTCTCATGCTATCATCAACTGAACTTTGACCTCCTCATTAGCTGGGGTGTTAGTTGGAAGGATTTGGGCTGAGCCGTCTTTTTTAAATTTTCATTTGCAGTGGGATACCTGGCTGATCAACTGTAATCTTGATCTAGTGCGCGAATCTGATCTCCAAGTTAGGGCCCCAATGTGATCCCCAATTTTGCAAGGCCCAAAGAAATAGGGAGACCACTTCATTAAGGCTCGAGTTTCCTGCTGATCGGGCTGAAGGTGTAGAAAAACTCGATCTTCAATTTTTCGTCCATTCTGAAGTTTGTCGGGAGGTCGTTTCTTCTTTACATGTGCTGCCATATGGTTAGTCTTTAGTGATAGCAAATCTTTCTTCTGGAATGGTGACTGCCCTCTAGTATGGTTCAAGAAGATGAGAGCCCAATCTAGCATGAGCATGAATTGTAATTCTTCTAGTTTTACTCCTCTTTCGTGCCATGGACCTGTATCCAACCATATTTTAAATTTGGTAGTAATTAGCATCTCCTGTAAAAACCTCATGTGGAGTGTGGGGGAAACCTCGGTGTAAATTAGGAGTCGACCATCTTGCATAAGGGTGACGCCGATCCCAACTCTGGATGTGTCTGCTCTAAGTACGAACACATTGCCACGTTCAGGTAATGCTAGCATCGATATAGATGGCATCATGGTTGTGGGGGGTCATGTGGGTGCCTTTCTCCTGTTCCTTCTTGCGATTGTGGGTCGTGGATCCGAGGTCATAATCAGGGAAGACTTTTAGCATCATGGTCCGCTCCTCAGTGAAGTCGTGGAAGTAGCCCGAGATGAGGGAGCACTGCATTAGAACCCATAACTGGTTCAGCTAAATATGGCACTTCAGGAAGAGCTTATCCCTGCAGACAAAGAGGCTAAATTTTTGGAGATAAAGTGTCATTGCAAGGGAAGGTTGTGGTCGAATGATCTGTATCTCTCGCGTCTCCTGAATGATCTTTTTAGCTTTGGTCCTCTGAAAATGTGGATAGCAATATGGCCGAATATGTATTGGTGGTTCCCCTTGTAAGACCAACATACGGGGGTTATGCAGTCTGGTAGGAAGGAGTCGGCTCGGTTCAGCGGACGTGCCTGAGATTTCAACGAGCTTCTCCAAGCACTGTGTCAAGATCATCTTTTCTTCGTTCTCTCCTTTCCCACATAAGGTCACATGTTTTCTTTTGTCATTCATAAGGTCGTTGGAGCTCCTGGTGTCGGCAAGGATGGTGACGGGCTGATGCTTGATAAAGCCATCAATGTCCAATCTCTGTGGTGGAGCATGAAAGGTGCGAGCGGCTGATTGTGGTTTTCCTTCATATCCTTCTCGGACTCGAGAGCCATATCTTTGAGTTTGGGTTCTTCAGTGGGCTCAACCAATAGAGGTCTCTTTTTTACAATGCTGGTCTCGGCTCCACAGTTTATTACAATGCCAACATAGGCCCTTGGCCGATCTGTCACGAAACTCCTCTTGTTAACTTTTTTGGCTGAGGTGACCGGCTGGTGGTAGATGGGGCCGAGAGTCTATGTGCTGCTGGTCGTGCGACGGCTTTGGTCCTACGAGCATCTTGGTTCAGCCTGTCTTCGTGTAGTCGTGCGAAAGAGATGGCTGCCTTAAGTGTGTACGGTTGTCGTGCTTTAACTTCTTGAATCTCCGGCTTCAAGCCCTCAATGAAAGTCCTCAATATTTGTTTTTCAGACCAATCACGAGTTTGATTAGTTAACCTTTCAAACTTGATTTGGTACTCTTGGATGGTAGAGGTTTGACGAATCTTCGTTAGTTCTTCGTCAAGGTTCTTGTAATTGATTGGTGCTGAAGGTTTATATGCTTTTGGTTGGGATATGGCTCTCATGCTCTGAGCATCTTGATTGAGGTGCCCTTCTTGAAGTTGTACAAAGGAGATCGACGTCGTCGAGGTGTAGGGCTCCCATGTCTTATCCTCGCTTATCTCTTATGTGTTCTTTTTGCAATCAGAATTTGCTCTATGTTATGATCTTCTTAGGCTTGGTGATCGGCCCAATCTAAACTCCTCGAAAAGAGCGCGTAATTTAGCATCCATACGCGTCTCGAAAGCCTCCAATTTGGCTTCGAATAAGCCCAGCGATGTCATGACGTAAGGATCTCCAACAAAATTTCCAGATCTAACGTAGGGGGCAGCGACAGATTGATTTGATTTACAGCTAGGGTGGAAGGTGGAGGCGTGTGTTGCAGCAATTGTGGGAATTGCTTGGGAAGGTGAAGGCGGCTAAGATGGCTATAGGGGCAGCAAGATCGCTGCTTTGATACCAGATGATAGAACCCCAGAAGGAGCTCTATAGATTTTGATCCTTGAGGGGGATCAAACCCTTGGAACGCTATAGGGGTTCCTCCCTCCTAGACTCGACACAAGGCTGAAATAAAATTGATAATTGCTTGATAAAAGAGAGGAGCAGGCTACATCATTATATAGGGTTGCAAACCCTAGCCCATGGGTGCTTGCCTAACTAAAATTACCCTCTTACCCCTTCTATAGCCTACCTGCCTTAGAGGGAACAGGTGGCGACTAGGTTGGCTCTGTAGCCGACCTAAGCAGGGGGAAACCCTAGCCGACTAGCCCAGTAAAGGGGGCGACGGCCACTAAGCCCTAAGGTCCCAAAATAAACCCTAGCCACACTTCTTTATAGGATAGAAGTGACTAGGTGGGGTTTTATTACAATCTCACAGAGTTCTTATTGATTACTTCTAAGTGATTAGGACTCAACCCTGCTGGAGTCCTATCATTAAGTGACTCTTCAACCTCATTCATGGGTTGTTTTTCAATGCATTGGAGATCTCCCAAGACTTAGATCATTTGGTCAGATAACTAGTTCAACATTGTGTCTTTATATGTTAGTTTGGTCCTGCAAGTGTCTCCCTTACTCTATTGGTCTTAGGAATCATCAAGAATAGGTTGGTTTTCACCCTGCCTAGTCATGATTCTAATGCTATCAACAAGTTTCCTTTTGATAATGATGTTGTTAATTATTGTAATGCATAAGATAAAGGTGCAATGATTCAAGTGGTTCTCTCACTTTTTCTTTTAAACAACTTTCTAGGTTTAAAAATTCAATACTACTCTAGTTAAAGGAGAGAGAGAAAGAGGGTGATAAATGAAAAAATCAAAAATGGGGGAAGAAGAGATGAAAATCATGATATAAAGAAATACACAATTTTTTTCCAACAATAATATTAGTGAAGTTTTCAAAAAATTACCGAGCATTGAGGCCTAAGTGGTTCACCAATTCCGTAGGGACAATCACCCCAGAGTCCAACTCCACACGCAAGAGATTGACATTGGAGGTGCAAGGCTCCATGAGTTTTGATTAAAGATTTTACTGCTAGTTGGGACCCAATGGTGTGCAGGACAGATTTCTTGATATGCTCTGGTGCCAAATTAATGTAGAACATAAAGAGAAATAGAGAGAGAGACAGCAAGAGGGAGTGAGATTAGAGAGGAGGGAAAGAGACTAGAAGAGAGAATATGCAAATATTTTTCGGTCATATTTGAAGTGTTTTCTCCATTAATAAGCTCCACTATTTAAAGGGTTTTAGAGTCTTAGTACAATCAATAAAGACAATACATTTCAAGAGTAACCTCCTAGGGAACTTGTATGTCTTCTAGAAACCCAAAATGTGACTTCTATGAGACATAAATAGCTTTAAAAAATTATCACAGCTGAAAATTATCACAGCTAAGAAGTAAAAAAGTACACTTAATACAAGAGTGCACTTAGTACAAAAGTACAATCCCAAGGTTAAAACCTAAAAAGACCAAAAGACTTCAATTTTTCATGCAACTCTTAGAGTTTTTAGGTCACTAATTCATTATTTTTTGCTGATTTCTTTGCCTCAAATAACCTCTTCCGAAATCATTTATAAACCTAGATGGTTCTCCATCAACACCAATCAACAAAAATAATGATGTTTTTTGAAAAAAGAACAATATCAAAAGGTTGAGCCAAATATTACTATTTTTTAAGCTGTAAATAGCAAGAAAAGATGCTATTTCAACAGTAAAAAGACAAACGGTATAAACAATTCAGTTGAAAACAAAATGGAAAACCTTCTTTTATCAAATTGCATTCATCATGCATCTCTTATTAAATAAAGCCGCATCAAAATGCCCTAATTCTAACCAAGGATTGTCTTTTTTGGGTGCCTACCTGTTCTGCAATATGTTTGACCAGTACATACCTGTCTACCGACAGGGTACACCGATGCATACCGATGTTTCAACAAGGAAAAAGAGGGTGAAGAGGAAGTGGCGATAAAGGAACAGAGGAGAAAGGGAGAAGGAAGAAGAGGAAGCAGAGGAGTAAGAAGAAGGAAGGAAGGAGAAGAAGCCACGATATTGTACCTACGAAGCAGCAATAGCGGTGAAGCAACACCATTGCAGCAGCAAAGCGGAACTGGCAATGGCGAGGGCAGCACCATCGTATGCGAGAACAGGGCTCACATTCGTGATCCCTTCTTTTAATGCTGAGTTGGATAGAGGCCCACTACTTTTTTTATCTTTTTATTTAATCGGATTGCTCGAAATGGGGGTGGTCCGCATATCGGCCCACGCTCGAACCGGCATGTACTACCCATACCATACCATTTCGAGCAATACAACACTCTAGGATTCTAACCGAACTAAGAATGCAGAATCTATGAAACAATTTATATCTTAAAAAATGTAAAATTCTGTTAAATAACTACAAGGAGACATCTGCCTTCCTGAATTATGTTCCTGATGATAATGATTTTTTTAATCCAGTACTTACCTACAATAGAACTTCTAAACAAAGATATAGGTAAATTAGCATCCTTGACAGCATTGAAATTAGTTGATAAAAATATGAACATAAATCATCTGGAAAAAGAAAAGCACAGAAAAGAACATAGCTCAACTTGAATCAAGTTGAAAAACATAAAAGGATCTCAGCTCAGTTTAGTTTTCATGTAATCAAACTGAAAGTCAAGAATGTTGGCATGCTTGCAAATGATTGACGCCATGACGACAGCCTTCTCCCCAGTGACACTAACTATAGAGAAACTAATCATCTTAGTTGCACATCTGAAAAATTGTTTCCACCAAGGTGTGTGTGGGTGTGTGTGTATAACAATTATGCTTTGCAATTTAAAAGGTTCAATGAATCCAGGGATTTCTTGTTAAAGGGAATTCAATAAATTTCATTGTCTTAATGAGACAGCCATGATATTCTGTCATCATCAGAGCCGAAAATGCTCTTAATTTATGTCACTAATAATTTAAGAAAATAAATTTTTGCAAAACATGATGAAGGAGAGAAAGAGATATCATAAAAGAGAACTATCAAAAGAAAAGAGAAAAAGGAAAAGCGCATGCAAGTAAATTGGTTCAACCAGTGTTTTAAATAGGCGCTCGGGCGCTTGCCTAAGCGCCCGGGCGAGGCGAGGCGAGGCCCGAGTGCCTCAATCAACCCCCAGGCGGCGCGCTTCAAAGAGGCGCCGCTTGGGAGCTCGCCCGAACGAGGCTTTTAGCTCTGGTTCGGTCGGTCGCATTAGCTGGTTCAATCGAACCAACTAACGCAGCTATATATCTCTCGTTACTCAACCCTAATCCTCATCTTGAATCGGGATTAGCATCTCGCCGCTGCCTTATTTGCTGTTGCTGTCTTCGCCGCCGTCACTGCTCTCGTCCGAGTGCCCGAGAGCCTGCTTCAGTCGCTTGGATTACGTCGCCGACACCATCGCTGCTGTTGTTTCTCTTCGCCGTCGTCACAGTCGCCGTTGCTGTCGCTGCCGCTCCTCTCGCCTTCAGTCAAGTCAGCTTGTCGCCTCGATTCTACTGTTAACAGTATATTAACACTTAACAGGATACTATTAAGTTGACTAATTATTAACAGTATACTATACTGTTAACAGTATAACAATATACTGTTAATATACTGTTAGCACTTAACAATATATTAATACTATACTGTATACTAACACTTAACAATATATTAACAATATACTATATAATGTATATTAAATATTAACAGTATATTGTTAATGAACTGTTAACAGTATACTGTTAATATACTGTTAACAGTATAATGTATATTAAATATTAACAATATATTTATTAATTATATTATATATTTTTTAATATTTTGGCACCTTGCTTCGCTCGGGCGAGCACCTCGGGCGTTTTGGGACCCTGGCGCCTAGCACTTTTTTAATCACTGGGTTCAACAATAGCCATAATATCCCAACTAGTTGGGGATGACAACATGTATCTCTTGCCATCATTTTTGGTACAATTTTATCATATGATGGCCTAGCCTTGTTTTGAAATAAGTATTGGTATTTGGTACCATTTTCATAATTTGACAACGCTTTATGTTTGCTATTAGCTGCTTAAAGCAATCATTCTTTCCCTGAGAGGGACTACCACTGAAGTATTTTCAAATGTCTTGTGTGCAAGATGCAAACATACAGAGAACCTATTATATGAATTTTCTCAAAAAAGTTTAACAAACATTATGCAATTAAATTCTAACAAAAACCTCAATTCTAAATTTCTGTGGGCTACCCTATCCATTAACGAATGGCATTATGCAAATATATTTTAACCTTCTTGATCAACACTGATTTCAGAATATAGAATCACAATATAAATTAGCATAAGCCAAATATAACTCCCATGTCCCTTCAAAAATCCACAATGTAAAGACTAACCACTCATGTTTAAGAAAAATATTGTTTTTATTTTTCTATAGTGAATTAGGTCTTCTTGGTAATGGAAATCATCTAAGGAAGCCTCTGGTATATCGGCAAAGACCTATTGTTGACTCAACATTATTTGGCCTTCACGATATATATTAGGGAGTCATTCATAATAACAATATCATAAGATGACAAAATTCTGTCAACTGTGCCTACTTAGTTACAAAAACTTAAGATGCTTCAAAACATTAGATCTTCTGTGGGGTCTGTAAGTTTTCAAATATTACTGAGAAATTCAATACACAATTATTTATAAGGACAACATATTCTTTTCATCAGGTAAATGATAAACAAGATCAATTATACATTGGGATCCAGCATATCACATACCGATGAACTAAACTTATCCACGATCATCTCAAGAACATCAGTATCTTCCACACACTGCATTGTATCCATGTAGCTGAATTGCATATTCTCATCAGCACCAATCAATCGAATGAGAACCTGCTTCACATTGCCAATATCAGAACTAGTTGAAAAAGAGAGAAATGCTAAGGACCAGTATGTTTGTAGATTTGCATATCAACATAAGTACAAACATAATGAAACCATGAACTGCTAACCTCCATAATAGATGTGATTCCAATGAGATCCACAAGTTGATGAATTATTTCTCGATGACCCTAGACAATAACAAGGAAGAGAAGTACTAAATACAAACTCTTATTAATGCAAGTGATAACAGAAAAGAGGACACGGTAGAACTTTGGCATATGACAAACATTAATAGTAGATATCCAACAGAAACCAGATTATAAAGCTTGAAGAATCTATAAAACAACTCCAAGAAAGTGCAGATAAAGCGCAGTAGAAAAACCAGTGCAAATCATCTTCCACACAAGACCTTAATGATCAATATCTAGTGACGAAGTCAATCATTCAACTTTATGTTTTTCATAAAAAGATGGCATAATTCATACAAATGTTCTCTCATTTTGATGGACCAACTGACAATTTGACCAACCATATTCAGTAGTTAATGCAAAGTGAACATAAATATTTTTTTCACCATTTCCATAAGACCCTATGAGAATGAAGGCTAATCAACTTCCTCTTATTCATGGCTGCTGTACATACCATCAAAAGAAATGGAATTCAAGTCCTCAGAATCCCTCTTAAACTGTCATGTTAAGAACACGAAACTAAACTCCATGACAAAGAAAACTTAATACCATCTTGATAGAGGCTAATTGAACAAAAAAATCAAATCAGAGAAATTCTAATTTTTTTGCTTTACCATATGAACAACACAAACCTGAACATAATTAAGAAGAGGGCCTGTTTTCCGCATCATTAGGCATATCACAACCTTGCCAAACAACATAACATTTGCAATACTAGGTGTTAGACAGAAAGAAAAGCTTGAAAATGCTGAGAAATCACTTATAACATTATTTGTCTCATATAAAAAGTTACAGTGATTACCTTACTGAAGTAACCAGCTAGCAATGTACTATGTGGGTGATCAGGCTTAAGGAAGGAGAATAACAAATCGAGAAACTGAAACAAGAGAAAAAGGTGCAATCTAGAAAAGAGTGGTCATATTTAACCATACATAAGCTGTTAGGAGTTTCATAGAGACATTTACTTGTACATCCTCAACTAAAGCCCTCAATATGATATCAACATCACAGGTAAATATCTCACATGCAATAAACGGAAACCTGCATAAAGACACGTTTCAACGAATAAGTCAAGTGGCAAAATATTCAAACAATTTCTCAGAAGACAAAAAATTATAGCTCACTTGAAAATATGCTTCTTATCAGCATCCTCAGGCAGCTCCTCTATAATATAACGAAGTAATTGCTCCAATTGGGCCTTTCCTCTCAAACTGCATACGAGGATAGCAAAATAATAAACAACTAATAAAGCATAGCAAAGAGATCAAAACAAACTTGCAAATTACAGAGACGCCTATGTTCAGATTTGACATTATCAAAATAGGTTGAATACAAGGACATCTCAAATAAATTAATTACAATATTTATGTCACATATTTACCTTATTACGGTTACTATATAAAATAAATTAAAAACAAGATCTATTATGATTGCTTCATCTTTCATAATTAACATAATTTGTTCAGTGCTTGTTTCTTGTAAAGGAAAAGTGGATAGGCCGTTCCAACATCACAAAAAATTTGAAATATAATAAGCATTGAGGCGTCTGGCACTCCAACAAATAGGTGGCACCCAAAGATGCATCTAACAAAGATTCTTTTTAATTGACATGAGAGGATCTATAAGCTTACTTACTAAGATACAGAATAGTTACTCCCCTCCGTACACAGAGATGGCAATTTATCCTTTTTTATCAGTAAGTAAAAAACAGTTTATTGCTTAAAACAAAAAAAAGCATACATTTCATCTATATGCTTGTTTACTAAGATATACAATGTTTGTTTCCCTCCCTATTACAGATATTGCAATTTATCTTTTTTTTTATCAGTAAGTAGCTTATTGCCTAAACTAAAATTTTCATTCTTCAGAATTGAGTAAGACAAGAAACAAACCAACCAGTAACACTTGAAGCTATATAACAATTATCTCATAGAAAACCTATCATGAAGTTGCATTGCCTTCCTTACTTCTACTTGTTCAGCAGTAGAAAAATTAAGAGATAGGAGAAAGAAGTCCAAAAGTTACCAAGAGATTCAATTTCTAGTAAACCAACCACAATTTGTACCGGCTGATAGCCAACACGTACACGGACTAATCAATTTCACCAATCTAGCCCAGAAGAAAGTTAGCCACTACATAAACTCATCAAACAAACTTACTAGGCTATTAAGCTGTACCGAATAGTAAGGGTATCACCAAGCACCAATATTGAGGTTTTTCTCTAAGTGCTAGTATTGAGTTTTTTTATTTTTTTTCTGATTTTAATAATATCAAGTTATCAACAGCATCTTTTTAGGTTCTCTCTCTCTCTCCCCCCCCCCCTTTTGTTTCCTCTGTAGCCTTGCCTCCTTTTCTTCTTCTCCTCCTCCATTACCACCACCACCTCCTCATCTTCTTCCTCCTATGCCACCACCTCCTCCTCTGCCACCTCATCCTCTCAATTCCTCCCTCCTCATCACCAACCAAACACAGCATCAACGTGTGTGACTGCTGACACATAGGGCGCCCAACTATCACGGACTTGGCTGAATTTGCCTAAGCCGTGCGGCACTCTCGAAGACTTAGCTGAAATTGCCTAAGTCGGGAAGCAACCTTGCCCACTGTTCCGAACTTAGTTGGGATTGCCTAAGTCATGAAACGCCCAAAGCGTTATCTGTCCGCAAAGGGTCAGCCCACTTGCAACCTTGCATAGTCCCGTAGGACCTGCAAAGAAGAAGTTGATTAGCTTAGAAACGAGCGACGGACAAGTCCAGACATCTCGCAAAGCGGGAAGCTATACAAGCAATTCGTCGAACACCTTGAGTGCAGCAGAGAAAAGAGAGAAAGAGAGCCAAACAGGACTTTAGAGGGTTGTAAGAACGGTCGCAAGTCCACAAACGACGGTTACCAAGGTATCGGAAGCAAGACAAGTTCAATTGTTGATGAAAGCCTACGCCCGACATATACTCGAAACCCCATCTAGCCCGGTGCCACCCAAGGGGTTCCAAGGTGCTGAAATGACTGACATTTCGCACCGCTCAGAGTGGTCGCCGCAGCACACGAAAAAGACCCAAAAACGGGGCTGTTTTGGCTCCGCGCAACGAGCAATCGTTCTGCAGCCTTCTACAGTACTTTCGCTCACATTTCTTAGGTAAAAACACATAAACTCAAGGCAAAACAAGCTGCCAAACATCTATACAAACAAGAAAAAGCCATGAACGGTTCACTGAGCGAAGATGTTGTGGTTGAACGATGACCGTTCATGACATTCTCCCCCACTTAAACTGTCGACGCCCTCGTCGACGCTTTGTCACGGGCTTAGCTGATTTTGCCTAAGCCGTGCGACACCCCTGCGTATCCGTCCGCAAAGGTCAGCCTTCCCCGAGATCTCCTAGAGTCCCTTAGACTTACAAAAGATAAAACGGGCCAGAAGAAGCAATTCCCACGGGATCCACAAGCAACTGCTCAAGCAAACACTTCATAAAGCCATATGCAAATTACATCCATGGACATTACAAACTCAGAGAGGTTGCACACAAAGGATAATGGTCCATTACAGACCGAAGTCCCCTACAAGTGCTTACAAGACATACTTGTATTTACAAGCCAAAATGGGCCATAAAGCAAACCAAACTCGGGCTGCTAAGCCTACTGCAAGCCCGCTACTTGCTGTAAAAGGTATGTACACAAACCGGAGGACACGAACAAACACGAGCATTTCATCAAGCACCTTGTTTACATTGTTGTCCGTGACATTCTCCCCCACTTATTCCTTCGACGTCCTCGTCGAAGCCGCTGTAGACGCTGCATCTCCTTGCATTTTGCTAAATCTTTAATCATTTACTTTAGCTGCAACACGCCCCTTTGGCTCCCAGCTGCTCTCCGCCGCTGTTGTTGAGTAGTCGAACTCTGATCCGCCATGCTGCTTCAACTCACCAATGACTGAATCTGGTGTGGGGTTGGCTGAGTTGTGTTGATCCTTGTTGGTTCTCGCGGATCCTGCTGATGAAGGAAAAGACCTACCTTATTATGCGCCAGTATCGTAGTATACTCATGTTGCTTGAACTGGGTGGATGCTTGTTGGAGCTTTAACGAGCATCGCCTCACAGACTTTGAAGTTTTTAAGGTCCTTCCTCCACAATGTTTGCCCATTGATCCTTCCTCCATGTTTAGTTGTCACTTCCAAGTAGGTTCACATCACTTCCGCTTTCGATTGGCATTTAATTGGAAAATGAAGCAAACAATCTACTCTCAGTACCGATCACCAATGGTGAGGATTTGACAACTATTGTCTTCTGTAAGCTTTCTCTGAAGGGTCACTGAACTTATGCAGAGCTCCTCTGCCGGATAAGTAAGAGAACTGGGATACTTGACTTCACCCATTCTCTTAGTAGTTGAGAAGGCAAGGTTACCTAGCTTCACTCACCTCCTCGAGTTAAGAGGATTGGGGTACTCGGTTTCGCCCATCCTCCTGAGTTGAGAAGGCAAATGTTACTCGATTTCGCCTGCCTCCTCGAGTTTGTACTTCATGCATTGAGCTGGTTACTAACATTCGCCCGTTCTTTGCTCACACTTCTGAAGCACTTGAAGTGTTTGCACTCCTTGCGTTGAGTTAGCTACTGTGATTCGCCTTCTCACTGCCATTGAACTTCTGGAATGCAAGAAGTTTCCCCCAAAAAGAGCAAAAAGTTTATCCCAACTTGGAGTAAGTCTTTGATAGATTTGGTCGCCTCTGGGATTGTACCGTCTTCTCCATCACCTTTGCCGCCTACTCCTCTAAATAGAAAGGTACAGTACCGTGTACTGTCTACTTCGTTCCTTGGTCGAGCACTCTTGCATCAACCCGAAATCCCTCGCTTTCGGCTATCTTGATGAGAAGCCCATCGACATTGGTCTTATGAAGTTTCTTGGCCTCTGCCCTTCTGCCTTGTCTTGGTACTTGGAGTTTGCCTTTGCATTCTCCACCTCCTCGGCCCCTTTTACAACCAATGCTCTCCCTTCATGAGAGCAAGGGATCGATGACTCCACAGAAGTCTCACCTTTGCGGTACCATAGTGCTGCCAAGCCCATAGCCCTACTATCCGTTGACTTGCATCTGCATCCCTTCCTTCGCGATCGGTAGATCCGCCTCTGTGGCACTGTGGTGCTCCGAGTCCACCTCCTTTCTAACCGACGCTTTGCTTTTGGGTAGCTGAGCCCTACTGGACTCGTCGTCGCTTCCTCGCCCCTTCCGACCACCTGCTTCGACACCATTGTGTCCTCCTAGCAGTTCTCCTTGGTCGATGGAAAGACAGACTGCAACTCTCATGCATGGCCTCCGCCATCTTGTTGCAGGGCTCACGCCGATTCTGTTCTCCTTAGCTTCCTTGGTAGCAACGTTCGCTTACTCGACTTTGTCCTCTGACTTGCCGGGCTCCCTTAAGCGAATGTGAGCAATGAAGCAGTCCAACTCTCTAGCTGCTCCGATCATACCTTAGTATAATCAAGTCCCCTCCATGGGACTCACTGGTACTTGCAATCTGACTACCCCCTCGGTGGTACACAGCTCCCATATGCTGATGACCAAGGCTTTCATCTGATGCAAGCTTTGATACATACACACGGAAGACCCGCCTCTGCGGTACTGTGGCATTCACTCCTTGAATCCACAGCCCTTCTTGCCGTTGCATTGTTCACCGAAGTGGAGCTCCCAATAGCTCCTAATCATTCATATAATCACGTCCCCCTCCATGGGACTCACTGGTACTCTTCTTCCTCGGTGGTACACAGCCCCCATATGCTGATGACTAAGGCTTTCATTCAATGCAAGCTCCGATGCACACACGAAGACCCGCCTCTGCGGTACCATGGCATTCACTCCTTGAATCCATAGCCCTTCTTCTTGTTGTGTCGTACACATGGAGTTCCCAGTAGCTCCTGACCATACCTCCGCATGATCTTGTCCCTCACGGGACACGATCGCTTGTGTTGCATTGCCACGAACTATTCCACCACGATCCGCTGCACCATGTCGCCTCCTGGTGACATCTCCATTGCATACAGATTCTTGTGTGATGAACTCGGACTACGACTTCTCCACGTGTGGCCTCTGCCAACACATCATAGGGCCTCTACCATCTCCGATTTTTAGTTCGCTCCCTTGGCAATTCACCTTCGTCCACCCACTCTTGGGTCACACCTGGACGAAGCACAGCTCTAGGACAGTCCATTGCCTAGTAGCTCATGAAGTCCCCCTGACTTCACTATAATTAGTGCACAATTGTCTGGATCCTGGGCCTCTATCCCCTACTAGTACAATCTCTGCTATGCACCTCTTGTTCCTGACAACTCGAATGGCAACACTATGGCATATTCTTCAAGAGTACCCGCCTCTGCGTCCTCTTGTCCCGTGCTAAGGTATCCTGATCCCAACTTTGCCTCCGTAAGTTGAATCACCTTAGTTACTTCGTCAAATGCATCTCTGAGGTAGCTTGCATGTGCCTCGAAGCTCCTTTCATCTTTAGCACTATGGAAGATAAGTCCGCCCCATCAGAATGAAGAACTCATGGAACAACATGATCTCACTTTTGCCTCTACAAGAGTTCATGCCCTTGACCTCCGTCCAAGGAAAGCTCTGTGCCTCCGCTCCATGTTCCATCTTCTATGTCGACTCCCTTCATGCGGCTTGGATACTTCACCAAGTTCCACCCAAGTCGTTCCGCTCCTCGATTTGCATTGAGTTGATAGTGGCCCTCGCGTCCACCATTCCACGGGTCAGCCCTCCGTTGAGTTTGATTTCTACATCGACTCGAAGTGTGCCTTCATATGATGTTGCCTTGGATTACTCCCCCACTTGATCTCGAAATGCATCCACCAATGCATTACCTCATTCGAGATCATGCGACGACTCTTTGTCGCTCACTCAGTCCGTTGAGCTTTTTGGAGATATTACCTTGAGAAACTCTTCAATATGTACGATCTGTTGCACATGATTCTCCCTCTGGAGAACTAGGACTTATCCCTCCTAGATATCTGTCCTATTGGAGCAACTTTCCTCTTTACATTCTTCCCACTGGAAGTTCCAGAGACCACCATCCCCTTTGGACTACTCCGTCTTGCTGAACAACTTGTGCCTTGTTCTGCCCCCGCAAATGTACTTGCTAGATTGCGACCCTTCGCCAATACAGTCTCCACTGCACCCTTCAGGGTCTAGCAACGTGCTGAACTTGTTGCACATTTCAGCCGCCTACGAACGTATCCTTTTATGTCGAAGAGAAAGTTCTGATGCTCCATGGCACTGAGTTCTTATCGCACCTTAAGATGGCCACGAACACTCCGTCGTCTGTGTACAAGCCCTTGCATGAGTTCCGAATCCTTCGAGTTAGCAATTCCCCTCACCTCTGTGAGCTTTGCACAACTCTTTCGGTCGTTACGCAACACCTCCCACTTTGCACGGTCTCATCTATCACCAAATGCCCCGCTTTGCCTTGAGCACCATCAAGTTTGGTTGCCAACGTCGCGCCATAGCTCGAACTCCACCATCCCAATCTTTGTGTGCTACGCATTCTTCTTCGCTTGCTTGTCCTCGTGGTGCCTCTCGCGCAAAGGGTTGGTCATTCCTCTGAATGCCAAACCTGGATGCCCGCTCCTCTGAGCGACTCCTTTCCCTAAATCTCAATGTCCGTTTTCCCCCAAACGGTTGCGTGTGCTGGTTGTCCTCCACACAGCCCAGCTAGGTCCCCCACGTTTGTATGGCAAGTGTTTCTACGTGTGCTTGTCCCGCTCTGATACCACATTGTCACGGGCTTAGCTGATTTTGCCTAAGCCGTGCGGCACCCCTGCGTATCCGTCCGCAAAGGTCAGCCTTCCCCGAGATCTCCTAGAGTCCCTTAGACTTACAAAAGAGAAAACGGCCAGAAAAAGCAATTCCCACGGGATCCACAAACAACTGCTCAAGCAAACACTTCATAAAGCCATATGCAAATTGCATCCATGGACATTACAAACTCAGAGGGATTGCACACAAAGGATAATGGTCCATTACAGACCGAAGTCCCCCACAAGTGCTTACAAGACATACTTGTATTTACAAGCCAAAATGGGCCATAAAGCAAACCAAACTCGGGCTGCTAAGCCTACTGCAAGCCCGCTATTTGCTGTGCAAGGTATGTACACAAACCGGAGGACACGGACAAACACGAGCATTTCATCAAACACCTTGTTTACATTGTTGTCCGTGACAGCTTGTTGGTAGGCTTTGACGCGGGCTTCTTCATGTCGTAGCGCCTTCTGGCTCCCAACTAGCTTATGTTCGATGAAGCTTTTGCCACTTCACCAAGTACTCGATTTGCTGCGCTCCATTGGGTAGCTTTGTCTTGCGATCCGCCAGAATAGTTTCAACTCGCTTCTCGTAAGAGGCTCTGGTGGGGGGTAGTCGAGTTGGAACATTTCGAGAATCATCTTGCGGATCTGAGTGTTAGGCTTTCAAGTTGCTCGCATGGAAGACGTTATGAATTTTGAACCATGCTAGCAGTTGCAACTTGTATGAGGCATTGTCTACCCTGTTGATGATTAGAAAGGTCCTTCATACTTGCGTACCAATCCTTTATGCACTTTGTGCCTAAATAACTGGAGTGATGCTGGTTGGAGCTTCACCAACATCATGTCACCAACTTTAAACTCTTGTGGTCGCCTTCCTAAGTCTGCCCACTTCTTCATCTTTTTGGTCGCCTTCTCCAAGTAAGCCCGCACAATATCTGCATTACGATGTCATTCCTTTGCGAAGTGATATGCTAATGGGCTACTCCCTGTATAACCAATAACCAAGGTGTGAGGAGTTGATGGTTGTTGTCCCGTAATAATCTCGAAGGGACTCTTGTTGGATGCAGAGCTCCGCTACAAGTTGTAGGAGAATTGGGCTATGTCTAACAACTTCACCCAATCTCGTTGGTTGGCACTCACGTAGTGCCGGAGATATTGCTCCAAGAGCGAGTTGATTCTTTCTGTTTAGCCATCCGTTTGGGGGTGGAGGCTTGTGGAGAAGTATAACTTGGATCTCAGCATCTTGAATAGCTCGGTCCAGAATCGTCTCAAGAATTGAGAATCTCAATCACTAATGATGTTGTGTGGGACTCCCCAATACTTCACCACATTCTTTATCATCAATTTAGCCGCCTCCTCTGCTGAGCAAGGTAGGGGTGTAGCAATGAATGTTGCATACTTCGAAAACCGATCGACTACCACGAGTATCGATCCAAGTCCCCCTATTGCGAGCAAGCTTGATATGAAGTCCAAGGAAATGCTCTCTCATGGCCTTTCTAGTACGGGCAACGGCTCCAAAAGTCCCACTGGCTTCTGCTACTCTACCTTGTCCTGTTAACAAGGCATGTTCGAACATATTCCTCTACATCTTGCTTGGCTTCTGCCCTCCAACTGTACACCATTCACTAGTTCCAATTTCTGACTCAATGCATCAGCCATAATGTTTGCTTTTCCAGGTTTATACTCCATTACCATATTAAACTCAGCCAAGACGTCCTGCCATCATGCTTGCTTTAGGGAGAGTTTCTTGTGAGTTTGGAAGTAACTCAATGTGATATTGTCTGTCCTTAGCACGAATGGTGCTCCCAGAAGGTAGTGTCACCACACTCGTAGACAGTGGACCACCGCTGTCATCTCCTTCTCATGCACAAGGTATCGCCACTCGGTCTCGTTGAGCTTGCGACTCTCGTAGGCTACTGGATGACCCTCTTGCATAAGAACTCCCCCAATAGCAAAGTCAGAAGCATCTGTATGGACTTCAAAAGACTTCCCATAGTCTGGTAATCTGAGTACAAGTTCCTCCAACACAGCAGTCTTTAGGTCTTGAAATGTCGCCTCATATTTGTCCGACCATCTCCAAGGCTGCTCCTTCTTTAGCAACTCCGTCAACGGAACTGCGCGCTTCGAATATCCAGTTATGAAGCGCCGATAATAGTTGACGAACCCAAGGAAGGATCTCAACTCTGGCACCTTCTTTGTGTTCGCCAGTCTGCCACAGCTTGCACCTTAGACTTGTCCATTCGGATGGAACCATTGCCGATTCGATGCCCCAAGTTTTTGTTTGGGCGAAGTAGCACTTTTCCCTCTTCACGAACAAGGTGTTCTCCCTGAGAACTTTGAAAATTGTTCGGAGGTACTTAACATGCTCCTCAAGTGTTTGACAATAGACAACAATATCGTCTAAGTAGACGACCACAAACTTGTCCAGATACTCCTTGAACAGTTGGTTCATTAGAGTGCAGAATGTGGCCGGAGCGTTGGTTAAGCCGAAAGGCATCACCAAGAACTCGAATGCTCCATACCTGGTCACACAGGTAATCTTCGCCTCATCACCTTCTGCAATGCGCACCTGCCAATACCCTGACCGAAGGTCGAGTTTGGAGAAGTACTTTGCCTTGCCCAATTTGATCAAACAAGTCCGCGATGAGCGGGATGGGGTACTTGTTCTTCACCGTCATCTTGTTGAGGGCTCGATAATCAATGCATAATCGGAGGCTCCCATCTTGTTTCTTCTGAAAGAGGTCTGGAGCTCCGAAAGGTGCTTTTGAATTACGGATGAGACCACCGCTTAGCAGTTCATCCAACTGCTTCCTCAGTTCTGCCAACTCTGGAGGGGCCATGCGGTATGGTGGTCTCGCTGGAGGCTTAACTCCCGGCTCCAGCTCAATCCGATGATCCACGCCTCTGCGTGGTGGTAGAGTACTTGACAACAACATTGGCATCACATCTGAGAACTCTTCAGGATGTTCACCACAACAGCAAGTTCTTGAATGGCCTCCCCGTCAAGTGTCTCTAGCTTCATAGCAGCTACAAAAGTTGATTCACCTTTTCGTACCCCTTTCTTCAATTATAAAGCCGATATTTGTTGTGGGTCCTTGGTTCCTCCTCGAGTAACTGGAACTATGCAGGGATCGTCGCCTCCCATTAGACATAGGAAGCTCAGGAACGGCATTAGGACCAACTTCGCCGTGTGCAAGAACTCCATTCTGAGAATCACTTGGAAGTCGTCCAATGGCACCGCCATCAAGTTTGTGCTCCCGCTCCATGTTCCGATCTTGATGGGGACCCCCTTTGCTCGTTTGGAGATCCATTTGGCCTCCGAGTTCACAGCCTTCATACAACTTGGGCTCTTCTCCAAGATTAATCCAAGTCGCTTAGCTTCACGATCGACAATAAAATTGTGGGTAGCGCCCATGTCCACCATTGCACGGGTTGTTCGGCCATTAAGCTTGATGTCCACGTACATCAACTCGCTGCTTCCTGTCTTTGGTAGCTTTGCCTTTGTGTTTTCCCCCACTTAACCCCGCAACGCATGCAACAAACGCATTGCTCCCATCCTGGGTCCTTGCGACGCCTCACTATCGCTGCTGGATTCAGAACTGCTCGAACTAAGGGCGACAGCTTTGCCCTTGTCCGACTTGTGGGGATATATCGATGCAATTAAAGCATTGAGGGCCTGCTTTTGCGGGCACTCCCTCACCATGTACGGTCCTCCGCACAAAAAACATCCGCCAGATTTCAGGAATTTGCCTTTCGAGCTTAGTCCCTTGTGGAAGTTCTTCTTCTTTTGTTCGCCCCCAGACTCCTTCGCTCGAGAGTATTTAGCTGGGCGATTTCCCGAAGATTGTTTCTTCTTTCTTAAATCCTCTGAAGAAACAAAGTCAGTTAGCCTTTCTGTGGCTGCAATTGCCCCGACTACGTCGGTGACATTCCTCCGATGTAGTTCTTGTTGTGCCCATGGCTTCAAGCCATCGAGGAAGCTGAATAGCTTGTCTTTTTCAGACATATCCTGTATATCCAGCATCAGTGCTGAAAATTGTTTCATATAGTCTCGGATTATTGTACTTTAGCAGAGTTGTCTCAGTTTCCTTCTTGCGACAAACTCTGTGTTCTCGGGCAAGAACTGAGTTCTCAATTCTCACTTTAAGTCTCCCCATGTATCCACTCGACATCGGCCTTGCTGGATCACTTCCCAACGGGTTCACCACCAAAGTTTTACATCCCCATTCAGATACATTGTTGCTATAGCAACTTTGGTCTCTTCATAATCGAGCCTTGTAGCATGAAAATACTATTCCATGTCGAACAAGAAATTTTCAAGCTCTTTGGCATCCCTAACACCCCCGTAGCAATGCGGCTCCGGTGCCCTGAAGTTTTGTGGTGACGCAGCGCAGGTATTATTCCCTCCCGCATCAAGAGTGCTTATTAACACCATCACCTTAGCCATGAGTTCCGCCACAACTTCGTGTAGATGTCATACGGAATCTTTGGTGTCCTCTGTCAGTTGATCGATCAAGGATTCAACTTTCTCGATCCGAGATTCAGCTTCTTCTTGCAAGCTCTCTACCCCAAGGAGCTTTCGTTGGCCTTGGTAGAGTTCCTCCAAGCTCACTTCAAGAACATCAAGGCGGGTTTCTGCCGTTGTAAGTCTCTCCTTGTGGCTTTTTTTCCCGATTGGCGTTCCAGATGGCGCCTCCTCCACTCGTGGAGAATACCCAACTTCACGCTCGTCTTATTCACTGTCGCGCTCCTCATGAGCGGCTCCAACAGTTTGCGAGCGAGTTTGCACTTGCAGCCCACCTGCGGCTGCTTTGAGCAAGGGTCCAGCTTGCCCTATCTTGCTAGATTCACCACGATGTTTCACCATGGCGAGATTGCGAATCTTCTTTGTTGTTCGTTTGAATTGCTTGTCTGCTCTGATACCACACTGTCACGGACTTAGCTGAATTTGCCTAAGTCGTGCGGCACCCTAGCGGCACTCTCGAAGACTTAGCTGAAATTGCCTAAGTCGTGAAGCAACCTTGCCCACTATTCTGGGATTGCCTAAGTCATGAAACACCCAAAGCGTTATCTGTCCACAAAGGGTCAGCCCACTTGCAACCTCGTGCGGTCCCGTAGGACCTGCAAAGAAGTTGATTAGCTTAGAAACGAGCGACGGACAAGTCCCGACGTCTCGCAAAACAGGAAGTTATACAAGCAATTCGTCGAACACCTTGAGTGACGTAGAGAAAAGAGAGAAAGAGAGCGCAACATGACTTTAGAGGGTTGTAAGAACAGTCGCAAGTCCACAAACTACGGTTCCCAAGGTATCGGACGCAAGACAAGTTCAATTGTTGATGAAAGCCTATGCCCAACATATACCCGAAACTCCATCTAGCCCGGTGCCACCCGGGGGGTTCCAAGGTGCTGAAATGGCTGACATTTCGCACCGCTCAGAGTGGTCGCCGCAACACACGAAAAAGACCCAAAAACGGGGCTGTTTTGGCTCCACGCAGCGAGCGATTGTTCTGTAGCCTTCTACACTACTTTCGCTCACATTTCTTAGGTAAAAACACAAACTCAAGGGAAAACAAGCTACCAAACATCTGTACAAACAAGAAAAAGCCATGAACGGTTCGCTGAGCGAAGATGTTGCGGTTGAACGATGACCGTTCGTGACACAACGGCACCAATACAAATAATATTATGCCCAAGGACCACTTTCAGCACTAGACATATTTGTAACCTCGCTCAACTGTACTTATCCTTAAATTTCTTACTGTCCCTCTTGTTTCTCTTCCTTGCTCCTCCTCATCGACATTCATCCCCACTTCTTATCTTCCTTTCCTTCCTACAACAGTGAAGAATTGCTCATATTTGGCCAACTCCAGCTTATTGGTACGGGTCAATCTAAGTTTAAAAAGCACTTGTAGAGAGAGAGAACAGATATCACTGACAAAAATGAGGACTTCAAAACCAAACCTATGATCATAACAACCAATATTACCAGACTGACCTCATACTACTCAAGGTCGACTTAATAAATCTGTTTCCCACCTTAAAAACTACTGAGGCCAATATAACTAATAAATGAAAAAACTTAATATATATAATAGAAACATTTTTATATTTTAAAATATTCAATTTTAAACATAATGATTATCTCAAGCTCGAGTCTCCATGCATGAATGAAAAAAAAAAAGATTGTGACTTTGGATAGTGACCCAAGAATCTATTAGACTCCTAATAATCTGTTTAGACATAGAACTTTTAAATTGCATTCTCTCCACATTTTTCTTCTGCTGCTATTTTTCAATGTGATAAGACAATTGGTGTTCCAGTGTAAGAATGTACAAATCAATATTTAAAGCATTTAAACAACCTTATGGTATATTATATTTGTGCGGTCAATTGTTCTCAAACCAAAACAGGACACGTATTAGTTTGATTCTTGCACTCTTCTTATCTGCTTTTATGTTTTCTTAAATTGTTTGGGACTGTGCATAGCTTTTTTTTTTCTTTTGGACTTTCTTTGGCCCTGTCGAAGGATGCATGACCAAACATTGGTAAATTTATTCAGATTCAGTCAAAATATTGAAGACAATTTTCCACATTTTAGATTTAATTGGGTTTGTAGCAGTCAGGTTTGTAGCTCATTCAAAGCTAGCTAACTAATGGATAAATAAATTAATACTATAGAAAAGGATACACCAAAATTTTCAGCATCGTTTTTAGTACCATCTCTCATTCAATGCTAGCTAACTAAGAAAATTTAAAGTTCTTTCTATAAGGTCATTATCTCAACATGTAAAAGCAAATGATAAGAAGCAAATATGTATATTTTTAAACATAGACAAAAAAACCAATACAAGAGTACAACAAACGATTACAAATTTAAAAGACGAGTATTCAGTGCTTTGCATTCTTGGATTATTTCATCCTCATCAAGAAGATCTTCCAAGGTAAAGTTTTCCTTGTCCAAAATAGCGTCTACCTGAAACAAAGCTGGAACCAGTATTAAAAAATGCATTTTGTTTTATACGCATTATACAAACTAATAATGACAATGCTTATGAAGGGAAGAAACAGCAAATATTTTCGCAATTATAAGTAACAATATACAAAAATTTCCCGTGGTGACAAATGGTAACACAACGCGCATCCCAAAATTCGGACGAACAAAACCCCAATCCCATCCAAGAAGGTAAAAGAATAAGAAATCCATCCAATAAGAGCGTAAAGACTCACGGGAGACGCTTGACTCAGTCCGGTCATGCGCCAGAACATCCTGACGGCCCCCAATCGAAAGACCCCAAGAGCGCCTCGGGCGCCCCAACTGCCAGATCTAGGGTTCCGGGGACCGGAACCCTCGCCAATTGGCTCCAAGAAAACCCTATGGGGGCGAACAGAACCCTATGATCCCCGATCCGCTCTTCCTCGGGCAGCTTCTTGAAGGCGAAGCAGATCGAAGGTCGGAGGAAAACGCGCTTCAAAGAAGGAACATGCAGTGAATTGGCAGGTGATTGGGAATGGGAAGGCTCAAAGGGATCGATCTCGAGGAGGGATTGAGGGAAGAACGAGATGAGGAGGCCAGAGGAGCGGGAGGGGAGAAGGGAAATGGGCGAGCCCTTCAATCGCGGGAGACGAAAGAGGAAGAACGTTAGGCCTAATGTTTGCTTAAATACGGACCCCTGGAGAGTGCTTTCATCTATTTAGGGAGATAAATTAGGTTTATGTTTTATTTATTATTGTATATATATTATATTTATTTATATTGAAAATAACATATTTTCCCCTATAAAGTTAGTAGAGATTGTATATGTTCTTAAAATTATTATCATTCATATAACTTTATCTAAAATAAAATATTCTCTCATTAAAACACATGATAATTCATAATTGATGGTAGTCAAATAATTTTTTAGGCTTTTAACCTCATTAATTAACTTAAGCATCGAAAGAATTTTATCATTTGAGCAGGATTTCAATGATCAAAATCTTTTTTATTTTAAAATATCTTATCTTTAACTCGGGCATCCGGGTGGGACTTCAACATGCCTCATCCCAAATAAAATATTTGGATCAATCATAACCCAGCAACAAATGGATTGATGCATGATGTATTGACTAATTTATATTGCATGAACAAACATGGAACTTGTAATTAATTAATTTCTTGCAAAAAATATTATTATGAAAAATAATGATCAAGTTAGCTTTATATCAAAAACCAAAATGGGCGTAGCAAACTCTCCAATTCTTTGTTTGCTTATCTTAATAACTAGTTCATAGGCCAACCATAATCATTGATGATAAATATTGTGCATTATCATGCTCAGTTTAATTTGGTCAAATTCCAATCAATATAGCTTCTAATTTGTGAATCATTTCAGCTACATTAAAGGTTAATTATGATCATTCTTCTAATTGAGATCCAGCGTCATGTTGGATGTGATCTTCATTAGTTATAATGATCAAAGACTAGTCGTGATAATATGAAGGCCTATCTTGATCATTCATACTACATTAGAAAACAATTATAGTCATCTATTTATTTTGTGGCCATGCATAAATTTTGGAGCATTTTGATATAATTTTCTGCTATTTTAGACCCAATATAACTATTTTGATATCATTTCTCATCAAGTTAATTAAAATTCTACTTTGCATTTTCAAACAGAAAAAAAAACAAAAAAGAAAACTAACGATGCCAGAGAATGCAAATTTATCAATTAGATAATTGAATGTTTCGTAGAAGTTCTTTCCATGTTCTAGAGTGAGTTGGTTGTGAAAACAAGTTTAAAAGACCAAAAATAAATTTAATTATGCTATTTTAACTTTCTGTGGAGAAAAATCATTTAAATTTTTTTGGTTTTAAAATCAGTTTTTTTTATTTAAGAATGTCTTCAATGATTAGCCAAAAATGGGATGTTATGGACTTGTCAAAAGAAAATTCTTTTTTGAAGAAATTATAATATTTGTTTCTTGAACATGTCATAATGGAATATAACCACTACCCTCACATAATTATTAGGCTTTGGCTGAAATTACAGATATCGTGGTTAGAAGAGGTGAGACAATTAAATTAGTTTTAGTTGTCTGAGGATAGATAGAGAAACATTTAAAAGTTTTACTAGAAACTATATATGAGGATCTATATGCTTCTAAATAGATAAAATATTATTTTATGTAGAACTTAATGATAAATCCAATTTGTATGTGCAAAGAAAAGAGATGATGGAGAACAAATGTCGTGCTGAAGGGGATAAAAGAAGAACCATAACTAAGAAATGCAAGCAGAAGATTTGTAGATTGATTTGGACAAAGATTAAATAATCAAGTTGTGTCTCTACTTTAGCCATTAGGTGTATGTTCTTAAGCAGCTTGCTGTTTCCTTTCACCTTAGAAACAACTGATCTATTATACATCCTACTGATGATTCATCAGAAGTGACCACAAGTGTTTACTTTTGATCCAAAACATTTTCCAACTTCTCTTGCAAAAGTGATATTGGGATGAAATGATATTAATCCAAGTGATGATTTTTTTTTTTTTGTCTTCAGGCTTGCTGATCTTACTAGGACATTAGATTAAGCTTGCTGTGATGAACTGATGTCTGAAACAGTTAATTAGGCCATTCAAAGTAAGCTGTATAGAATAAAGAGAGTAATAGAAGTCTTGCAGAATTAGTTTCAACAGATTAATGCATACTTTTGATCAATGATTGTTATATCTTCATATATTATCAACAAGCAAAACCCTTATTTTAGCATTTCAATAACAATGTTGTGTAACTTTACACCATTACTTAAAAGTCATGTTTGAGTCAATAGACTTGGTCCTATCTCGAGAGTGTAAGGTTGTATTTTTATGAACCCATAATTTTTTTATTTTTTTAGTCATGTTTGAGTCATGTAATATATGATTAGATTAGCCAAGTTGAAATTGTTTAGGAGTTTAGTTGGAGTCAGTTAGGAGTTTATTTTATTTATTTATTATTTAATTAAGAGTCCAAGTCCAACAGGACTCTTGGTAGAACTCTATAAATAGGACTGTAACTATTCCTTTATGAATCAATCCATGAAGAAAATATTGTTTTAGCTAATTGGCCAAAACCCTAGAAGGGTCGATCCCATATAGGGATCAAGGATGTCGATCCTCTCGAAGTGATCAAAGAGGCCTGATCCCCTCAAAGTGACTGTTTATCCCCCCTTCACCATAATAGAACCTTATGGGTTCCTATCAATTGGTATAAGAGCAGTGATACTCGGCGTTCCCACTATGGTTTCACAGATCTCTGCTGCAACTTCTTGAAGATCTTGCAGTCATCTTCACTCTGTCATCCCCCACATATGCCCGCTTATCGTCGATCCCATCCTCACCTTCTTGCAGCAACCACCTAGAAGTCATCTCCTTGCCTCTTCGTGTTTCACAACCGTTGTAGCCCAGCCACTGCTTCTTGTTGCCTAGCCGCATCGCTAGCCCTACTCCTCAACAACACCAATCATTGCCTTCCTAGCCCGGGGATCAATTCCCTTGGGGCGCAGCAGCCGCAGCCACCATTGGTCGCTCTCCACGCTGATGCTACTACCTTCTCTATCTCTCCTTCAACCTTCCTCTACCGTCACCTCCTATTGCTGCTGCCACCACCCTCATCTACCACCTGCAGCCCATGTAGCCACGCAACCTTTACATCGCTGCTACTGTCTTTCTCTCCACCCGTGCAAAATAGCATCACCGCTGCTTCCCGCAGCCCATCCACATCGCCCTCAACCGCACCCTGCTCTTCCCCTTCTCCCCTGCTCCACTACAATTGTGTCTTCCAGCCTTCATTGTAGTCGTGACTAGTACTATCGATCTCCGCTATTGTCCATCTTTGCTGCAATTTTCTCTACCCAGATCTTGCAGCATCCATGGCACCACACCAGTGTCGACTCCCCATCCACTTCCGCTGGTGACCGAGCAAGAAAGGGCCAGTCACCGCTGTTTCCCTCAATTGTTGCTTCCCCTGCTTACCACTGCTGTCACTGATTCTACAGCCACTGACCACCGCCACCATCGCTATCCTTCCCCTTCTTGTTGTCGGCATCGACAACAATAGTCGACTGCACCGATGCTACTCGTCCTTGCATTTGTCATCGTTGCCAACAGCATTTCGCTGCCCCTATCCTCCTCTTTGCCATTGCCATCAACGTCGTCGCCAACAGCATGCCACTGTTACTGCCTCTCAACCCTAGATTGTAGCCGGCAACACCATTAGTCCACTCGGCAGACTGATACCCCTGACTCGACATCAGAAAAAAGAGTTGAACATTACTGATGTATATTCTTATGCGATGGCTATTGATGGTACAATGGAAGCAAGATATGAAGCCTTCAAAACCCGACTAGAGAATAGGCTGCAAGAAATCTTCAACAACTTTAATGGAAACCCTTAACAAATCTCAACATGGTGAAAGTTCCAGTCTCAAGGGAAAAAACATAGGGAAAAGTGATCAAGGGCAAGACATAGGATACCCGCGCATAAAGGTGGAATTCCTACATTGGGAAGATGGAGATCTGATCGACTAGATCTCGCGGACTGACAAAGTTTTTTCGTTTCCATAGGACTCCGTAGGAATCCAAGGTAGAGATAGTTTCGATTCAACTTAAGGGAGACACGATCAGTGGTACGATTGATATGAAAACTATCACAGTGTTCCTTTATCAACATAGGGTCTCATCTAATGAGAATATAAGCTAATTAGATCTATATCCAATCCTTTATTTGCTGAAGCATCCACCATATGTGTGTGACCCTCTAGGTCTGATACTGAGCTGGTTGTGAGTCACTCTCATCAGAACTCCTTCTGATATAGTGAATTATTATCCTCATAATAATCCACTCGATTCATCAACTATAGACGTACTAGGCCATTACGCCATAGTCCCCAAACAGTATAGGGGGATCGAATCTATCAGACCTATCTGTCTACAGTTATCATGTATCTATAATCCCTCATCCAACTAATATTCCAGAGATCGTATATTGGACATGGTACTATCATGTCACATACGAAATCCGTCATAGTCTCACTCTAATCGGATTCTCCCGGAGAACTCTTTCTCTCTCAATTTGAATGACCCTAACCAGGGATTTGTCTGAGCAAGCACATATGGGATATTCCTCTCATGATATCGAGAGTAGATGATCCTCTATTGACACTCAATTACCTTCGTAAGGTTGGCTACCAATCTCGATAATCAGTTGTACCAGATCTAGAACTTTCAAAACCTGTAAGTCTAGCATCAAAGAAAGGAGTACTCCTACAAGGCATCCTTGGTGTCTCAAGTCTAAGGACCAGATACACAACTGAGACTATGGAATCGCTGTTGACATTAGGTATAATTAACCATACAATATTTCATAAGCAGATCAATCAGTGAACTCATTCTCTAATGAGCACCTATACTATATCCTTAGTGTCTCCACACAAGTGGCTATGAGACCAGCCAGCTCCATCATATGGACGGGTATATAGTACACTGGTCTGTCTGGTTATCTTGATGTCCCTCTTGAGTAACCTATGACTGAGATTATTTAGGATCTGTGTTTAAAGGTGAATCGATCTCATTATCGTGATCTTATCACTATCCGATTCTCATTGCACAGAACCAAGGACATCACAGTACATATGTTACAAATAATATAATGTGAGAATATGACAATATTAATCAGAAGCAAAAGGATCACACAATGTGTTACACGTGCCATCACTCATGTGATTGGCTTGTAGGGCACTTGTAATCACTTATGTGTCTGATCCCCACAGACCCTTGTGACGCTCAAATACAATATGAGCCAATGGCTTCGTCAGTGGATCTGCAATGTTATCTTTGGATGGAACTCTTTTCATTGCTATATCTTTTCGGGTCATGATCACTTTAATCAGATGGAACCTCCTCAGAATAATTCTGATGAGACCTGGGTTCCCTTGTTAGAGTTATCGCCCTGTCCTATCATAGTATATGGGAGTCAGCTCCACGTTGCTTAGTATGACTCCCAAATCCTTGATGAAATTCTTCATCCATACCCCTTTGCTGCTTCTACTACAGCAATGTATTTCGCCTCTGTGATCGAGTCAGTAGTAGTATCTTGCTTGGAACTCTTCCAGCTTACTGCTCCTCCATTTAAGGTGAAAACATATCCTGAATTTGACTTGCTATAATCAATGTCCAACTGAAAACTCGAGTCCGTGTAGCCCTCAACCTGGAGGCTACCTCCTCCATATACCAGTAAAAGATACTTAGTCATTCTCAAGTACTTAAGGATACACTTTACTGCCTTCCAGTGTTCTAAACCTGGATATGCCTGATACATGCTCGTGACACTCAGAGCATGTGCTATATCAGGCCTGGTGATAGCATCACATACATGATAGACCCTATCGCTGAGGCATAAGGTATCTTATACATGTCTGCCCTTTCTTTATAAGTCTTTGGGGACATACTCCTAGAAAGTGATATTCCATAGCTCATCGATATATGACCTTTCTTGGAATTCTCCATGCCAAACCTTTTGACAATGGAGTCTATATACCTTGACTGGGACAAGCCAAGCATCCTCTTGGATCTATCTATATTGATCTGGATCCCCAAAATATAGGATGCTTCCTCTAAGTCTTTCATGAAGAAGTTTCTGGATAGCCAAGCCTTTATTATGGAAAGCATTCATACATCATTCCCAATGATATGAATGTCATCCACATATAGTACCAAGAAGGTGATAGTGCTCCCACTTACCTTCCTGTACACACAAGGCTCATCTTTGTTCTTAATGAAGCCATAAGATCTGGTCACCTCATCAAATCTTATGTTCAAACTTCAAGAAGCTTGCTTTAATCCATAAATGGATTTAAGCAACCTACACACTTTATCTAGACTCTCTTTGGATACGAATCCCTCTAGCTGTATCATATACACCTTCTCCTTGAGGTTGCCATTGAGGAATGTCATTTTGACAGTCATCTACCAGATCTCATAGTCATAGTGTGCTACAATAGCCAAAATAATTCTAATGGACTTAAGCATGGCTACAGGTGAATTAGTTTCGTCATAGTCAACTCTTTGTCTTTGACAATATCCTTTAGCTATCAGCCTTGCTTTATAAGTCTCTACCTTTCCATCCACTCTGATCTTTTTTTTGAAGATCCATTTGCAGCCGATGGATACAATACCCTCAGGTGCATCCACAAGGTTCCAAACCTTGTTAGAGTACATGGAATCTATCTGAGAATTCATGACTTCTTGCCACTTCCCGGAGTCTATACTCATAATAGCCTCCTCGTAGGTCTAAGGATCAACATCCTGAGAGTCATCTCCACTAATATGTCTCACATATCTTTCAGGAGGGTGAGATACTCTATTAGACCTATGCAAAGTTGAAACATGTGTGTTAGGTACCTGAACAGACTTGGGCTCTGAAATGGTGCTTGAGCTAGGTTATCCAACCTTGCTCAATTCTATCTTGCTCCCACTGTTTCCACCAAGAATGTGTTCCTTCTCAAGGAACATGGCTCTCTTGACAACAATGACCTTTCGATCATCGGGGTGATAGAAATAATACCCACATGTTTCCTTTGGGTATCCCACGAATGTGCATCATCCTGTCCTTGATTCCAACTTATCGAGGTTGTGTCATCTAACGTGGGCAGGACAACCCCAAATCTTAACAATCTTAAGATCGGGCTTCTTTCATTTTCATATCTTATATGACATAGATACTTTCGACTTTGATGAAACTCTGTTTAGAAGGTAAGCTGCAGTCTCTAGGGTGTATCCCCAGAATGAGACGGGTAGGTCAACGAAACTCATCATGGACCGCACCATGTCTAATAGCGTGCAATTCCTCCTTTTTGATACACCATTGAGCTGAGGTCTATAAGGAGGTGTTCACTAGGATAGAATCTCATTGTCCCTGAGGAAATGGGTGAACTCCGCACTCAAGTACTCTCCCCCTCGATCTGATCGAAGAGTCTTAATACTCTTTCCAATTTGGTTCTCCACCTCATTCTTATATCCCCTGAATTTATTAAAGGCCTCGAACTTATACTTCATCAAGTACATGTGTCCATACCTAGAGAAATCATCAGTGAATGTAATGAAGTATGAGTAACCAACTATAGCCTGAGTCGACATGGGACCATATATATCACTATGTATGAGTTCTAATAACTCAGTGACTCTTTCTCCAGTTCCACTAAAAGGAGAGTTGGTCATCTTCCCACGAAGGTAAGGTTCACAAGTTGCATATGACTCATAGTTAAATGGATCTAAGTATCCATCTTTCAGCAACTTTTGAATCCTTCCCTCATGTATATGACCTAGCTTACAATGTCATAGGTATGCATTATTCACCTCATCTCTTTTCCTCTTAGACATATTTATATTCATGATGTGTGGAGAAGTATCTAACACATATAAGGCATTTATAAGGGTCTCTCTAGTGATGATCACATCATCCATATTTATTGAACAACTATTGTTCTCAAAAACTAATTTATATCCACTAATTATCAAACAAGAGATAGAAATAATATTTTTAATAATAGAGGGAACAAAATAACATGCATCTAATGCAATAATAGCTTCATCAAGCAGATGTACGGTGACCTCTCCAATAGCAACTGCAGTAACTCTTGCTCTATTGCCCATCTTGTGATCCATCTCGCCTGTAGCCAATCTAATAGATATTGCCAGAACCTGCAACGAATTACATATATGATAAACACTCCCGGTATCCAATACCCATGTGTTATCATGAAAATTTGACAAGTGGAGACTGATCATGAATATACCTAAAGCTTTTCTAAACTGTTGTCTCACCTTCTCTATAAGGTAGTCCTTATAGTTTCTCTTCCAATGCCCGTCTTGGCTGTAGTAGAAGTATTGTCCTTTGTTCTTTGTCGGGTCTCTCTTGGCAACCTTTCCTTACCTGGCCTTTTTTTGCCCTTGCCCTTCTTAAGGGTCTTGTTGGCCTTCCTTTTATTTTTGGTCTCACCAATATAGAGAACTGGCTGCTCCTTCTTGATGGTGCTCTCAGCTTCCCTCAACATATTAAGGAGCTTAGATAGAGTCACCTCAAGCTTGTTCATAAAAATAATGAACTGTGAAAAGAAATCCGATAGGGACTGAAGTATAAGATCAAAACACAGGTTATCCTCTAGGACTGTCTATATACTTCATAAAGCGAGCGATCTCATTCTCGCTTGTCCTTTCCTCCAGCGTGGGCACAATCATGTTAAGGATATATACGATTTTCTCCTCCGTGAGATCAATTCTCAAATTGTGGAGCCTTTATATAGTTTGGACCAGTGAGGCAGTTGGCATCAAGTATGCCACGTAGGGGGTTTGTGAGCGATATGTTTTTGACAAAATAAGATATAGCGAAAATAAATAATATATAAATTTTATAAAAAATACTAATTAGGATATGGACTTCTATCTTAATATATTCAAACTATTTTCCTAGCGAATCACGTGACACCCTCGACACATGAGACGAAAGTCTCCGACAGAATCCTAGTAGGGATCGGGATCCAATTGGCATCTTAGTGCAACCTCGAGGGACTCAACCAATTATATTAAGCCCAAAAGGTAGGCAACTCTTGCCAATCACAACACCTTGTGATTCTTGTTACATTTACGTTCGACCTTCGAATCATCATGGTCTCGAGGGACTCGACCAACCATGATATTCAGTTAAGTCATCACCATCGTTACAAGATGAGTCTGATTTGATGATATGCTCTCGAGGGACTCGGCCAAGCATACCATGTCCTCAAGTCACCGATGACATCTCTATGTCATAGGCAAGAACTCGATCACGTAGATAGGTAAGCCTTGAGGGACTCGACCAACTCAACCTATGTCGTGATTCAATTTCTTCCTATAACGATGGAAGGCCACGTGGGTCAATCTTATTGCCTCACGCTTACCAACTTAATATTATCGTAGGAGGGGTTTTTGTTTCATATCGGTCTCTTAATATGTCATGTCACACATATACATATTTAATATATATCTACATCGCATGCAAATATATATATATATATATATATATATACATATATCTAGTAGGTGTATAACACATCACATATGCAAGCTACAACGGATGATCATGAGCCGTCACCTAATATGATTAAGCCCGAGCCAATGGGCCTAATCACTCATAATAGGATCTATGTGTGCATTGGCGCATCTCCATGCCCTGTGATTGTTGATCTCGTCATCATCGGTTCCGTCGGATTGTCGCATCACCATGCGGTGTGATCTCCCGTCACGGCATCGTGAGTCCCGCTGTCACCTCCACGCTCTCGTCATGCCTCTCCATGTAATTACAAATAATCGCAGGTACGTAGACCCAACAATAAACGAAAAAAAATGGAGGCTCGCAGGCCCCAATAATAATAATAATCATAATTACACACATAATAACACATGGCTCATTATCATCCATCCACATCATATATAACATGTACATCACATCATATGTAGGATTACTAGATATATAATAATTAATTAAACTAATTAATTAATTTTTTTTCTAGAAATCAGGATATGCTTGAAATTTTTAGAATTATCAAGGGCATTTTCATAATTCCAGATTAGGGGATAGTCATCGAAATTTCTAAAATTATTAAGGATATTTTAGGAATTCTATACACATGGATAGTCCTCAGAATTTTCTAAATTCAGAGGTGCAAAATAGTCTTTTTCTCAAAAGGAATGCCCTAGCTCCTCCTCTTCCCTATTTGCGTCGTCGCCGCTGCCCCTTCGCAGGCGGCAGGCGTCGCCCCTCTGCGAGTGGGCGCTGCCCCTGTGGCCAGGCTGCGGGCGGGCATTGCCCCTGCAACCCCTTGCGAGTGCTGCCAGCGGCCATGCCAGTAGGTGCTCGCTGCCCTTGCGGGCTGGTCGCAGCCAGTCGCCCCTTTGTAGGGGGGCCTTGGCCACAGCCGACTGCCCATGCAGGAGGCCTAGCAATGGCAAGCTGCCCATCCTCCTCGCTGCGTTTGCTGCGAAAATGCAGCAAGAACGCGTAGAACGATTCTACGCGATTTAATCTCATCACACGCAGTTTAAAACCAATCTTTCGTAAACCTTGGCTCTGATACCACTGTTGGGAAACCTTAGCAGGTGTATCACATGTGCAACGAAAATTAAAACAAAAACTGGTTTCCCACGCAGATCAAATCATCTTGCAAAAGATTGGGATCGCGAGAAAAATCATAAAAATTAGAAGACTATGATGTGTGAGAAATTTATTTTACCTAGGGAGATCGTATATCCCTATATTCCAGATCCGAATGGAGAAGATGAAGGAGGTCAAACATCCTCCTCTCTAGCGGTATCCACACGATGGATCTCTATATCGAAACTCCTCTAATATGATCTTGCAACACTTGCGCAGAGGGAGGGAGAAGAATAGGAGGTGGTGGCTAAAGCTGTAACCTATCAACCATAAGTCTCCCCTCCTATTTATAGAGAGCCACCAAAAAACCCTAAGTCTCCTTCCTTAGTGGGTATTGGATCTCTATCCAATTAGATACTAACCTTGTATTATTGGATATCTATTCAATAATCTCCTTAGGCCTCTAATTGGGCCTTACTCAAGGAGCCCATCAGTATAGTGTCTCATCTAATAAGAATAGGGGCTAATTATATCTCCATCCAATCCTCTATTCGATGAAGCATCCACCATATGTGTGTGACCCTCTAGGCCCGATACCGAGCTAGCCATGAGTAACTCCCATAAGAACTCCTTATGATATAGTGAATTATTATCCCCATAATAATTCACTCGACTCATCGACTATGGACGTTGTATGCCACTACGTCATAGTCCCCAAACGGTATAGGGGGATCGAATCCATCGGACTTGTCTGTCCACAGTTACCATGTATCTATAATCCATTATCAACTAATATCTCAGAGACCGTATATTGGACATGGTGCTATCAGGTCACATACGGAATCCGTCACAGTCTCGCTCTAATTAGATTCTCCCGAAGAACTTTTTCTCTCTCAATCCGAATTACCCTAGCCAGAGATTTGTCTGAGGAAGCACATATGAGATATTCCTCTCATGATACCGAGAGTGGATGATCCTCTATTAACACTCACTTGCCTTTGTAAGGTTAGCTACCAATCCCGATAACCAACTGTACAAGATCTGAAACTTTTCAAACTTGTAAGTCTGGCGTCAAAGAAAGGAGTACTCATATAAGGCATCCTTGGTGTCTCAAGTCTAAGGACTAGATACACAATTGGGACTATGGAATCACTGTTTGACATTATGTATCATTAATCGTACAAAATTTCATAAGCGGATCAATCAATGAACTCATTCTCCAATGAGCACCTGTATTATATCCTTAGTGTCTCCATACAAGTGGCTATGAGACCAGCCGCCTCCATCATATGGACAGGTATATAGTATATCGGTCTGTCCAGTTATTTCGATTTTCCTCTCGAGTAACCTATGACCGAGATTATTTAGGATTTATATTTAATTATGAATCGATCTCATTATCGTGATCTCATCACGGTCTGATTCCTATTGTACAGAACCAAGGACATCACAGTATATATGCTACAGATAATATAATGTGAGAATATGTCAATATTAATCATAAGTAAAAAGATTACACAACATGTCACACGTGCCATCACTCACGTGATTGGCTTGTAGGGCACTTGTAACCAGCACTACCAACATGAAATTTGAGCCTCAAGGAAGTGGTCCCCCTACTATTTTGGTCATTGCAAAATTGGAGATCACAATGGAGCTGTGACTTATGGATAAGATCAATACACCAAAATATAATTGATCCTTCAAGTATCTCACACGTAAATGGAAGTTTAGATAGGTTAACTCAGCCCAGATCCATCCACCTGACATCTTGATTGATGAGGAGGTTCAAATACAGCTAATGATCACGTAAGATCGCAGAATCATAATACACCACTATCCAGATACTACTACTCCTAATGGAGAGATACAAGCCAATGTTGGACTGTCGGAACATGGTGCACCTATCGTAGAAATCATGAGGAAGCTTCAAGAAGAATTGCATACCAGGACCTAAAGATCATGGAGCCTCAACTTCGAGGACAAGGCTGATTTGAAGAGGGCGGGTATGTTAGGACCCCAGTTGAGCTGGGTCCTAGTCGATTGAGTCGTCTTTAGATTGGGCCTTGTTGGCCAACATAGACCTGACATTTGGTCGGCTTGGAGAAAATTTGAGTCTATTGTAATAAATTGGCCCAAATCCTAATAGTGTTAGGATTCGTCTGAACTGGAGTCTGATTAAGAGTCAGAGTTGGATACGGGTCAAAGTCAATTGAGTCATGAATGTAATAAACCCTAATCTAGCCATCACCCATAGTAAAGAAGTGGTTGGCTAGGGTTAGGGAGGAGTCCTTATGGGATGGGAGTCTCCTAGCAACCTCCTCCTCTTAAGAGAGGCCGACTAACGCAAGAAGGGGAGAGTTCCACTTAGCTTGGACTCTCTCTAGGGTGAAATAAGAATAAAATTAGGAGTTGGAGACCCCTACAGCCACCAACCACATCATGGTTATGAGTTAGCTATGTTGAATCTCGAATTTTTATGATGAAATCAATTGATGAGTATTTTAATCTAACATGTGTGTTAGAGGAAGTATTACAGGTCTAACTACGATGGAGGAATAGAGTTACAGCTAGATGTTGGGCTAGGATCAAGTTTGGGCATCGGGCCAAGGTTTGGGCGATGCAGTGGGACCTCACCAGGAGTTCGCTAGGAGTTCACCGAAGGGATCGGGTAGCTCGCTGGAAACATGAGAGATTATCAGAAGAAGACCATAAGACTCATCGTAAGACTACCGGAGGCTACCAGATTGACATAAGTTAGGTCATTGTTTAGCTTGATGGTCATTATAGTTGTAACCAGTAAGTTATAATTAGGGAGTGGGTCATAATTGAGTTTGGTTTGGAAGAAATCCAAATCAACTCAATTAGGCAATCGGGTCCACTAAAAAGGTTTGATTGAGCTTAGGTTGAGCTCAATTGATTGACCAGAGAATTGGTCAATATGTGGTTCAAGTCGGAATTGGAAAAGTGAAGGGAATCACTTTTCCGGGATTCTCGACGGCTAAACCGCCGGTGAGCGACGGGTATACCACTGCTGCCCAAGTTTTCGAGTGGCTAATGGTGGCTGAACAGCCCAAGACTGACGGGTAAACCGCTCGTACCAAGTTTTCGGGCCGCTGCACCATCGACGCTGGCGGGTGAACCGCTCGTACCCGGATTTTTTTAATATGTTTAAATTTTGGCTCCAAATTCTGAAGCTATTTGGATTCCTATAAATACCCTAAGTTTTCTTGCATTCCATACAACAATTTGGGGGATTATATTATGTGAAAAAAATTGTGTGTGAATTCTAAGAAAAAGAAAAGGGGAAGGGAGTGAGCTTAGAGTTAGGAAAATTCTTGAAGTCTCTCTTGTAAGCTCAAGTTGTAAGGGTTTGGTCTTCACCCAAAGAAGATTGGTAGTGGATGTCGGTGTACCTCAGGAAGCTCAAGTTGTAAGGGTTTAGTCTTCACCCAAAAAAGATTGGTAGTGGATGCCGGTGTGCCTCAAGAAGGAGGAGTCGGGAGTGGACGTAGGATGGTTGATGCCGAACCACTATAATTGTGAGTGTTCTTACTTGTTTCTTTTACTACTTACAATTATCGGGTTCTTAATTATTTTCAACAAAATACCAATAGACGCTTTCGATTCTATTTACTCTTTGAAAGTAAGGTTTCAAGTCAAGCACTTCATTTACGATGTTGATTATCTTTTTATTCAGATTTGCTTGTTCCTTCTTGAGTTATTTTTAAATAAAAAACTTAACATTTTCTTTGAATCATTCACTTGTTTTAGTTGAATGAAAAGCTTCAGATTTTTCTATCTTGCTTCAAGCGAATTTTTTTTATTAAAACAATAATTTACTCTTGCACTAATTCACCCCTCCCCCCCTCTTAGTGCCAATTGATCTTAACAATTGGTATCAGAGTAAGGTACTTACTCATTGGATTAACACCCACTTGAGTAAAAGGATTATTTTGGCATGAATGAGATATATTTCATTTCACGTCCTCCCATGATCAATGGGAGGAATTACACATATTGAAAAACAAGGATGCATATTTTTCTCATTTCTTTAGACCTTGATTTATGGAACATTATAGAAAATATATTTGAAAAATCTTCCAATCCAATGGATGAGTGGGATGATTTGGAAAGGAAGAGTTTTTCTTTGAATGCAAAGGCTATGAATGCCTTGTTTTGTGCTCTTGACAAGAATGAGTTTAATCATATTTCCATTTGTGAATCAACTTTTGATATTTGGCACATATTAGAAATCACACACGAGGGACTAGTAGAGTAAAAGAATCTAAGATTAACATTTTAGTTCATAATTATAAGTTACTTCGAATTAAATCAAGTGAGTCCATTGGAGACATGTACACTCGTTTCACGGATATCGTCAATGGCCTTAAAGCACTTGAAAAATATTTTTTGAATTTTGAACTTATTAGTAAAATTTTAAGATCTTTACTTAACAATTGGGATCCTAAAGTAATCGCTATTAAAGAGGTCAAAGATTTAAATAACTTACCTCTTGAAGAACTTATTGGCTTACTCATGACATATGAACTGAACTGTAAAGCTCATTATGAGCTTAATGAACCCCTTCTAAAGAACAAGAAGGATGCAACACTTCGAACAACAAATGACTCCTCGAGTGATGAGGACCATGATATTGCACTTTTATCAAGAAAGTATAAAAATTTATGAAAAAAGAATAAAAACTATAAAAATAAAAAAGAACTAAAGAAGGACAATGTCATGTGCTATGAATACAAAAAATCGAAACATTTCAAAAATGAATGTCCTCATTTGAAGAAGAAACCGACACATAAGAATAAAGCATTTTCGGCCACTTGGGATGATTCAAGCTTTTCGGATGAAGAAGACCACTTCAAAGAAGTTGCTAACTATGCTCTAATGGTGATTCAAGATCAGGTTAGTGAGTCATTAAGAATTTCTTTTTCAGAGTTATTAAATATATTCTATGATTTGTTTGATAAGTTTAGAAAACTTAGTAAATCTTTTAAGTTGCTTAAGAATGATCATGATTTGTTAGTTAATATACTTGATGAAATGTATGATTCATTAATATCACATAATCCATGTTCTAAATGTGATATGTTAGATAATGTTAAAGAAGAGAATATCATGCTTAAGATAATATTTAAAAAATTTAAAATTGAGACTAAATCTCTAAATATAATCCTTGCCGATAAGGGTTATATTAATAGAAGAAATGATATAGACTTTGTTGGTAACTTTCAACAAAAGCCAACCATGTTTGTTAAAGGACCAACCTTAAATGTGCCACCAAGAATCAAGTATAATTTTTGTGAAAAATTAGGACATAAGACAAACAAATGTCTATTTAGAAAATGTAGTCCACATCAATTAGTTTGGGTTCCCATGGGAACTTCATTCAACAAAAAATGATTAGAAAAGAAAGATAAAGTTTGTTATGAAGGATCCAAGGTAAAATGGGTACCTAAATAAAAAATATCTTTCTTGTAGGTTTATCTCCAAACTAAAGCTAGGAGTACCAAATGGTGATATGACCGGAGATCCAACTTATTTTTCTAAGTTCACCAGCTAAGTGAAGGAGTTGTCACCTTTGGAGACAAGAACAAGGGTAAAATCATTGGAAAAGTAACTATAGGTAACAAATCAAAGTTTTTGATTGAAGATGTTTTGTTAGGTGATGGCTTAAAACATAATTTGTTTAGCATTAGTCAATTAAATGATAAGGGTTATGTGATTAAATTTCAACCTAATGCTTGCATAATTGAATTGTCACATAAAAATAAATCTTTAATTGTCTTAAGAAACAATAATGTGTACACTATATATAAAAAATTTGTGATGAAACTTATTTTTCGACTTTGAATGATGATGGTTGGATTTGGCATAAGAGACTATGTCATGCTAGCATAAAACTTTTAAATCAAATCTCTACCAAAGATCTAGTAAGAGGCTTACCTAATCTTAAGTTTATAAATGAAAAAATATGTGATACTTGTCAATTAGAAAAACAAATAAAGAGTAGATTTAAGTTGAAAAATCAAATAAGTACCTCTAGACCACTTCAGTTGATTCATATGGATCTATTTGGACCAATTGACATTACAAGTTTAGGTGGTAGCAAATATGCATTTGATCTAGTGGATGACTTTAGTAGATATACTTGGATTTATTTCATGGCACATAGAAGTGATATATTTAAATATTTTATAAAATTTAATAAAATTATTTAAAATGAAAAAGGATGCACGAATTTTTTAATATGAAGTGATCATAGTGGAGAATTTTAAAATAATAATTTTTAAAATTTTTATGATTCGAATGGGTATACCCATAATTTTTCTACTCCATGAAATCTATAACAAAATGAAGTAGTAGAAAGAAGAAATAGGAGCTTACAAGAAATGGCTAGAACAATATTGAACGAATATAGTCTACCCGAATACTTTTGGGCCGAAGCCGTTAATACGACATGCTATGTTTTAAATATGATTCTTGTAAGACCATTACTCACTAAAACTCCTTATAAATTATGGAACGATAAAAAAACTAATATTTTTATTTTAAAATATTTGGTTGCAAATATTTTATTTTAAATGAGAAGGATGCTTTAGGAAAATTTGATCCAAAATATGATAAAGACATTTTTCTAGGTTACTCTTCTATTTCAAAAGCTTATCATATTTTTAATAAAGGAACATTAGTAATAAAAGAATCCATTCATGTTATTTTTAATGAGTTTTCCGAATATAAGAAGATTGATTTTGATGATGAAATTGATCTTGATACTTTGAATTTAAATGATAATACTCCTAAAAGTAACTTGGATGAATCTACTTCCAAATCCTTACTCAAGGAATAGAAGTATGTGAATGATCATCCTAAGGAGCATATAAAAGGAGAAACATCAAAAGGAGTTCAAACTCGATCTTCTTTTAGGAATTTTTATGCAAATGTCATATTTCTTTCTCAAATCGAGCCAAAGTGCATTGATGAGGCCCTAAGAGATGATTCTTGGGTTAATACAATTCATGAAGAACTTAATCAATTTGAGAGAAATGAGGTATGAGTGCTTGTTCCTAGACCTAATGACTATTTAGTGATTGGTACTAAATGGGTATTTTGAAACAAGTAAGATAAAAATGATATCATGGTTAGAAATAAGGCTAGATTAGTGGCCAAAGGTTTCAACTAAGAAGAAGAAATTGATTATGATGAAACCTTCATTCCCGTGGCTAGACTTGAAGTCATAAGGATGCTCCTTGCCTTTATATTTTTTAAAAAATTTAAGTTGGTTCAAATGGATGTTAAAAGTGCTTTTCTAAATGGTTTCATTTTCGAAGAAGTATATATTGAACAATCCCTCAGATTTAAAAATAATCTTCTTCCTAATTATGTTTTCAAAATTACAAAAGCTCTTTATGGATTAAAACGAGCCCCTCAGGCTTGATATGAAAGACTTAGTTCTTTTCTTATTTCAAATAAATTTTCTAAAGGTAAGGTTGATACCACATTATTTTTTAAGCATTTTGAAAATAATTTTTTGATTATTCAAATTTATGTTGATGATATTATTTTTGGATCTACAAATGAATTTTTATTTGAGTCTTTTGCTAAAGAAATGAGCCAAGAATTTGAAATGAGCATAATGGGTGAGTTAACATTCTTCTTAGGATTACAAATAAAATAACTTGATAATAGTATCTTCATTAGTCAAACTAAATACACCTTGAACTTGATAAAACATTTTGGGATGAAAAATGCTAAAGCATTAAACACTCCCATGAGCACATCTACAAAGTTGGACCTAGACAATGAAGAAGAAAACTTTATCCAAAAAACTTATAAAGGAATGATATAAAGTTTATTATATTTAACTGCTACTAGACTAGATATCATGTTTAGTGTTGGATTGTGTGTCAGGTTTCAATCTAATCCTAAACTCTCTCATTTGAAAGCAGTTAAATGAATCTTTAGATACTTAAAAGGAACCTCAAAACTAGGATTATGGAATCCAAAATCAAAGAACTTTGACTTGATTGCTTATTCAAATGCTAATTTTGGTGGATGTAGAATACATATAAAGAGTACTACCGGGACACATCAATTTTTAGGGCATGCACTTATTTTTTAGACTTTCAAGAAACAAAATTCAGTAGCTTTATCTATTATGGAAGCAAAATACATTGCAGCTAGTGCATGTTGTGCCTAAGTCATTTGGATGAAAAATACACTAAAAGATTATAGAATGAAATTAAAAAATATTCTTATAAAATATGATAACACAAGTGCCATATGTTTAACCAAAAATCCTATTCAACATTCAAGAACCAAACATATTGACATTAGATATCATTTTATAAGGGATCATGTAAATTATCAAGATATCTCCTTAGAATTTATTGACACTAAGCATCAATTAGCAGATATTTTTATAAAACCTTTAAATAAAGAATAATTTAATTTTATTAGAAGAGAACTTGGAATACTAAATCATGAAAATATATGAATTGCTTGAGATTAAGTTTCTTTTTTTGTGATAATGTCTTGAAAACTCTCTTCATTTTTTATATCTTATTGTTCACAAAAAGGGGAGAAAATTTATATAAAATGATGTTTTGCTATTTTACAAATTTATTTGCTATGCTTGAAATTACATGAGATGATTTTAAATACATGAGTAGCTCCTAAATTTTTGAATCTTCTTGGATTTCTTGGATTTTTTAGCTTATCTTTGAAATTTCCTTTTCAAAATTCATCTCTATAAAATTGAGAGCTCTTCTTAATGATGTTTTACAACTCCCTTGTTTTCTTTCCTTCTTTTTCACAAGAGGAAGAAAATTATTTATGGTTCATATTGTATTTTACAAAGGGAGAGCAAAGACTCGTGCCTTAAAATCTTTAGCCCTATATTTCACCTTTTTGTTGATGACAAAGGGGGACAAATAGATATTGATGACTTATATAATGACTTATGTAATAAGGGTATTTCTCTTTATTTGTTGATAAACAAAAGGAAAAAATAATTAATAACTTAAGGGGGGATTTTTAAATTTTTGAAATTTATAAAAAAATCCTTGATGAGTTGATAACTTGATAATTCAAAAGCAAATTTTTGTTGATATATAAATGTCTCATTACAATCCTTGAAATATTATTAGCTTGAAATATTAATTGCTTCATGATACTTGAATTAATTGTCTATGTTGAATCTCAGATTTTGATGATGAAATTAATTGATGAGTGTTTTAATCTAACATGTGTGTGTTAGAGGAACTATTGCAGGTCTAACTACGATGGAGGAATAAAGTTTATAGCCATATGTTGGGCCAGGATCAAGCTTGAGCCTTGGGCCCAGGTTTGGACGATGAAGTGGGACATCACTGAGAGTTCGCTCGAAGTCTGCCAAAATGATCAGGTAGCTCGTTGGGAACACGGGAGATCACCGGAAGAAGATCGTAAGACTCACCGCAAGAATACCAGAAGCTACCGAATTAGTGGGAGTTAGGTCATTATTTAGCTTGATGGTCATTATGGTTGTAATCATTGAGTCATAGTTAGGGATTGAGTCTTAATTGAGTTTGATTTGGAAGAAATCTAAATCAACTCAATGATGCAATTGGGTCCACTAAAAGGGTTTGATTGAGCTTAGATTGAGCTCAATTAGTTGACCAGAGAATTGGTCAACATGTGGTTCAAGTCAAGATTGGAAAAGTGAAGGGAATCACTTTTCCAGGATTCCCGACGGTTGAACCACCGGTGAGCGACGGGTGTACCGCTGCCACCCAGGTTTTCGAGAAGCTAATGACGGTTGAACTGCCCAGGATTAGCGGGTAAACTGCCTAGGATCGATGGGTAAACCGTCTGTACCAGGTTTTTGGGCGACTGCACCATCGATGCCGGTGGGTGAACCACTCATACCCGAATTTTTTGGATATGTTTAAATTTTGGCTCCAAAGTCTGAAGCCATTTGAGGCCTATAAATACCCTATATTTTTTTGCATTCCATATATCAATTTTGGCGATTATATTGTATGAAAAAAAATTATGTGTGAATTGTAAAAAAAATAAAAAGGGAAGGGAGTGAGCTTAGTGTTTGGCCTTCACCCAAAAATGATCATTAGTGGATGCTAATGCCTCAAGGAGGAGGACTCGAGAGTGGATGTAGGCCGATTGGTGTTGAACCACTATAATTGTGAGTATTCTTACTTATTTCATTTATTACTTACAATCGTTGGTTCTTAATTGTTTTCAATAAAATACTAATAAACGCTTCCGATTCATTTACTCTTTGAAAGTAAGGTTTCAAGTCAATCACTTCACTTACGATGTTGCTTATCTTTTTATTCGAATTTGCTTGTTCCTTCTTGAGTCATTTTTAAGTAAGAAACTTAGCATTTTCTTTGAATCATTCAATTGTTTTACTTGAATGAAAAGCTTCGGATTTTTCTGCTTCAAGCGAAATTTTTTTTGTTAAAATAAGAATTTACTCTTGCACTAATTCTTACTGTTGCACTAATTCACACTACCGTACCCAGATTTTTCGGATACGTTTAAATTTTGGCTCCAAATTCTGAAGCCATTTGGGGCCTATAAATATCCTAAGTTTTCTTATATTTCATACATCAATTTTGGGGATTCTATTATGTGAAACAAATTATGTGTGAATTGTAAGAAAAAGAAAAGGGGAAGGGAGTGATCTTAGTGTTTGGTCTTAACCCAAAGAAGATCGATAGTAGATGCTAGTGCCTCAAGGAGGACTCGGGAGTGGACGTAGGTCGATTGGTGTCGAATCACTATAATTGTGAGTGTTTTTACTTGTTTCATTTACTACTTACAATTGTTGGGTTCTTAATTATTTTCAACAAAATACCAATAAATGCTTCCGATTCTATTTACTCTTTGAATGCAAGGTTTCAAGTCAATCACTTCACTTATGATGTTGCTTATCTTTTTATTCGGATTTGCTTGTTCCTTCTTGAATCATTTTTAAGTAAGAAACTTAGCATTTTCTTTGAATCATTCACTTGCTTGAATGAAAAGCTTCGAATTTTTCTGCTTCAAGCGAAAAGTTTTTTGTTAAAACGAGAATTTACTCTTGTATTAATTCTTGCTTGCACTAATTCACACCACTGCCCCACCCCCCTCCCTCCCCCCCGCCCGGCCTCTTAGTGTCAATTGATCATAACAGGCTAGGGGTTAGGAGTTAAGGGGAAGCGGAGTCTTGGTTTACTGAGAATATAAGTTGATTAGAAGTTAGAGTTTGTTAGAGTAAGAGTCATATTATGAATTAGTATTTAGAAGCCTTATAAATAGCTTGTATTCTCCCCTCTTTTCATCATCAATAGATCAATTATTTTTCAGCCTATGTGCAGAAAACCAAGGAGGGAGGAACCCCTATTGAGTTCCAAGGAGGCTGATCCCTTATAGAGATCACCCCAAGCTTAGAATTCACAAGGGTTCTAACAAATATTATAATAATAAAATAATTTTCAATTCATTAACAAATATATAAAAAGGGGTTATATAATGAAAATTATGTCATTAAAGATATAATATAAAAGATCAATTCTCAAGTACCAAAAGATAATTTATTTTAATAAATCTCCTTCTTTTGTAAATAATGAAAATGAGTCTTGGGAGAGTAAATAATCTTGATTCATTCAAAATAAATCTTAAGACGTATATTCATTTAGATAATTCTTCTTAATAAAATGGAAGAATGATCTTGATTAAAAATCTCAAATTATAATTATTAAAATCATAAATCTCCTTTTTATTTTGAGGGAAGAAATCATATAGGTTAAAAATGGTTTCTATACAGGATAAGTCAAGTGAAGAAGTCAATGAAAAGTTCATGAAAAAAATCTCATTCAATTTTCAACTCATCACAAATTTAAGAAATATTAATTTGGTGATAAGGTATACCATTCATAAATATAAGGAAGTCATACATAAATAAATCATGTTATGAAGGATATTAATATCAAATCATGAATACTAAAAGACATGATTCAATTTGACAAATTTTCTTTTAGGTTAAAAAGAAATTTTATGAGATCAAATAACAAGAAGGATCTTGTTTCATATAGATAATTTTCTTTAATAAAACGAAAGAGTCCTAGTGAACGATGTTAATTTATATAAAGATCTCAAATTATAATTTTCAAGATGTCAATATCATGATAATACATTTTCTATAGTAAGTCGCATAGGAGAAAAGATAAAATATCTTGATTCATATATAGGAAATTTTAAGTTATCAAGATCACCTAGTTCTTAATGAAAATCTCAAGTTATAAGATCATAAGTCTCCCCTTTGGTAAAAAGAAAATTATAAAAGTAAAAAAGTTGATTCCCTTAAAAGATGCCTCAAGTAAAAAAATCATGAGAAAGTTCATGATTTGGTTGGGAAAAAAAATCTCATTTAAATTTTAATTATAAAAATCATTTTTATAGTTTAAGAGATTCAACAATAATGATATAACTTTTTCTTATTGAAAACTTGATTAAGAAAATTTCAAAGAAATTTTTTTCCTCTTTTTAGTTATTTCAATCAATGTGATTTGTTTCATATAAAAATTTCTTCAACTTTTATGTCAAATTCATGCAAGATCTACCCACCTGACATCTTGGCTAATGAGGAGACCCAAGTTCAGCTGATGATCGCATGGAATCGTGGGATCGTGACACACCACCGTGCAGACACTACTACTGATAAAAAGATACAAGACAATGTTGGATAGCAGGATCATGATGCACCGACTACAGGAGCTACAAGAGAGCCTCATGAAGAGTTACAGTTCAGGACCCAAAGTCATGGAGTCTCAGCTTTTAGGACAAGGCTGATTTAAAGAGGGCGGGTCTGTTAGGACTCTAGCTGAGTCGGGTCCTAGTCGATTGAGTTGAGTCCTTAGATTATGTCTTGTTGGCCAACCTAGACTTGACATTAGGTCTGCTATGAGGAGATTTAACTTCATTGTAATAAATTAGCCTAAATGCTAGTAGGGTTAGGATTCATTGAACTAGAGTCGGGTTAGGAGTCAGAGTTGGATTCGGGTCAGAATCAACTGAGTCATAATTGTAATCAACCTTAATTGACTACCACCTTAGTAGGGGAAGTCGGCTAGGGTTGAGTTTCTTCTAGGGTTGGGAGTCTTCTAGAGTTATGACTCTTCTATTAGAGTTTCACTTAAAGTAGGAGTTGGAGTTAGAGTTTTATTTTTAGTATGACTCTTATTATGAGTCCTAGTTTAGGGGGTCTCTTCATGAACCCTATAAATAAGCACGTAAATCATCTTCTTTATTAATGAATAGATCGATCTTTTTCAGTCATTGTGGCCGAATACCAAGGAGGGAGGAGCCCCTATAGAGTTCCAAGTAGGGTCGATCCCCTACAAAGGTCAACCTAAGCTTAGAATCCTACAAGGTTCTAACACAAGGCCTGTAGCAAGAAGGAGCCATTCATGGCACTACAAATAGCATATCTCCAAGAAGCAGCATTAAGAACTCCTGTGGTGATGCGCTGGACGTCACTGGCTACCGATAGCAAGATATGGTCTGATGGATTAGGTGCCCTGGAGTACTTTCGAGGGGTCCTCTATCCCCTACTGGTGAAGCAGATCTACTACTCACCATCTGAGGTGCTGATCGATGGTACCACGAAGAACTTGGTCATATGAGTGATCTTGAGTCTTTCTCAACTTTTCACAAGTTCTCCCTTGGGCTTTGACTCATGCTTAATCACCAACACTATATAATGGGCCTAGTGAATTGGGTCCGGGATGCTGGGGTGGTCATCGACCACATGTCTGAGATGACCGATGACCTCCAGAATAATGCTTGAGAACTAAAGTCTAGGTTGGGACATACCGTTGTGGTCATGGTAGAGGCATGGGCCGTTGATGTGGTAGGGCAGCTGGAGCATTTGAAGGGAGAGATGAAAGACAATCCTACTTCCAAGAGGGCAAAGGAGGCAGTTGCCCAATACAAGGAGACACCTGGGTTTAGACTGGGGTTGTAGAGGTCAGGGCAAGTTTTGTATCGATATGAATATATGAATGCCCTAACACACTTCCAGGCAAATACCCTAACCTAGAGGTCAAATAGGATCCTTTCATCAACCTCCCCAAAGATGAGAATGTCCCGATGGATACTTGGGTCCCCTTTGACAATAGTGTCGACCCTTCACCATCGATCAAGTGATGCCTCGGTCGTTGTTGTCAGATAGGGTTATGCACCCTGACTTTTTTCTTCTTGTAATCTCTGTTTTGTTTGTAATTGGTTAGAACCCGGCTCTGTGATAGAACCCTAGAAGGAGCTATATAGATTTTGATCCTTGAGGGGGATCAACCTTTGGAATGTTGTAAGGGTTCCTCCCTCCTAGACTCGGCACAAGGCTGAATTAAAATTGTAGATTGCTTAATAAAAGATGTGGAGGCTACATGCTTATATAGGGCTCCAAACCCTAGCCCTAGGGGGTGCTTGCCTAACTAAAATTACCCTTTTGGCCCTTTTAGAGCCTACCTGCCTTAGAGGGAACAGGTGGCGGCTAGGTTGGCTCTATAGCCGACCTAAGCAGGGGAAAACCCTAGCCTACCAACCTAGTAAGCGGGGTGACGGCCACTAAGCCCTAAGGGCTAATCTAAACCCTAGTCATACTCCTTTATAAGATAGGAGTGACTTTATTACAATCTAGTAGTATTTTATTGACTACTTCTAGAGAGATTAGGACTCAACCCTACTTGAGTCCTATCAAACATGCCCTCTTAAAATCAGCTTTGTCCACAAGGCTGAAGTTCCATGAACTCAGGGAACTTGGTCTTCTGCTCCTCATCAGCTTGGGTGTCAGTTGGAAGAACTTGAGTTGAGTCGTAGTCTTTAAATTTCCATTTGAGGTGGGATACTTGGAGGATCAACTGTAATTTTGATCTGGTGCACGGATCTGATCTCAGGTTAGGGCCTCAATATGATCCCTAATTTTATAAGGAACAAAGAAATAGGGAGACTGCTTTCTTGAGGCTTGAATTTTGTGCTGGTGGAGCTGGAGATGAAGGGGGACTTGATGTTTCTCAAGAAACTTTCTTCTGCTCCGACGTTTGTCAGGGGGAGGTTTCTTCCTTGCATGGGCTACCACGTGGTTGCTCTGTAATAGTAGTCGTGCCTTCGTTTGGAGTGAGGGTTGTCCTCTGATAAAATCTCTAGTGGTGTGAGCCCGATCTGAGTATGAGGTGGGTAGGAGTGGTGATTTTTTGGGGCCTATTTTCACTTATTCGTGCTATTGACTATCTTGCATGAGGATGGTGCTGACCCCCACTCTGGATGTGTCTGCTCCAATAATAAACATCTGGCCATGATTTGGTGTAGACGACATCGTGATCGTCAGAGCTATAGTTCCACTCGGCCAAGGTAGTGCATCTTTCTTTATAATGAGAGGGATAATATTCATGTTTCGTTGAGTCCTACGAATGATCCTTTTCCTTTTTTGATTTCACCACTGGAGGAGCTCAATTTTCTTGCGATCTTGGGCTATAGATCGGAGGTCATCATCAAGGAAGTCTTTAAGCATCATGGTCCAATCCTAGGGAAAGTCGTGGAAGTCACCTGAGATCTGAAAGTGTTGCATCAGCAACCATAGTGAGTTCGACAGGATGTAACACTTTAGAAGTAGCTTATCTCCAGAGAAAATGATGTAGGGACGTGTTGTAGCGGGAAATAAGCATGACCGAACAATCTGTGTCTCTGTCATCTCTTGGATGACCCTTTTATGTTTGACTTTCTGAGATTGTAGGAAGCAATATGACCGAGCAACAACTGGTAGAAGTTTCAACCTGTTCAGCATAGGGGGGTCGGACAGCTTCAGAGGAGGTAATCAGCTCAGTTTAGTGGAGATGCCCAAAATTTCAACAAGCTATGGGAGAGGGTTCTTATCTTCAATCTAATGAAGACCTTGAATTTAAATTGGGAAACCACTGGATTTTTCTTTTGGTACCCCCTCCAAGTGTTGTGTTGTGGTTATAGTCGCTAGGCTCCCTTGTAGAATCACCTATTTTCCTTTCCTAAAAAAATTCATGGTTAGCTTCAAAAAATTCTAGAAAATATCTCCAATCGTGGACAACCAATCAATGCTAAGCACTATATCAGAACCATCAAGAGGGAGGAGGAAAAAAATCAGCAACTATGTCTTGCTCCTATAGGCTCAGTTTAACCCGCGGGCACTTCTGATTGCACTTCAGAATTTGGTCGTTAGCTACCTTGACTTCGAACATATTATAATCTTCTTTTTGGAGCATTAAGTGGGCAGCAACCTTACTGCTCATGAAGTTATGTATGCTCCCGGCATCGACGAGGATGATGACGGACTGCTGCTCGAGAAACCCTTCGATCTTTAATTTTTGTAGGTTGGTGTAGCGGGCTAAGGTAGTGACTGTACGGGTGGCCTGTTGTGGTGTATCCTTCTCCTTGGACTCGAGAGTTGTATCTTCAAGTTTGGGTTCTTTAATGGGCACAATCATCAGCGGTGTCTCCTTTTTACATTTGTGTTTTAGGCTCCACAGTTTATCACAACACCCACATAGGCCCTTTGTCGATCCGTCATGAAGGTCTTCTCTTGTTAATTTCTGTGGCTGAGGGGGTCGGCTGACAATAGGAGAAGGTGAAAGCTTTGGTGCCACTAGTCGAGGAGCAACTCTAGTCTTCCGAGCTTCATAGTTCAATCGCTCCTCTTGATGTCGTGCAAAGGAGATGGTTGCCTTAAGTGTGTATGGCTGTCGCGCTTTAACTTCCTCTGGAATCTCTGACTTCAAGCCCTTAATAAAAGTCCTCAATATCTATTTTTCAGACCAATCATAAGTTTGATTAGATAACATTTCAAACTTGGTTTGGTACTCTTTGATGGAGCTTTGACGGATCATCGCTAGATCTTCGCTAAGGTTATTTTTACAATCCAAATTTACACTGCGTTGTGATCCTATTAGGCTTGGTGATCAGCCTAATCTAAACTCCTCAAAGAGAGTGCATAATTTAATATCCATACGTGTCTCAAGAGCCTCCAATTTGGCTTCGAATAAGCTCACTGATGTCATGACGTAAGGATCTCCAACCTGTCGAATCAAATCGATTAAAGAGTGTAGCTGCAATCTTCAGGTTGAAGGCAGCAATGGCAGCGATGTCGGGGCTATGGTGGTGAAGTCTCCAAGTGAAGGATGGCAGCCAAGGGTAGCAGCAACGACGGAGGAAGAAAATGACAGCAGTAACGTCGGTTGCAGCCCTTCGGTGATGCTGCAATGTTGACGCTGCAATGTCGTTGAGGCTACAATTTTTTAGGTGGCTGATATTTATCAAAAGATGGCAGCCAAGAGATCTGAGTCGGAAGGCAGTAGCGATGGCAGAAGAAGAAGAGGGCAGCAGCAACGTCGGCTGTGGCTGCGGTGCAACTTCGTGGCTGCAGGTGGCGTCGGTTGCAACAAGGGTGCGGCTGCAATAGGAGGAAGACAGGGCAGCGATATACACGGCTATCACAGAGGAGGATAGCAGCGGTATGGAGTGAGAGACGACTGCTATTGTGTTTACTTTGTTGCTTGTTGCGATCAAGATAGTTGGCAGCGAACGATTATTGCGGGTTGCGATGTAAACATATTGCAGCGAAAGATCGTTGCTGGTAGCTTTTTATCGCAAGAATCGCTGCTGGCTGTGATCAAGGAGGATGGCAACAAGAGGTCACTATTGGCAATGTTGGGCAGCGAAGATGCATGCTACGGTTGAAGGGATAAGGGAGATTGGGCTGCTGAAAGGTTGGTGGACCGAAGGCTACGATTTTTTATTACGGTTTGTGGCTGTTTTGGGTGCGATTTGGTGCTGCAGTTTTGTGGAGTTTAGGCTACAAATTGGTGTGATTTTAGGGCTATGATAGTAGTAGATGAAGGTTAGGGAAATTGATTTTTAGATCTGGGATAGATGGCAGCAAATGTAGGTGTATCGGTAAGGAAAGTTGGCTGAAAAGGTAAGTGGATCGATAAGGGTTTGGTTTAGGGTAAGATCTGGAGGGGTTTTTAGTAAGGATGGTAGGGTTTAGAGATGAGGAAAAGAGAGTCCAAAATCCCATAAAAAATAGCACTTAAATCTGATAGAATTTGGCGAAAAAAGATGTTGCGATGTGTTGTCCTACCGAATAGATTTTATATCGGAGAAACGATGACTTCTCGACATAAATTCCAAATGAAAGTTTAAGGAAATTATACAGAAATCCTTGGTTCAGATGTTGGTAACATTGGTAAAAAGTTTGGTGAAATTTTGGCAGCATAATAGTAGGGAAATAGGGCAAAAGATGAAAGGTAGATCCTTCGTTGTAAAAATTCCAGAACTGCATAATGGTGAAAGATTGCACAAGAAAATCGGTTCCCGAAGGAATTTTTTCCAGAAATCAATCTCAGATTAAAGCTAAGTTGATCTTTGGAATTTTATAAAAATTTTGGCCAAAAAAGATGAACAAAAGTTTGGTTTCAAGAGGCCAATAAACGGAAGGCAGATTCTGTGTTATAAAATTTCAGTATTGTGCAATAAAGAATCGTAGTGCTATAAGTCCAGATCTAGGAGTTTTTTCACGAGATCAGTCTTAGATGAAAGCTAAGATGATCTACGAAATTGTATAAAAGTTTCAACCAAAAAGGACGATTAAAAGTTTAGTTTCAAGAAGCAACAATCGGCTGAAAATTTCTATAGTGTTTCGCCTTTGCAACGATGATAACGTTTGCAACGAACAAAATTTGTAGTGGATAAAATTTGAAAAAAATCTTTAACATGTAAAGTAAAGAATCCTACAGTATTGAAGAGGCGTGGATGATAAAAATATATCAGATTTCTAGATCAAATGCAGAGGGCAGCGGCAGATTGATTTGATCTACGGCTGGGGTGGAAGGTGGTGGCACGTGTCGCAGCAATTGTGGGAATTGCTTGGGAAGGTAGAGATGGCTACAGGGGCAGCAAGATCGTTGCTCTGATGCCAGATGAAAGAACCCCAAAAGGAGCTCTATAGATTTTGATCCTTGAGAGGGATCAACCCTTGGAACGCTGTAGGGGCTTCTCCCTCCTAGACTTTGCACAGGGCTGAATTAAACTTGTAGATTGCTTAATAAAAAATGTAGAGGCTACATGCTTATATAGGGCTCCAAACCCTAGCCCTAGGGGGTGCTTGCCTAACTAAAATTATCATTTTGCCTCTTCTATAGCCTATCTGCCTTGGAGAGAACAGGTGACGGCTAGGTTGGCTCTATAGCCGACCTAAGCAAGGGGAAGAAACCCTAGCCTACCAACCTAATAAGGGGGGCGACGACCACTAAGCCCTAAGGACTAATCTAAACCCTAGCCATACTCCTTTATAAGATATTAGTGGCTTTATTACAATCTAATAGGGTTTTATTAAATACTTCTAGGGAGATTAGGACTCAACCCTGCTGGAATCCTATCACTCTAGTTGTGGGGACTTGATCCAATAGCAATATGAACACTTTTTTATTTTAATAAAAATTACTCCTTTTTTTATGAAACACTTATGTTCGTTATTGGTCGAAAACTCGACTATATGGTGTCGCAGACATCTTTCTCCTAAGTACACTCTCGGTAGATACTTTTCCTTGGCTACCATGTTTGTTTAGATAGACATCGTCAAGACTCGGGATCCTAGCTTAGGGATAGAACTTCTTCAAATTAATGATATGATAGGTCCTCGACAGTCATCTTCCTTACAAGGTCTCGAGGCAGTAAATTTTGTTTCAGACCACCTCGGTTACTCGATAGGGCCCTTCCCAATTTGGGGCTAACTTCCCTCAAGACCTAGAGTCACTGATCTTGACCTTGTAGAGGATGAGGTCATCGACCTTGACCTTGTTGAATCTCAATTTTGATTATGAAATTAATTAATGGGTTATTAATCTAACAAGATTGTTAGAGTTAATTGATGCATAATTAATTATGACAGATTACAATCAGAGGATTGGCCAAAGTCAAGTCCAGGCATCAGGCCAGAGTGAGGACGATGCGGTTGGGAACTCGCTTGGAGTGCGTCGGGAGCTTGCCGAGGGTATCAGAAACTTGCTAGGATGGTGCAAGGGAGTTCGCTAGAAGAAGATCGAGACTCACCGAAAGATTATCGGGGGTTGCCGAAAAGCTTATCGGGAGTTGGGAAGGTTTTCAAGTGGATTTGTTGGTTATAATTGAAATTAATTAAGTCATAGTTAGCATCATTCAGGTTTAACCATGACGATGAAAAGGAGTTATAGACCAGACATAGACCTAGGATCAAGCTCAGGCATTGAGCCAAGGTTTGGACGATGCAGTGAGAGCTCGCCGATACTAGGACTTCGCTAAAGGTATCGAGAATATCGCTGGGAGATCACCAGAGGAAGATTGTGAGACTGGTCGTAGGAAATGTCGAAGGTTGCTGGATTGCGGGAGTGAGGTCGTTAATTGAGCTTGGTGGTCATATATGGTTGTAATCTTTAAGTCGTAGGTTAAGTTTGAGTTCGAATTTAGTATGATTTAGAAGAAATCCAAATCAACTCAAAGAGGCAACCAGGTCCACTATAAGGTTGGATTGAGCTTAAGTCAAGCTTATTTAGTTGACCAGGGAAGTGGTCAATTGATGGTTCAAGTTGGGATTAGAAAAGTGAAGGAAATCACTTTTTTGGGATTCTCAGCGACTGAACCGCTAGTGAGTAGCAGTTGTACCGCTGCTGCCCAGGTTTTCGAGTGGTTGACGATGGTTGAACCGCCCAAGTTAGCGGCTGAACTGCCCGTACCTTGTTTTTAGGGTGCTTTCGGCGGTTGTACCATCAGCGCCGACGGGTGAACCACCCGTACCCAGATTTTTTGGATATGTTTAAATTTTAGCTCTAAATTCTGAAGTCATTTGGGGCCTATAAATATCCCAAGTTTTCTTGCATTTGATACAATATTTTTTTGGAATAAAATTCTATAAAAAACTTGTGTGAATTGTAAGAAAAAGAAAAGGGGTAAGGGAGTGATTTAAGTATTGTAATCTTGTATCCCTTGTAAGTTGAAAGGTTGTGAGGGTTTGATCTTCACCCAAAGAAGATAGGTAGTGGACACTGGTGGACCTTGGAGAAGAGGATCTGGGGAGTGGACGTAGTCCGGTTGAGGTCAAACCACTATAACTGTGAGTGTGCTTTAATTGCTTTCATTTTACTCTTAATTGTTGTTAAACACTTGATAGTTGGATTCGAAGTTTCAATCTCTCAACTTCCTTAATCAGTTTCCAATCGATTTTATTAAGAGAAGCTTTCGTTGTTCACTCTTTAATTTATGAAAGCAAAGGTTTTTAATCAAGCACTTTCATTCTCGTACTAATTCCCACCCCCCTAGTGTCAATTGATTCTAACACACCTGCTAGGGATGAACCCTACAGTTGTAGAGCCTTGCTATGGCTTTTCTTTGTATCTAAGGGTACGAAGGTGTGCTTTGGCTCTTTGTTCGCTGATGTAGTCCAAGTTGGCTTGAAGTTTCTTCTGATGTGGCTTCATAGAAAATCTCAAACCAGAGAGTTAAGAAGACCACCTTGGGTGGCAATACTACCTTAGTTCAAATGCTAGGCTAAAAGGTGACTCACCCAAGTCGGTCTTGGGGGTGTCCGAGACACCCAGAGTATACTCGGGAGTTTATCAAAGCCTAGAGTACTCTCAGGAGTTTGTCGATCGAGTTGTCTTACTATCATCGACTTAGCTGATTTTGCCTAAGTCGTGCAGCACCCTTGCGTGTCCGTCCACAAACAGTCAACCTCTCAGAAACCTATGATGGTCCTCTAAGACCTACAAAAGAGAAGTCGGATAAGAGAAAGTGTTCCACTCAAAATCCACAAGCAATGATTTAAAAAAAATACTTTATAGCCAATACAAATTACAACTGTAGACTTCACAAGCTCTGATTATCATACAATAAAGGGTTATGGTCCATTACAGATTAAAATCCTCATAAGTGCCCACATAACAAGTCTCATTTATAAGCCAAAAATGACCACAAAGGCCAACCAAACTAGGATTGCTAAGTCTACTGCTAGCCTGCTACATGTTGTACAAAGCAAGAATAAAAACTGAAAGACATGGACATACATGAGCATTATAGCAAACGCCCTATTTATATCTTTATCTATGACATTCTCCCCCACTTAATCTGAAGTCATTGTAGACGTTGCATCTCCTCGTCTTTTGCTGAGCTAAGTCTTCAATCTTCTGCTTTAGCTATAACATGACTCTTGGCTCCTATTGAGTAGCTAAACTTTGATCCAACATCTTGCTTCAACTCGCCAATAACTGACTCTAGTGTGAGATCAACTAAGTTTTGATGATCCTTGTTAGTTCATACGGATCTTTCTGATATAGGAAAGACCTTTTGTATTATGCGCTAGTATCTCAAACGTCTCATTCTACTTAAATTGGGTGTATGCTTGTTGGAGCTTTAATAAGTATTGCCTCATAGACTTTGAAGTTTTTGAGGTCATTCCTCCATAAAATTTGCCCATCGATTCTTTTTCTATTTAGTTGCTACTTACAAGTAGGTTTGCTACACTTTTACTTTCGATTGAGATTATGTTAGGAAATGAAGGGGACAATCTATTCCTAATGATACCAATCATTATTGGTGAGGATTTGACAACTATTGTCTTCCATTAGGTTTCTTCGAAGGGTATTTGAACCTGTGCAGAACTCCTCTACTGGATAAATAAGAGAACTGGGGTACTTAGTTTCGCCTATTCTCTTAAGAGTTGAGAAGGCAAATGTTACTTATGCATTGAGCTGGTTACTAGCCTTCACCCGCTCTTTACTCATATTCTGAAGTATCCGAAATGTTTACACTCATTGCATTGAGCTAGCTACTATGATTCGCCTTCTCACTACCATTGAATTTCTGGAATGTAAAAAGTCTTGCCCATAAAAAGCAAAATTTCACCCCAACTTGGAGTAAGTTTCTGATAGTTCTGGTCATTTGGGATTGTATCATCTTCTTCATCATCTTTGTCACCTACTCTTTTCAGTAGAAAAAGTATTGCACCACGTACTATCTACTTCGTTTCTTGGTCGAGCACTCTTGCATTAATCCAAAGTCTTTCACTTTCAATTATCTTGATGAGAAGTCTGTTGACACTAATCTTATGAAGTGCTCTAGCCTCTGCCTTTCAATCTTATCTTGGTACTTGGAGTTTGCCTTTGTATTCTCCACATGTTCAGCCCCTTTCATGACCAACACTCTCCCTCCATGTGAAAAAGGGATCATTGACTCTATGGAAGTCTTGCATCTATGGTACCATGGTGCTACCATGCCCATGGCACTACTATCTAAAATCTCGCATTTGCGTCCCTTTCTTCACGATCCGTAGATCCGCTCCTACGACACAGTGGCACTCCTCTGAGTCCACCTCTGTTCTAATCGATACATGGGTTTTGGGTAACTAAGTCCCTTTGGACTCGTCTTCGCTTCTTCGCCCCTTTCGACCACCTGTTTCAACATGATATGACTCTAACAAGGTTGGTTCCTTATCTATTAGTCATATTCTTTATTAAATCATGTTGGTTGGTCTAGTCAAGTCAATTAGGAGTTTTAATAGGAGTTGGAGTCTATTTGATTATGAGTCCTAGTAAGAGTTAGAGTCTATTTGATTGGAAATACTAGTGGGAGTTAGAGTCTATTTGTTAAGAGTCCAAGTAGAAGTCTATTTTAGGAGTCCAAGTTCCATTAAGAGTTGGTTAAGAGTCTCTATAAATAGGGCTGTAATTATTTCTTTTTAAGCAATCAATGAAGAAAATATGTTTTAGCCAATAGGCCAAAACCCTAGGAGGGTCGACCCCCTATAGAGATCGAGGAGAGTTGATTCCCTATAGAGATCAAGGAGGGCTGATCCCCTACAGTGATCAAGGAGGGTCAATCCCCTATAGAGATCAAAGAGGCTCGATCCCCTCGAAATAATCATTTATCCCCCTTTTCCCTCTTCCTCTTCGATAGAAACCTAAGGATTCATATCATCTGGTATCGGAGTAGTGTTCCTTGACACTTTCGCTGCTACCATTTATCATCTCCACTACTCCCCTTGCCATCATTGTTATCGTCGTTGCACCTGCCACTTTGCTGCAGTTTCTCACCATCTTTGCTGCAACTATCATCAACCAAAAATGAAAAAGAAAAGAGAAGAAGAAGAAGAAAAGAAATAGTTGAATCGGTAGCCAGCCCCACCTACTCGAACAAGAAAGGGCCATGCCATCGGTCACGCCTACCGCTCTTCCCCTACTGCCACCCACCGCCGCCAACTGCGCTTATTGCCTTCCCTGCCTACCACCAGTCCCATCCACATCTCCTTCCCCAGACGTCAGTATTGCTGCCACTACGCCTCTGTAGGAGACGACACTACCAACGTCTCCTTCCAACGCCTGTTGTCCAGTCGCGTCGCCAGCACTGCTTCTCAATTGTTGTTACAACCGCATCCTCAACCACATAATCCCTTCCACAGGGATCGCAGCAAGCGTCGCTACCTGCGCCACTAGGATCGCAGATCTTGGCGGTCCCTAGTCGCATCGTCGTCGTTGCTTCCAGCTCCAGCCATTCCCTACCACCGCCTTTGCAATATGCAATGGTGCCACAGCCTTCGGCACTCCCTCAACCCCTCTCCTTCAGCCTTCCTCAATCACAACCACCGTTGGTCGCTCCTCACACCGACGCCACTACCTCCTTTACTTCACGTTGTTTCCTCCTCTGCCATTGTTGTCGCCACCCCTATCTGCCACCTACAGCCCCACCCAGTAGCACCCTCCTCTACCGTAGCGTTGCCATGCATAGCAGCGTTGTTGTTGCTACCTCCCACTGCAACGCTCAGCCCTCCGTCATCACTGTCGAGCCAGCCACCCCTGTAGAGTCCCGCTGCCACCCTCTACTGTTCCTCCCCTCCTCTTCATCTTAAGCGCTGCTACCACCCGCTACTGCCCTCTCCCACATCAGCCGCACCTGACAAACGATGCCCCTACTGCTCCTCCTTTTCATACCCAACGCCCCTATTGTCGCCGCCTCCGTCAGCCATACCCATTGCCCTTGCCATCGCCCTCAACCTCTTCATCGCCTCGCCCTATCGTCGCTGCTTTCCATTGCCCAGTCGCGTCCCCGGCGCCCACCCCTTCTTCCACCTCCTTCGTCGCTCAACAAGGCTTGACCTAGATCTTCTTCCCCTGCCTCATCCTCGCTTCTGTCGCCAAGCCCCATCCTGTCATCGCCCCTATCTCGTTGTTGCTTCTCACTATCCTCACCTTCCTTCCAAGCCTCATATTTCGCTCGCAACCCACGTATTCTCGACTCGACCCCTCCGATACTTAAATCAACAAGTGGTCTTATAGTGTCAAAAGTTTTGATCTCTTTTTCCTAGGTTAGGGGGCCGACATTTATACATGCGTGAATGACTCAAAGGTATGCAAGTCTTTAATATCTGCCATTATCCTCTTTGATATGATAGTGCAACGTATGGGTCAATCCATACGGACCTCTACTGCACAACATCGACCTATGCAGCTCTGGGTGACACAGAGTTGGTCGTGTGTTGTCTATCAAGTTGGCTTTTCTCCCTACTGAACACATGTCGGGTCATTCCATGTTGGCTCCTCAATGGTCACGTCGCGACTGGTGCAAGAATATTCCATATTAAGCACATCTTTTTTTTTTATTTTTTACTGTACAAATGGACAACAATGCTGTTCAACTGAGGAATTCCCAAGACAAATATATTTCAAGGATTCATACACTGATTATAAAGGAGAGAGATTTGGAGTAAATTTGAGAGGGAGTCACAAAGATTTCAAGATAAGGATGTCCTGTGTTGCCTACCAGTAATGACTCGACCCCTTCGATGCTTAAATCGGCAAGTGGTCTTATGTCGTGTGTTGTCTATCAAGTCAGCTTTTGCTGCACAACATCAACCCGTGCAACTCTGGGTGGCACAAAGTTGATCGTGTGTTGTCTATCAGATCAACTTCTCTCCCTATCAAACACATGTCGGGTCATTCCTCGGTGGTCATGTCACGACTGGTGCAAGAATATTCGATGTCAAGCACATCTTTTTTTCAATTTTTTTTCTGTACAAAATGGACAACAACGCTGTTGAACTTGAGGAATTCGTAATACAAATATATATCAAGGATTCATACACTGATTATAAAGGAGAGAGATTTAAAGTGGATTTGAGAGGGAGTCACAAAGATTTGAGAGGCAGCCCAACAACATGAACATGAAAGCTCGAGTGTTTGAGACGCCACACTTTCTTCAACAACGAGACCATGGACTGGTAATGATGTAGATTTTTCCTCTTTATTCGTTTTGTTATAGATACTGTTTGTATTTTGTTGAATGAAGCAAAACATCTAACTGATGCAGAACCAATTAATTTATTTTTTAATTAAATAAATTTAATTAGTTTAATGATATTTAGTATATGCAATAAGTTGTCATATATCAGAAATATGAAGCTTGACTAAAGATTCATCTTTACAATATAAAAAAATCTCTCAATCAAAATTATCCTCAAGAAAGAACCATTATTTATCAAATCAAATCAAATCAGAAATAAAGATGATATCATATATTTGATTTGATGTAATTATAGTATTTTTTTTATCTTCATTTTTTTTTTATTCTTATACTAGAGTGTGAAAAAAAGAGTTAAAACATTGTAATGTATCAATTCGATGATATGATCTTATCGTGCATCGGCACGATGTGGGTGCGAGGCCTCCATTCTGCGAGTGTTACCCAAACGAGTCTAGTAATTATTAATTAATTTATTATTATTATTATTTATTTTTTTCTTTTTGGTTCGTCTATCAAAAAAAAAATCTTGCTATATGTCCTGCATCAACAATAATGAGAGAACTGAATTAAATAGGTTAATAATGATTGGTAAGGTTGGATATCCTGTCGCATGCTTTTAAGGTATAGTTGCATGTAATAAAAGAACAAATAATATGAACAGTAAGTCATGAAAACCTGTTGCCTCCGTTTAGTGACATCTTTCTCTTATTTCTTCTGACTTCTTCAACAGATCTGCAGCCTTTGCACCAGTCCAACCTAACTATCACGTCATTGACAGCATTCCGAAGCGTCATCCAAATATCCAACCCACCTGCATCAACTTGAAGAACCCTCACTGCTTGAAACACTCGACAGCCTCACATGCAAGATTGCAAAACCTGGCTTTGGATGCTTCGAAGAGCACGATTAGCTGAACAAGGTGGCAGCTCTCAATAATTTGTCTTCCCTGACAGGGCCCCCTTGCAGAGATGTTTGACAGGAGATGGCAGATCTCACTGTGCTAATGCAGATGCAGATGATAGTCCACTCCATTTTGCCATGGTCTTATTTGTGCATCGCATGTGAGAGCAATAAGTGCCTAACACTGTGGATTTGTATGAAGCTGCATCAGAAATCAATTGTCCTCCCTCATGAGTTCTTGTCTTTCTCATGGAAAACATCATCCAACATCAGATGTGCATTTTAACTTTGAGTTCCCCTCACCAAAGCACTCTGATGTCAATAAGAAATGCCAATATGATACAATAAAAAAATGCGGCGTATATAATCCTTGCCTGCCAGTGATATCTATGATCCACCATTTGGCTCATTCCAGGCATGCAGAAGCATGACCACGTGATATCATACCCCACATGAATCACAGGTCACAAAAATCGATGTGCATTAGAAATAAGCAAATCATTCTCATCCTTACACTGTTAGTTTCTCTAGCTCTTTCCCTATTAATATAACCAACCTTGATAAATTGAATGACTAATAATACATCATCACCTTACGGTGGAGAATGATTTAAACTTGTTTGAGTGTATTGTACGAACAAGAAAAACCTGAAGCTTGAAGGTCCTGTGAAGATTACAAGCTCAGAAGTCATCAGAGATGATCTTTTGGTCTGCCACAGTACAGCCTGTTTCTGCATCCCTGTGGAGCTGAGGAGCAACTCGCCATGATATAAAATACGAGTTGTCATCCGCTGTTAAATAGCTCCGGAGGCTGCAAGTGGTTGGGCTTGACGAAGCAAGCAGTGGCTTTCTGTTCTTCCACGGCCAGTACGGATGACCGTCAACCCTCAGTCGAGGAGGGAGACCACTTTCCGCTTGCACTTATCTGACACCACAATCACACTTGAGCAGAATACAATCATAAAGAGGTGCGGAGGGATTGGATAAGGCAAATAAATATATATGTGAATCATCATCACATGAATCAGAAACATAAGTAGAGAGAGGGGGATTCGATCATAATATTCTCGAGTCATGCTAAAAAACACTGTGGAGAAGCGATGCTAACGAGCGCCCTTCTGGTCTCGTTGGTGATTTCCAACGGGTGCGCGGTGACCCACGTGTCCCGACTCGTCGCGCCAACCACGTGCGATTCGGCCGCGCGTTCCGACAAGATGCTGTGGGCCGGGCCCACCGCATGTGCACCGTCCGTCCCCCCTCCCCAATACGGACGTCCTCCCGTCGGGTCGCGGCCGTGAGCGCACTCCGGCGCCCCCTAATTCGCCCACGTGGCCAACTTTTGTTCTTCCGGATCCCCCATTCGCTCCTCGCCGATGTTACCGCGTGCCGCCTGTCTTTGACGCCAGCCGTCCATCCTTCGCTAAGCACGGAACGCGAGGTACCACCGCTGCCGATTAATCGTTGGGACCCACGGGTCATCAGTAAGCTGCGATGATAATGCTAATGTGTGCCCGTCACCCGCCTATAAAGGCACCGCGACCTACCCGTCAACGCTAATCTCCCCGTGTGCGTCGGCTTAAACGGCTTGCCGCTGAAAGGATCTGAGTGGAAAAATAGTGGTTGGCGGTTATATTTTTTCGGTGTAGTACATAGAAAGATGTCGTCGTCGGCGGCTTGGATGGAGCCGAGCTTGGACGTGGACAAGCTGAGCCACGAGATCTTCTCAATACTGGAGAGCAAGTTCCTCTTCGGATACGACGACCCCAAGCTCTTCCTCCACTCCGCTCCCGCCACCATCGCGGCAGCCGGCAGGGTTCGCGTCCTCTCCATCGACGCGGCCGACGGTGCCCTCGCCGGCGCCGCACTCGCCCGCCTCGAGGCCTCCCTCCGCAAGCAGTCCGGCGACCCCGCCGCCCGCGTCGCCGACTTCTTCGACCTCGCCGCCGGATCCGGCGCCGGGGGCGTCCTCTCGGCCCTCCTCTTCACCCGCGGCTCCGACGATCGGCCACTCTTCTCAGCCGCCGAGGCCTTCCGCCTCCTCACCAAGCACCGCCACCGCCTGTTCTCCGGGGCCCAGCGGACGGGCATCCTGTGTGGCATCCTCGGCCGGTCGGGCGGATTGTTCCGGCGGGTGTTTGGGGACGCAACGTTGCGGGACACCCTCAAGCCGTTGCTCATCCCTTGTTATGACCTGTCGACGGGGGCACCCTTCGTGTTCTCTCGGGCAGACGCCGTGGAAGCGGACGGCTACGACTTCCGGATGGGGGAGGTGTGCGCCGCCACATGCGCGGACTCGGCTGCCGGGGCGGCGCCCGTAGACATGCGCTCGGTGGACGGGCGGACGCGGATCCGGGCGGTCGGCGGCGGGCTGGCGATGTGGAATCCCACGGCGGTCGCCATTACCCACGTGCTGAACAACCGTCAGGAGTTCCCCGCCGCCGCCGCCGGGGTGGAGGACCTCCTCGTGGTCTCGCTCGGCGGCGAGGATGCCGCGGCCTCACCCGGGAAGCCCCCGGAGCTTCCGTCGGCGGCGGAACTGGCAAGGATCGCAGGCAGCGCGCAGGCCGACGTCGTAAGGACTAGCCACTTAATCCCGCGTTAATTTCTTAGTCCCTATGAATAAGGCACAGCATCGCATAAAGACTAAACTATCCTTCACAAGGGTCCCGTATGATTCTGTAGTGTTGGTACTTAGGTCATTTTCTGTAGTAATGTAACCATTTCCCTCTTCGTGGCAGGTTGATCAAGCGGTGGCGATGGCGTTTGGGGAGAACCGGGCGACGAACTACGTACGAATCCAGGTCTGGAGTACGGAAGTCGAATTAACCTAAACACCCCTATCAGGGAGCGCTAACTTTGGCGTTCGCTGCGGTGGGTTTCGCAGGGACACGTGGCGGCGCCGGTGACGACAGCGGCGGGGGAGGCGGCGCTGACGGAGAGGGGCGTGGACTCGGCGCTGTTCCGGGGGAGGAAGCTGTCGGAGCGGACCAACGGGGAGAAGCTGGACCTCTTCGCGGGGGAGCTTATCAGGGAGCACGACCGGCGGCGGAAGCGCGGCGCCGCCCCGACGGTGGCGATCAAGCCCTCGACGCCGCCCTCCCCGTGCTCCTCGGAGTCGACAACATGGCCTGCAATCCTTCTCCCTGATCAAGAACTCAGAAATTAAATAGGATAAATAAATAAATAAAATGTATAATACTTCTGCAAGAGAAAACCTTTTCTTTCAATTTTCTTTAGAATGTAATTATGGTCGCAGCGTGATTTTTTTAGTTTATTGTAATTTCATAAGACCCATAAAAATATGTAAGTTCTTATAACAAAAACATTGTTAATTCACACATGTATAACATTATCCAAAATTTTTCAGGTATTATAATATTATGAGTATATGAAAGGGTATATACGAAAATTATCATTCCTTTGTTACAAGCAAATTAGTATACCAAAGACTAATGTTCTAATTATTATGCACTATATCTTATGCTGTTTAATTGGAGTCTGAAATATATTTAGACCGAAGACTCGCCGTTGAGTAGGATTATCACTTCTTACTTTATTGTTTTTAATTTGAGATAGGGATCTGGACAAAGTTGAGAATTTTTTTTTAAGAATTTATCGACACATTTAATAAGTCATGACAAAATATGATTGTAGCATCGAAAGTTCACTTGTGGGTTCATTTCAAATTAAAGTGTCAAAAGCTTGAATGATTCAAATCGAGACCTTTTGGGTTCATTCCATACTTAAATGAGTATAGATCTAAAGAGCTTAATCAAATGTCTAAGTTCAAAAATGGTGATTAATCAATGTGTACCTAAAGCCTTTTATAGTGTATATGCATTCATTGACTTGAGATTAAGATTAATATTGAAAACACTTATCGAGTGCCAAATCTAAAAGATATGAACAATCATTAAATCGTATATATGCACACCATCCGAATATCAATGTCAATATGGTCATTAAATCGTGTCTAAATCTAAGAGATAAGCAGTAATAGTTTATCGAGTTAGTTTTTATTGTCAACACTGTGTGATGATACAGACCCCCTTATAAAAAACTATGTCAACCAAGCATCAGTTAAGGGGAGTTAATGTATCCATAATTATCAACGTGTCATATTAATCTTACCAGTTAAATTTTAATGGAGTTTGGGATGAATCGTATGAAATAAATATTTAAATTTGATTCGAAACTAATGTCAAGATAATTAATGAGGTGAAAGTGGAGGTGTGAATGGGTCGGCACGTGCGGAAGACTCGCCGGCAAACCCAGGAGTCGTTCTCGTACGTGCGAACCCTACGAACACAATAATACACCAACATTTTTGCGAAGGCGAGCATTCCGCAACACGTGTGCATGCATGCGAAGCGTGCCGTGACACAACTGGCTCAAGGAAGATGTAGTAGTCCCGTAGGTTGGCCTCTGAGGACAGCACAGCCAACACAGGAGTATTAATATGTTAATAATCTGTCACTTAAACAAAATATTTTGAACAAAAAAGCTCAATGTACACCAACCATTGGTTTCACTTTCTTTAGCCTTACAAAACCATGATGAAATGGATATCCAAAGGGAAGAACTATTGGATATGTAACAATACATATGTTTAGATAAGTCACAATTGGTGTAGTCACAATATAAATATGTGTGCCACTGTCCAATTGAAAATTTGTTTGTGATATAATTATCATAATTTATGTTCATCTTCTTCCTAACTTGTGACCTTTACACAGATATACAAACATTGTTCTATTTGACTAACTTGTGACCTTTACACAGATATACAAACATTGTTCTATTTGACAGACTAGAATGCTACTTATTTTGATCAATGAATCATCCAGATGATAAAAGAAAAAATAAAAAACTTAGGAACTATATTTTTGTACCTTTTTTATTTATGTATTGATCTTATGCGATCGAACAAAAGTCACAAAAAGAAAGGATTTTTTATCAAACAACGACCTAACTAAGATCCGCAAAACTTTAATGGTATCTGATATGACAAATGCCAACCTGGCTGCCAGGTCATCACACCCTCGGACAGCTGGCCCGCCTACGTGGCTGACCCGACGCAGGTAACAGGCCGGATGTACGTCGTGCCAGTGGTCGTACAGCCGACCTGACACAGGTAAGGTCGGCACCCCCCACCTGCAAACGCACGCCTCATTGCAAGGACGGCAAGCATGGTGGGGGGCACGACGACATGGTGGAGGGCACGGCGGCATGGTAAGTCATAAATGCGGTAAGGTCATCAGGTACGAATGATCTCTAGCACCCACTATAAAAGCTCATGCACCTTTACGGCGCAGGGGGAGGAAAAAGAGGATGAATCCACGAACTAACTTGATCTTCGGAGGGGTCTCGTCGAGGGCCTACCCGACCCGACCTTCTTGCAGGAGTCTGCAGCAGACCCGAACTGGAGTACTCCCTCTTCACCCGAGCTCCACCACTCCAACAGCCGACCTCCCGAGCCGGGCTCTGAATCACTAGACATTCGGGCGGGCTCCCACTCCGTGCCGAGGAGACCACGGGCGAGCTAGCGCACACGGGCCTAAACCAACGAGTGCTTGCTCAGCAGATTCGGAGGCCAAACGCACATACTAGGCAAGCACCAGATTCTCCACTAACATTTTGGCGCTAGAAGGAGGGCCCATGTCGCCAGAACGCCCACTCACAGACTCGGGCACGGAGCGCCAGACCGAACCTGACCACCCTCGACTGGCAGAGGAAGTCGCGGCTGCCATGCCGACCCCCAACTGTTTTTGGAGGATGATGACCGACCTGGGGTTCCCCTCACCCGCATCAAACCCCGCGCCACTCATGGTCACGGCAGAGGCTTTCCTCAGCCTCACCAGCCAGGTCCAAGCACTAGCGGGGATGGTGCAGACCATAATCCCATACCTACCCCAACTGGTGCACTCGATGGCTCATCAACCAGCACCCCCGCAAACGGAGTCGCCGACGGCCCCAAGCCGGGGAATCCCGCAAGTCGCCGAGGCGCCACCACCTCGGGTCGCCGAGGTGCCACCACCTCGGGTCCCAACTTCGCCGACCCCGACGCCAACCCGATCCCAAAGTCGCTCTTATAATCCAGCACCGACTGAACTTGATCTCGACATTTTATCGACCGACTCCACCGACTCCTTGAGGGAGCAAGTCCGCCGAGTCCATCAGCGACTTGACAAAGTCCAAAAGGAAGTCCTCAGATCGAAAGAAGAGACTGGGGAAAGCTCTAAAGGAGGCTCCCCGTTCACCCCCGAGATACAGTCCAAGCCCCTACCGGCCACCTTCAGGCTCCCAGCCCTCGAGCCCTACGATGGCAGTGGCGACCCGATGGAACATGTCACCACATTTCGCTCCCAAATGGCCCTTTACGACACTTCGGAGGCGCTGATGTGTCGAGCCTTCCCGACCACCCTTAGGGGATCGGCCAGAATATGGTATGCTCGTCTTAAACCCGCGTCCATACCATCATTTGACGTGTTAGCAAGAGAGTTCGAGTTGAACTTTTTGGCAAGCGCACGCCCGAGGCCCACCACAGCCTCACTCTTCGGAATGGCCCAAGGGGGCGACGAGTCTCTCTCCAAGTTCGTAGGAAGATTCACATCGCAAGTCCAGGGCATCCCCGACCTCCATCCATCCCTGGCCATCCAAGCATTTCTGACGGGACTGAAACCATCAAGGTTCTTTTGGTCGCTGATCGAGCGACCACCAACAACTCTGCCCGAGATGTTGCAACGGGCACACCAATATATGGCGGCCGAGACGTTGATAGCCGGCAAGCGGGACGAGACGAAACGCTCCCGAGGGAAACAATCTTGTGGGCATCTAGCCCCACCTCCGAAGAAAAGAGAGGACAGGTCGGGCTTGCTGCCAGCCAGACCTCCCTCGATTCCCCTCAACTCAACCCGAACGGAGATCTTCTTCCAAATACGAGAAAAGGGGCTCTTGAAGGCACCAAGCCCGATGAAGTCGCATCCCGAGCGGCGCGACAAGAGGAGGTACTGTCGCTTCCACCGAGAATATGGTCACGACACCGAGGAATGTCGTGACCTCCAGTACCAAATTGAAGACCTTATCCGGCGCGGGCACCTGCGGCGATATGTCCGCGAACAACCCCCTCTCTCAGACGGTCGGCCCTCCCGAGACCTGTCTCCCCTACTGCAGGGCCCGGTCGAAAAACAGATCGACGTCATCTTCGGCGGTCCAGCATCGGGCGGCAACAGTTCCTCGGCGCGAAAAGCATACGCGCAATCCGAGGCCGGAAAGAGGCCGCTGCATCATGAAGACCTCGACGTCACATTCAGGTCGGAAGACGAGGAGCACTCACCTCACGATGACGCGTTAGTAATCTCAATCTGCATGGCCAACGCCTACGTCAAGAGGGTCATGATCGACACGGGGAGTTCGGCCGACATCCTGTATTTTGATGCCTTTCAACGGTTGGGATTGACCGACCTAGACCTCACCCCCCTAACATCTACCTTGACAAGGTTCACTGGGGATTCCATCTCTCCCATGGGAACAATCACGATCCCTGTCACGTTCGGAGGGGAGCCGAGATCAAAGACTCTGCTGGTATCGTTCATGGTGGTCAAGCTCCCATCTGCGTACAACGCCATCATCGGGCGCCCGACCCTCAATCGGCTCAGGGCGGTCGTGTCAACGTACCACCAGGTCTTGAAGTTCCCGACTCGAGCCGGGGTCGGCGAGGTCAGAAGTGACCCAAAGGAATCCAGGCAATGCTACTTAACGGCGATAACGTTGTGCAAAAGGTCAAGAGCCGAACCATTCGGTGCCATGCCCCCAGACCCAGAGGAAAACACCCGAGACACCCACTCCGTGGAAAGAGTCCTCGAGCTGTCACTGGACCAGAACCGCCTGGATAAGCTGGTAAAGGTTGGGTCGGAGCTTGCGGAGAATCAACAAGTTCAACTGATAGATTTCCTGCGGAAAAACAACGATGTCTTTGCATGGACCCCTAACGACATGCCGGGGGTCGACCCAGAGATTGCCCAACATTACTTAAACATCTCCCCCGACGCCCGACCTATGAAGCAGCGTCCGCGCAAATTTGCTCCGGACCGACAAAAGGCTATAGAAGATGAGGTCACTCGCCTATTGGACGCACAGCTTATCGAAGAGGTGAAATACCCGACCTGGTTGTCCAATGTTGTACTTGTCAAAAAAGCGAATGGAAATTGGCGAATGTGCATTGATTATACTGATCTCAATCGGGCTTGCCCGAAGGACTGCTACCCACTTCCCCGCATCGACCAACTTGTGGATGTCACGTCGGGGCATCAGCTGCTTTCCTTCATGGATGCCTTCTCAGGGTACAACCAAATCCAAATGGCCCGAGAGACAAAAGAAACACGGCCTTTATCACACATAATGGAACATATTGCTACAAGGTGATGCCGTTCGGATTGAAAAATGCCGGCGCGACCTACCAACGCCTCGTAAATCGTATGTTCAAGGACCAGGTCGGAAGGAATATGGAGATTTATGTAGATGACATGATAGTCAAAAGCCGGCATGCCGAAACCCACCTCTCCGACCTGGAGGAGACATTTCGCACACTGAGGAAATACAAGATGCGTCTCAACCCGGCGAAATGTACTTTCGGCATCACATCCGGGAAGTTCCTCGGCTTTATAGTACATCCAGACAAGATAAAAGCAATACAGGAGATGCAGTCCCCCAGGACTATAAAAGAGGTCCAACGATTTACGGGAAGGTTAGCAGCCCTAAGCCGCTTCATTTCCCGAGCGGGAGACAAGAGTTCAACCTTTTTTCACGCATTGAAGTCGGCAAAAGACTTCAAATCGACCCCCGAATGCGAGGAAGCCTTCCGACAACTCAAGAGTCACATCGAGAACCTACCGCAACTAGCCTCGGTGAAGGATGGCGAGCCCCTCGGCTTATACCTCGCTGCAACCGACCTGGCGGTTAGCTCGGTTCTGGTAACACTCGATAAAGCCAGGGAAAGGCCGATCTACTACACTAGCCATGTTCTGGCGGGGCCTGAGCTCCGCTATGCCTCCATAGAAAGGATAGCTCTGGCGCTGATCCTGGCTTCCAGAAAACTGAGGCCGTATTTCCAGACACATCCCATCAAAGTAATAACCGACCAACCATTGCGCCAGATCCTTTCCAAATTTGATGTTGCAGGTCGGATGCTCAAGTGGTCGGTAGAGTTAGGGGAATTCGACATCGAATACGAGCCAATAAAGGCGATCAAAGGCCAAGTGCTCGCAGACTTCCTCTCGGAGTTCGCACCTCCACAAGCCCTGGAGAACCCGAACCCTGGATGGACCCTACATATCGACGGCTCCGCTAACTCGGAAAGAGGAGGAGTCGGCTTGGTGCTCAAGGACCCCTCTGGCCACATCTACGAACATGCCCTGCGATTAGGATTCAAGGCTACAAACAATGAGGCCGAATACGAAGCGCTCTTGTTCGGTCTTAAAGTCGCGGCCGAGCTGGGAGCAGAAGACATCGAGATATTCACCGACTCCCAACTCGTCGCTGGCCAAGTTAACGGCACGTTCGAGACCCGGGAAGCAGCAATGATCAAATACTAGCTGCCAGGTCATCACACCCTCGGACAGCTGGCCCGCCTACGTGGTCGACCCGACTTAGGTAATAGGCCGGATGTACGTCGTGCCAGTGGTCGTACAGCCGACCTGACACAGGTAAGGTCAGCACCCCCCACCTGCAAACGCACGCCTCATTGCAAGGACGGCAAGCATGGTGGGGGGCACGACGGCATGGTGGAGGGCACGGCGGCATGGTAAGTCATAAATGCGGTAAGGTCATCAGGTACGAATGATCTCTAGCACCCACTATAAAAGCTCCTGCACCTTTACGGCGCAGGGGGAGGAAAAAGAGGACGAATCTACGAACTAACTTGATCTTCGGAGGGGTCTTGTCGAGGGCCTACCCGACCCGACCTTCTTGCAGGAGTCTGCAGCCGACCCGAACTGGAGTACTCCCTCTTCACCCGAGCTCCACCACTCCAACAGTCGACCTCCCGAGCCGGACTCTGAATCACTAGACATTCGGGCGGGCTCCCACTCCGTGCCGAGGAGACCACGGGCGAGCTAGCGCACACGGGCCTGAACCAGCGAGTGCTTGCTCAGCAGATTCGGAGGCCAAATGCACCTACTAGACAAGCACCAGATTCTCCACTAACAGTATCAAAGTATATTATAGGTTTTTAAATAATCTTCTAAATGAGCTTTTGACAATAATTCAGTAATTTAGGATGTTTAATGAATAAAATACATGAGGAGTAGCAGTAGATAGAAACAATAATTTGAGGATAGTGATGGAGCAAACATCACCAATCGTCTTTTTGCGCTTATTTTCTCTTTAATTAAAATGAGGTGACATATAGCAATTCTTTAGTGAAGATAAAATATATATGGATAAGATTAGAACAACTAATATGCATGTCGTGACTTTTTTATATTATAATTTTAATATGGTTCCATACTACCAAAGAAAGTCAAAGTAAATGGCAAAACTATTGGCGTGCTACCACTCAAGCATCTTGAAGTGTCAACACTATTAATATTTCTTTGATTATCGTTAAGAAATTATTTGATTTCAACGTGTAAGTCTGTATTTTGTCTCAATAATAATTTAGATGCCACCAATCTCATAAGTCAATTATACAATAAAAAATTAATGATATTTATAATTTAATTAAAATGATTAATCTTATTATCGATCACCGATGTGAAAGTGACTCACTAACCTTTGGATGAGAAATAAATGACTCACTAACCTTCTTCGTAAAAAATGATGTTATATTTCTCTAGTAACTAAGTTCGATTTCTCTGACAACTAAGTTACAGAATATTTTAGATGAATAATATGGGCCAGAGAGTCTCACACTCAATCATAAAAATATTTTTGATTCATTTTTAAATAAATCTTGTATATTGACATGAGGAATCATGAATGAATAATTTTATCCCCATTATATACTGATTTTAATCAAGGATAAAAAATTCATGAAGTATTTAAACACAAAAAAAGAAAACGATTTGATGAGTCTCCATGAAACTAAGGATCGTGTTGTTATTCTTGCAAAACAAAAGAAAAAGAAAGAAAAATCCAACTCAGAGACAATCTGACTCAACTTCTTGTCCTTTCTGGTTTGCATCTTCAACACCTTCGTGTTCTTGAAGTCAAATATAGGATGGTCAAACATAGCTGACAGCATACGATGGTTCGGTTCAATTTGAACCCGGTTTGGAGCCACAGTTTCAGCGATTCAAGCTTGGTCAAATTTCAGCGGCGGGCAACCAATAATTAATGATATGTCAATTTACGTATTGATTCGTCCCAAATGATTGATTTTTATATATGGTTAATCTCCGTATTCAAATCAACTTTAATACGTTATCTCTAACGCCCTTTACATAATAAAAATGCGTTTTAGAACAATTTGAATAATCTAAAACTTTAATATATTTTCTAATTTAAAACACTTACATCCAATCATGATTAATAGCGATTAATATACATACATATGGGATTTCAGTATTCTGAGGGACATATATATATATATATACACAGACAAATATGCTATTCTTAAGCTTTATAAGGACTGATATGTAAAAATGTTGAAAGACCGCGTAGCCTCTCCGCTGGCTCCCTCTAACCCTTCTCGCCACTCGATCCTTCAAAGCCTTCTCGTTCGATGGCACCTTCTCCTCCTCTGCCTGCTTCTGCCACGTGCCGCCACCCCAGCCCCGCATACTGACGCCGGAAGCCTCCGCTAGCCATATCTCGTGGATCCCTTGCAGAACGGAATTGGTGTTGCCTGATCCGTTCCTCCTCTTTGTGTTGCTAGTTTCGGGAACGACGGGGGGTCCGAAAAGGGGGTGCGGGAGGTTGCGGAGGAGCTTCGTTGATAACTCCGACTGGTCAAATTTTCGAAGGTGACTTCTGCATCTGGGTTTCTCGTTCTGGTTCAAAGTCTCGTCCTTTTCGTCATTTTTCCTGCCAAGAGACGTTGGGTTTTTGGGGCAAAGATTGTTCTTTGTCATCTCCGAGTTGTGTTCAGTGGCCATAACAGATCTGGAGGTTTTTTTTTCTCATATTGATTTCAATTTCTTTCCTTGTTCTCTGAACTCTGGTAATTTTATATGACTGATTTTGCCAAAAAGGTGAAAAATTAGGTCTTTTTTTTTAATAAAATGGCATTGAATTAGATTATTGTGATCATTCTTGGATTATGTTCTTTATAAGTAATGTGTTAGTATTTTAGATATCTGTCTTGTTCAAGTAGTTGCTGATCAAAGGTTTGGAGAATTACTTGATAGAGGTGTATGGACATTTTATACGATGATGACGATTAAGTTTTGCCTCATTTTGTTGGTTACTTGAAAATCTGATTAAATTTTACCTTTTATGTACTTTTCAAGTAACTCTTGGTTATTTTTTAAGTAATTCATTTCTATTTGTTTATGTTGACTTTTCTTTAATGTAATTAATGTAGCCTTTTTCTATATTAAGAGATCCAAGAGGAAGAGAAAAAAAGAATAATAAAGAAAGAAAGTGAGGGAGTTGAAGTCTTAGGTTTGGTCAATTGGTTTATTTTTATACAAACTATCCCTCATTTATGAAAAAATTCAACCAAGTAAATAAAATGAAGAGGAGGGTTAATTAAGTCTTTGTGTCAGATGCTTGAAGGTAAAAACAAAACCAAAATAAGTATCTTGAAGAGGAATACACAAAATCACATATTAAAATCATAAAAAGAAAAAATTCAAGAAAAGCAAGGAAAGAGAACTATTTTTGTTTCTAAAAATATTTTTCATTAAGTAGGGATCCTTTTGAGAAAAATTAATCAACTATATCAAGGTATATTACCTACCATAATATGGAAAAGCCTATTTTCTTTGACAAAAGTAATTGAGAACTTCAGAATCATCAAATTGATTGGAACCATTTGATTGAATGAGTCTCTACCCAAATGAAGTGAAGAGAACTGGAAAGCAGAGATATAATTATGAGTAATCCCTTTTTACTTCTTCGTGTAAAACTCTCTCTTCTCCATCTCTCTTTAAATTGGTCCTGAGCCCAAATACAGAGCTCCTTTTTTGGTCTTCTCTAATTGTTCTACACTTTTGTCTCCTTTAGCAAGTATCAGACAGAGTTGCATGTATCTTTTGGTCAATAAGAAAAGATGGTAACAAATGCTTGAGGTCAAAACAGTGAACTAACTAAGATGGGATGAGCATTTGCAGTGAGATTCAGTAAAGGTCTTTAAGACTAATTTTCTAGATAACTTGTGCTAGAGGGAAACATCTCTGTTCATGTGATGAAAGTTATGGAGAAATCTTGGCATTGCATGTAGTGAAGATATAGCAACGATTGTGGAAGATTTGACAAAACTGATTGTTAGTCCGGAACATGTTGATGAAAGCTTGTTGGTATCGAAATTCAGTCATCATTTCTTTTGGTTCAGAGGATCTTGTTTCTGGTAAGTGAATAAAAGCATATGCATAGCTGTTGCATATAGTTAAACTAATTATTGCTTCAAAGTGAGTTTACATTTTCAACGAGAACTATTCCAAGTGAGATATTCAATAAGTACTGGCCTTTGATTTGATCTTGAAGTGGAATTCTGCTTGAGCATATAATCTGGTGATGGTTGGTTGGATCATGTTAGATTTTTCGCTTGGTGTCTTGGTTATTGATCTTGTTCATTTGGATAGGTGAGGTGCAGCTTCTTGAGGTAGCTAAATGAGACCACTTTGAGCACACTGAGACTTGAATACCAGTATTTGAATACCTAAAATCAAGACAAGTCATCACAAGTGAACAATATTATCTTAGCTTAAAGGCTTTTTCTTTAGCAAAATTGGCTAGGCCAGACTGTCATGAACTTAGTTGGTTTTGCCTAAGTTGAGCGACACTTTTGCGCGTCCATCCGCAAGGTCAGCCTCCTCGAAACCTCCTATGGTCCCTTAGGACCTACAAAAGAGAAAACAAGTTAGAGAAAGTGTTTCACATAGGATCTGCAAGCAACCATTTCAGTAAACACTTTATAGCCAATGCAAATTACACCCATGGACTTCACAAGCTCTGAGCGGTCGTACAAAAAGGAACATAGTCTATTACAAATCGAAATCCCCACAAGTGTCCACATGAGACAATTCTCATTTACAAGCCGAAAACGACCACAAAAGCTAACCAAACTAGGATTGACAAGCCTTCTGCTGGCTTGCTACTTGCTGTACAAAGCATGAATAAAGATCGAAAGACACAGACATACATGAGCATTCCATCAAGCACCCTATTTATATTTTTGTCCATGACATTCTCCCCCACTTATTCCTTCGACGTCATCGTCAAAGCCATTGCAGACACTACATCTCCTCACCTTTTGCTGAATCTTCAATTTTTTACTATAGCTGCAACACGCCTCTTGGCTCCCAGTTGCTCTCCGCTGCTATTGTTGACTAGTCGAACTTTGATCCGCCATGCTACTTCAACTTGCCAATGCTTGACTTTGGTGTGGGGTCGACTAAGTTGTGTTGATTCTTGTTGATTCCTGCGGATCCTTCGGATAAAGGAAAAGACCTTCCTTGTTATATGCTAGTATTTCAATCGTCTCATGCTGCTTAAACTGGTTGGATGCTTGTTGGAGCTTTAACGAGCATCGTCTCGTAGACTTTGAAGTTTTTAAGGTCCTTCAAAAAATTTGCCCATCGATTCTTCTTCAACTTAGTTGTTGCTTCTAAGCAAGGTTTTACGTACCGGTCTGTATCAGTGTACTGACATTTTGTTGGTATGGTACCAGTACCGGGTGGTATACACAATGCGTACCGCCCGATATAATAAATATTTTATAATATTTTTTATATAAAATATAATATTATATAATATTAAAATATTAAATATATTAAAAATCAAATAAAGGGGCGATGTCGCCTCGATCTCTCTCCCCGTGCGGGGAGAAAAGTCGCCCGTGGGCGGTGAGGGCGGCGACGGCTCGCGGGCGACCCGCAGACGGCGAGGGCGCACGACGAGGTATTTCTTCTTCTCCTCTTCTTCTTCTTTCTTCTTTTTCTCTGCCCTTTTTCTTCCTCAATCGACCGCCGACGACCGATTTTAGCGGTACCGTCCGGTAGTGGCCGGTCCGCGTACCGGTCAACTGTTGGGAAATGAAGCAGACAATTTATTCTCGGTAACATCGATCACCATTGGTGAGGATTTGACAAATATTGTCTTCCATTTAGTTTCTTTGAAAGGTCTTTGAACTCACGAAGAACTCCTCTACTGGATAAATAAGAGAACTGAGGTACTCGGTTTCGCCCATTTTCTTAAGAGTTAAGAAGGCAAAGGTTACTTGACTTCGCTTGCCTCCTTGAGATTGTACTTTATGCATCGAACTGTTTACTAGCCTTCGCCTGCTCTTTGCTCACACTTCCGAAGCACTCGAAGTGTTTGCATTCCTTGCGTTGAGTTAGCTACTGTGATTGTCTTCTCACTAGCATCGAACTTTCGGAATGCAAGAAGTTTTGCCTGAAAAGAGCAAAATTTCACCCTAACTTAGAGCAAGTCTCTTATAATTTTGGTCACCTCTGGGATTGTACCGTCTTCTCCATCATCTTTGCCACCTATTCCTTTAAGTAGGAAAGGTACATCACCACATATTGCATGCTTCGTTCCTTGGTCAAGCACTCTTGTATCAACCCGAAGTCCTCCACTTTTAGCTATCTTGATGAGAAGCCCGTTAACACCAGTGTTATGAAGTTCCCTGGCTTCTGTCCTTCAGCCTTGTCTTGGTACTTAGATTTTACCTCTGTATTCTCTACCATTTTGGCCCCTTTCACGACCAATGCTCTCCCTCCATGAGAGCAAGGGATCGATGACTCAACGGAAGTCCCGCCTCTGTGGTACCATGGCGTTGCCAAGCCCATGACACTACTATCCATTGTCTTGCATCTGCGTTCCTTTATTCGCGATCAGTAAATCAGCCTCTATGGCAGTCCACCTCCATTCTAACCGACGCTTAGCTTTTGGGTAGCTGAGCCCCTCTTGACTCGTCGTCGCTTCCTCGCACCTTTCGACGACCTGCTTCAACACCTCAGTGTTCTCCAAGTAGTTTCCCTTGGTCGATGAAAAAATAGACTACAACTCTCATGCATGGCCTCCGCCATCCTGTTGCGGGGCTTGCGCTGATATCGTTCTCCTTAGCTTCCTTGGTAGCAACATTCGCTTACTCAGCCTTGTCCTCTGACTTGTCGGGCTCCCTAAGCGAATATAAGCATTGAAGCAGTCCAACTCTCTAGTCGCTCTGATCATACCTTTGTATGATCAAGTCTCCTCCCATGGGACTCACTAGTACTTGCACTCGAAATTCTCTTTCGGTGGTACATAGCCCCCATATGTTGAAGATTAAGGCTTTCATTCGATGCAAAATTTGATGCATGCACGGAAGATCTGACTCGGCGGTACCATGACATATACTCCTTGAATTCATACCCCTTCTTGCCATCGTGTTGTTCACTGAAGTGGAGCTCCCAGTAGCTCCTAATTATACCTCCGCATGATCAAGCCCCTCATGGGTTTTCTCCCGCATGTGTTGTATTGCCTTGAACTATTCCACCAGGATCCGTTGCACTATGTCGCCTCCTGGTGACATCTTCATTGCATTTTGATTCTTGTGGGATGAACTCGGACTACGATCTCTCTATGTGTGGCCTTTGCCAGCACATCGTAGGGCCTCCACCATTGATTATGTTCGCTCCTTTGGCAAGTGACCTTCGTCTATCCATTCTCAAGTCGCACCCGGACGAAGCATCGCTCTAGGACAGTTCGTCGCCTAGTAGCTCTCGAAATCCACTGACTTCACTGAAATTGGTGCCTCATTGTTTAGATCCTAAGCCTCTATTCCTCACCAGCACAATCTCCGCTGGGCACCGCTTTCTTCATGACAACTCGAATGCGGCACCGTGGCATATTCTTCAAGAGTACTCGCTTCTATGTCCTATTGCCCCGTGCTAAGGCCTTCTGACCCCAGCTTTGCCTCCGCAAATTATGTCGCCTTAGTTCCTTCGTCAAATTCTTCTTTGAGATAAGGTGCATGTTCCTCGAAGCTCCCTTCGTCTTTGGCACCATGTAGGATGAGTCTGCTCCATCAGAATGAAGAACTCATGGAACAACATAATCCCGCTCTTACCTTTGCAAGAGTTCATGTCCTTGACCTCTGTCTAAGGAAATTTTCGTGCCTCCGCTCCATGTTTCATCTTCTATGTCGACTCCCTTCATGCGGCTTGGATACTTTACCATGTTCTACCCAAGTTGCTCCGCCCCTTGATTTGCATTGAGTTGATGGTGGTCCTCGCGTGCACCATTCCATGGGTCAACCCTCTGTTAAGTCCGATTTTCAAATCGGCTCTAAGTGTGTCTTCATTTGATGTGGCTATGGGTTACTCCCCCACTTAATCTTGCAATGTATCCACCAATGCATTACCTCATGCGAGATCATACGACGACTCCTCGTCATTCGCTTGATCCGTTGAGCTTTGTGGAGTTGTTTTCTTGATGTACTCCTCAACATGTGCGGTCCGTTGCACATGATTCTCCCTCTAGAGAACCAGAACTTATCCATCCTGGATATCTGTCATTTTGGAGCAACTTTCCTCTTCGCATTCTTCCCTTTGAAAGTTTCGGAGACCACCATTCCCTTAGATTACTCTGCCTTGCTAAACACACTGTGCATTGTTCTATCCCCGCAAATGCACTTGTTAGATTATGACTCTTCGCCAATACAGCCCCTGCTGCACCCTTTAAGGCCTAGCAACATGCTGAACTTGTTACACACTTCAGCCTCCTACGGACGTATCCTTCCCATGTTAAAGAGAAAGTTTTAATGTTCTATGGCGCCAAGCTTCGGTCGCCTTGGGATGGCCACGGACACTCCATCGTCCGCATACAAGCCCATGCATGACTACCAAATTCTTTGAGTTAGCAATTCCCCTCACCTCTGTGAGCTTTGCATAACTCTTTTCGATCGTTGTGTAACTCATCTCACTTTGCATGGTCTCATCCTTTACCAAGCGCCCCGCTTGCCTTGAGCACCGTCAAGTTTGGTTGCTAACGTCAAGCCATAGCTCGAACTCAGCCTTCCCAATCTTTGTGCGCTACACATTCTTCCTAGCTTGTTTGTCCTCGTGGTGCCTCTTGCGCAAAGGGTTGGCCATTCCTCTGAATGCTAATCTTGGATGTCCGCTCCTATGAGCGACCTCTTTCCCTACATCTCAATGTCCGTTTCCCCCAATGGTCGTGTGTGCTGGCTACTCTCCATGCAGCCCAGTTAGATCCCCCATGTTTGCATGCCAAGTGTTTTGTGCTTATCCCGCTCTGATACCATCTGGCACGAACTTAGCTGGTTTTGCCTAAGTCGTGTGGCACCCTTCCGTGTCCGTTTGCAAGGTCAGCCTCCCCGAAACCTCCTATGGTCCCTTAGGACCTACAAAAGCGAAACACACAGGATTAACAAACAACAATTTTAGCAAACACTTTATAGCCAATGCAAATTATAACCATGGACTTCACAAGCTCTGAATGGTCTCACAAAAAGGAATATGGTCAGTTATAGACCGAAATCCCCACAAGTGTCCATATGACACAACTCCCATTTACAAGCTGCAAACGACCACGAAAGCTAACTAAACTAGGGCTGCCAAGCCTGATGCTATCTTGCTACTTGCTGTATAAAGCATGAACAAAGACTGAAAGACATGGACAGACATGAGTACTCCGTCGAGCATCCTATTTATATTTTTGTTCATGATAAGACGTTCAAAAGGTGTGTACATAACAAACCAAATAAGAAAGTCTTGGAGTAATGGGAATTGACATACCCCACAAATAACTTCATTTTTTTAAGATAATACTATTCACATGCATTAATGTACTTTATTTTGAAATCTCCATATGAGTTAGAACTAGGTGTTGTAGTTATTGTTTTTGTTGGAAGTTGATGTTTTGACTTTTGATTGTTACCACACTGGCAAGATGCAAAAGCTTGAATCAGTTAATTGGTGTGTGATGACCAATCAAGCAAAACATGCAAAATTATTCCTCAATCCTATCTACTTTTGCAGGAAACTTTTCATTCATATAATCCAACATTCAACACATACAGGAAGATCCAGTAGTTGATTTTTCCAGGATGACTTGTTTCTCTTGCATGTTCAGAAGGAAAAGAACTTCATGTCAGCATCACGATCAACTCAATGAAGGTAGACATGGCGTTTGGTGGATTAAATGTGATTTGACTTAATGTTTATTTGCCTTTTGTTGAATATCTATTTGCCTCTTCTATTGCAAAATTCTACTCCACCTTTCGGTTAAGCTATATATTTTATCTAGATATTCCAGGAATTGAAGGTATAAATATTTACACTTACAAGGAATTGAAAATTGCCACTGATGATTTTTGCACTGCTAATAAAGTTGGAGAGGGAGGTTTTGGTTCTGTATACAGGGTAACTTTTTTATACTTTAAAGTGGATTAATGCTATTAATTTTATAAACAATCGTCACTAAATCGGATCATTGATGTAGGGAATTCTTAAAGATGGAACAGTTGTTGCTATAAAGATGCTATCCTCTGAGTCGAAACAAGGAGTGGGTGAATTTCTGACTGAAATTAAAGTGATCTCTGGTATCATCCATGAAAATCTTGTCAAGCTGTATGGTTGCTGTGTTGAAGAACCTCACAGGATACTTGTTTACAACTATCTTGAGAATAACAGCCTTTCACAGACCCTTCTTGGTAACTTAATCCCTGTTTATACTACAAAATTTGAATTTTTTGTATACTTGATGGTGGTCATATCCCATGTTATTTTGAATGCATCAAGATGTGCTGGTTCTTGTCATCTTTTAGGTGCCAACCGTGGTAACATTCAGTTCAACTGGAAGGCACGGGTCAAAATTTGTATTGGTGTTGCTCGCGGACTTGCATTCCTCCACGAAGAGGTCCATCCCCATGTACTTCATAGGGATATTAAAGCAAGCAATATTCTTCTTGACAAGGACCTCACACCCAAAATTTCTGATTTTGGCTTAGCTAAACTTCTGCCGTCAAATGTGACTCATGTCTCCACCCGTGTTGCTGGAACATTGTGGGTCTTCTTTCCTCTTTTAACTTCACATGATCTAATTCTTATCTGAAAATACAAATACAAACTATTTTTCATGTGGTTTATCACTGTTGAGTGCAATTCCTGATATCCCAAATCGGGAACTTGTAACTGGACTTTGACCCTGCAGCATGGGATCTACAATAGTTGGCTGCATAACAATAAAAGGCCTGTAACAACAATGTCCATGTCATATTGCTTGTGTACTTATAATTATACATTTTTTTCTTTTTCAAGTCTTAACTTTCGTCCTTTGCAGAGGTTACTTGGCACCTGAGTATGCAATTCGTGGACAAGTGACCAAGAAGTCTGATGTTTACAGTTATGGTGTTCTTCTGCTAGAAATAGTTACTGGCAGATGTAACACCAACACAAGGTTACCTTTTCAAGATCGATTTCTTCTCGAACGGGTAAGGAAATTTTCAATTAAATATAAATTATAAATAGTAAGGTTTTTTAATTGTATATGTAACATCATTTGTTGCTGAAGCCTGAAACAGTTTTTTTCATTGCATCAATTTTTTTGTCATGGCCTAGCATGCAATGAGTTGCAAACAAGGTCGACAACCTTTATTATACATTGCACATAATTTTCATGAAGATATTTCAATCTTGGTGATAATCGTATACTTCTACCTAGTTGTTTGATTAATTGTATGATAAATTTAAGCATCTCTATAGAGTCCACACAAAATTAAGTTCAAACCAAGGTTTGTAATTTCGACTTGTACCGCCCGTACTCAGGCGGTACATACCGGTCTGTCAGGTTATCAGTACGCGGACTGCTCGCTACTGGGTGGTTCCGCCAAAAATCGACCGTCGGCGGTCGATTGAAGAAGACATCGACCGTCGGCGGTTGATTGAGAGAAAGATTGATCGTCGGCGATCGATTGAGGAAGAAAAAGGGAAGAAGAAGAGGAGAAGAAAGAATACCTCGCCCGCGCGCCGTCCTCGGCTGCGCGCCATCACCGCCCGCGGGTCACCCGCGCGCCGTCGCACTTCTGTGCTGTGAAACATCCCTATACTGCTGCTAGTATTGCTCAACTTTTTGTGGAACATATAGTAAAACTCCATGGGATGCCAAGGTCGATTGTGAGCGACCGTGACACGGTATTCACAAGTAAATTTTGGATAGAGTTCTTTCATCTACAAGGCACCTAGTTGAAGATGAGCATAGCCTATCATCCCCAGACAGACGGCCAAACAAAAGTGGTGAATAGATGCCTCGAGACATACCTATGGTGCTTCACCAGTGATCGACCCAAAGAGTGGACAAGGTGGCTTCCTTGGGCTGAATGGTGGTACAACACGATATTTCATTCATCAACTAAATGTACCCCTTATGAGGCATTGTATGGCCGATCGGCCCCTGTAATACCCAGATATGTGCTTGGTTCAGCCAAAGTAGATCAGGTTGACCAAAATTTGATTAATAGGGATAAACTGGTACAGACCGGTAAGTCAAACCTTGGTTCAAACCTTCAATTTGCAAAGATGCTTATTGTGTAAAATTTTTGTTCCCTTCCCCTCCAATCCTCAAATGGGTTTTGCTGTTGTTCAATGCTAAAATTGATAGGTAAAATCAACTATAAAGAAGGCTATTGACTTAAATTCATACATGTCAAGAGAAAAAGATGTGCTCGGAAACAAATATATTACGAGTTCCTTTTTCTTTATCTAATGCTATTATGAATATTCAAACAATAAACATGGAATAGTGTTAACTTCATGTGAGACTAAAAATAATTGAGAAACCATGTTTCATTTTAAAAGGAAAGAGAAATCAAGAAAATGCAGATGTAGTGTATATGACTATATTCTATGTAGTGGTTGTCATCTTCAATGGCATGCTGGAGTTTCATAAACTTAAGAAAACCAACTATCTCACCTCAAATGGCATCACAAAGTCATTTTGTGAAAATGCGTATGAATTGGAACCCACTGATTGTTTGTTCTAGTAGGTTGAAATGTTCCACTAAAGATTAAAATACTTCATCAACTTCTATCTTGATTTGTGGCCTTTATGTTGGAACTTCATAATCTTAATGTAACCAACTTTCTCACCCCAAATGTATCACAAAGCCTATTCTAATGAGAGATATATGAGTTGGAAACCACTGATTTTTTGTTTATAGTAGGTTGAGATGTTCTGTTGAGGATTAAAATACTTCATTAACTTCATCTTGATTTATGACCTTACCAGGTAGCATCTGTCGATTCACAGTACTTTCTCATACTTTTTGTTTTCGGTCTATTCTCTAAAATGATTGGAGTTTCAGGTCAATTTGACATTTACAGTTTTGGTTGTTGCATCCGAATTTAATACCATTTTATTTCTTATTTTCTATTTTTTTAAAATTTCCATAGTGCTGCTTACAATCTTTTCAAGGGCAGCCACATTAATCTTGTCAGGTACTGTGATGTAAAAGTATATTGTCATCCTTGTTCAATTAGTTTGACGTTGGCAGATAGTTCTCTTTTACGTTTGAGACACATATGGTAGACAATAGTTAAGGGCCATTAATTTAGATATGGCAGATTGCCTTCTCTTTCTGTATATTTTCCTATGCATTTTTCAGTGAGCTTAATGATTCTTACATGCTTTCCCTTTATCATGTGTGCATATAAATTCAGACATTCAAATTTCAACAATTTGCCTTTTGAAAGATAGAATTGCTCTAGTTAGTTGGATGGGGCATGCTGAAGGATTTGGAAAGTTGATTTTGAAGAATAGGTACTGGCTGCCTGGAATAAATTTCAATATTTTGTTGTAAAAGCTGACAATGAATTATGATCTGGATCGAAGTTTCAGCTGGGGAAAATGTAGATTTTTAAAAAAACCTGCTCCATATACAAGTAGTTGTACTCACCAAATAAAAAACTTCAATCTAGTCATCTGTATTTCATCAAGGCACAAAAAGATAGGAGTGAGGTGTTTGTGTTTAATGGACTTGTAGTGATGGCCATTCTGACTAGCTAAATTTGGATAAATCTGAATGATATATACAATATGGGAACATCTGTGGTTATAAGTGTAGTTTGAAGTTATAGTTAACTTTCACCTGGAAGCCAGAAGCTGATTGGATGGTACTGATGGTGTGAAAGGGAAGTTCAATGCTTTGTTTTCTTTCTTTAGTTTTATAATGATTTAATCATGTATCTAGGCTTGAGAAAGAACTCTGTTCTGAGATGTGCTTTAATTTACTGCTATCAGTTATTCATTACACATGCTAAAATGATTTTGCATCTTCATTATAAATGAGCTATTGTAAGTATTTTGTTGATATACATAAGTTTAGAAGATAATTTATAACAAACCATCATTAAGAGTTAATTCATACATGCCATTTTGTGGCTGTTTTACATCTGGCAACATGCTTGACAGCTGCACGGTCCCAGGTATTACTAATGGATTTCTCTTCTTGCAGACATGGTCAGTATATGAACATGGTGATCTGGAACGTATCATAGACAGCTCTTTGACAGATGACTTGGATGTTGAAGAGAAATGTAGGTTCTTGAAGGTTGGACTTCTATGCACACAAGATGCTATGAAGCTTCGGCCCTCAATGTCCACTGTCATCATGATGCTGACTGGCGAAAAGGATGTGGACTTGGAAAAGATTACGAAGCCTGGTATCATTAGTAATTTTATGGACCTTAAAGTTGGTAGCAAGAAAAAGGTCGATCAAACAAATAGATCTTTAATCATGTCATCCATTCTGGAAAATTCACCCGTGTCATCAGAGAACACTACATGTGCATCCCTGACCTTCACAGCAATATCTGAGTGAGACTGAAAAATCAGTGGATATATAAGTTAATGGAGTTTTGAGGTACATAATCATGTAGAATATTGTTATTCCTTTTCTCCAAAGAAAATATGCTTGTGATTCTATTTGCATCTTATAGATTCTAGTTTCTTGTACATATTTCCAAGTAGAGAATTCAAAATTGGATATCAAGAATTACCTGTATTTATGTGTGGTTCATCATCTAGAAATACTTTTTTAGTTTTTTGTATGTATATCAAACTTTCATCTGCTTCTGTGAGTGAATAACAAAACCAAGGGTTGTTGAGGATGGTCTTTGTGCATCTTCATTGCATGCTCTTGTCACTGAAATCTCACATTGTATTATCTTCTAAACCTTGGTATCTTGGGAGGAGAGAGAGAGGATCAGACACAAAACTCCATCCCTCTTCAATTAATCTTTTTTCAACCAATAGAAGAAGGTATCGTGACTCCCCATTTTTTTCTTTCCTTATGATTCTTCTGTTAATTACCTTAACACTTAATGATGTATCTAATTACTCTCTATGCCCAGAGAAACAGGGAAGCAGGATTAGATCTATCACATGAAGGTGAACAATGTCCTTTTAATTAATTTGTCATTGGTAGTTTGTTATTCTGTCTACATTCTGGGAGTCCACAGTGTCACTATTGATAGTTCAGTGATGCCTTTCTCTGGACCACATCAACTATTTCTTAAGCTTTTGACTTGAAATCTGGATCACTGTTGCTTCTTATTCTACACAACAGAACCTTATCTTGCCTGATTCACCGATTGTTGGTGAGATATTGAACTTTTGGATCTAGAAAATGTTTCAGAAGGTATCTCTGAAGTAGATGGTGATTGGTAGAGTGATTCTTTTGTAGGTGTTATTTGAAGTTATTTACTATATATCAAAGTTAGATACTCTAATGCTTTGTGCTTGAGAAGTATTATTTACTTTCTCTTCTCTAATTATTAATAGATCAATGATGCTTTTCTCTGGACCACATCAACCATCTCTAGAGCTTTTGACTTGAAATTTGGATTGTCTATTACTGGTTTATAATTGCTTCTTATTCTGCATAAGAGAACCTTATCCTGCCTGATTCACTAATTGGTGCGGAAGTACTGAACTTTTGGCTTTAGAAAATGTATAAAGTAGATGATGATTGGAAGACAAGTCCTGTCCTCATAATTATGGGTGTCGTTGGAAAGCCATACTGCAAGCATGCTCCGTTTTAACCCAAAAAAGTGTGGAGCAAAGCTCTACAATGCTTTGTGCTTGAGAAGGATATTACATGAGCATGAACAACCATATCTTCAGTGATGCTTACATCTTTCTTCTCTCTTCCTCATCCATTTTTCCCTCTTCTGAGTTTTTGAGGTTAAGGTGGTTCTGTGCATCATGGTGTACAGCTGATTAGCTTCACCAAGACCCCTGTCCTAGTTCTATACCAAAAGGTACTTTTTGCTGTTGTCCTTTGTCCACCCTGGGCATTGTAAGTAGGTGCCTTGCCCAATTGGCCTGTTGATCAGAAGGCTGGCTTTCTTTACTTTTATCAAGTCCTTTTGGGTTTATGCCCACCCAATTAATATGACTTGTGTTGGATCTTTGTGCTTTGGCCAGAAACCAAGCCAGGTTGGTTCTCTCTCTTCTGAGGCTGGCAATTTGGGCAGGACATGGTCAGTTTGGTTCCATTGCTCTCAGTGTGCCAGCAGTTCTTGAAGCTCCATTATTTGTCAAGACCAGACTCTGTGCTTTGCTCATTATCTACAGAGTTGGGACTTGGAAGTGGCTAAGTGGTCCATTAGATTCAGGTGGTCCTGAAAGCTAAGGCTGCATCCAGAGCAGGAGGAGGCATGAGCAGGTAATTCCTTGACTGAGAGAAAAGTTATATGCAGAAAAGTGTTCCTAGTGGCCAAATAAACACTTTATCTCTCTCTCTCTCTCTCTCTCTCTCTCTAAGAGATTTTTGTTAAGCATAACAGCATTTCAGGAAGAGTGGCATATCACTTCCTAATAGTCATCTTTTTTTCAGAGGTAGTTCCTTGACTAAGAGAGACGTTAGATGCAGAAAAGAGTTCCTAATGCACAACAGTCATTGTTATGGAGATCTCTTTGTTCCTCTGTCTTAAGAGAGTTTGTGAAGCATAGCAACATTTCACTGAGGGTGGCACATGACTTCTCCAAACAGTCATCTGACTCCATGTCTATTTGAAAGGTAGTTCCTTAACTGAGATGAAAGTTACAGGCAAAACATTTCTCAATGTTATCAAATTCTCTTTGTTTCTCTTTCTATGAGACTCTGTCAAGCATAACAGCATTTCACTGAGAGTGACACATGACTTCCAAATAGTCATCTGACACCATGACTATTTCAGTGGTAGTTCCTCAACCCAGAGAAAAATTTACAGGCAGAAAATAATTTCTAGTCAACAAGTAAACAATCAATGTTATCAAATTCTCTTTGTTTCTCTCTCTAAGACACTTTGTGAAGCATAACAAATTTCGCTGACAGTGACATGTCACTGCCAAATAGTCATCAATGTTGGAGACACCATGACTATTTCAAAGGTAGTTTTTAACTGAGAGAAAAGTAGTAAGCAATCAATGTTATGCAGATCTGTCTTTCTCTCTCTCTAAGACACTTTGTGAAGCATACCAGCATTTCGATGAGCGTAGGAACAATTCCAAATAGTTATCTATGTCGGAGACCATGGCTATTTCAAAGGTAGTTTTTAACTGAGAGAAAAAGTAGTAAGCAGTCAATGTTACGTAGATCGCTGTCTTTCACTCTCTAAGAGACTTTGTGAAGCATACCAGCATTACAATGATAGTGGAAACAGTTCCAAATAGTTATCTATGTTGTTTGAGACACCATGGCTATTTCAAACCAGCTTTCACCTGTTTCATTCACATGTGTTCTTGGGACTGTTTCCTGTCAGACAAATCACACTCTTATTGAGCTAACAGTTTACTCTTTTCTGACATATGTTAAGGATAAAGAAATGAAACAGCTTTCTTTCAGATAAAAAACATCAGCCACTTCAACCATCTCTGATGCCAATCCAAGGAGAAAAGACGCCTCTAATTAGCTGCTCCTCCAACCATATCTTTCTTTGGGCTGCTGCAATTATTGTCAAAGGGCTTTGGACTCTCAAGTGATGAAGTTTTTTATTCTACAATATTTATATGGCTTCAATTTTTTTTTCCTATATTCACGGACAAAAAAAAAAAGAAAAAAAATCAAACTCTCTACTATATGTGAATAAATTATAAAAAGTAAGACTCTCATATTAGTAATTAAATTTAACTGAAGTTCCAAATGATAAAGATTTATCTTCCTAATAATGCACTGGGGGACAATCTAACACTTTATTGTTTAAAGAATAAAACTTTTCCTCCAGTAGTCAAACATACTCGAAAATCTCTTGTACACCCCCTCACATAAAAAAATATACTCTCTAAAACATTTCATACTTTCGAATAACCAATATTTCAATTAACTTAAGAAATTCAAAAATTCTGATCAACCGAAGATTGAGCCCATCGCATCGTCGGCTTAGTCAACTGTATATACAACGCACTAACCACCAGAATGTTTCGGTCTGTTTGCGAGTAAACTTCAAGTGAACTTGCAACAACTTGAGGCAAAACACAAGCTGATGTACTTTTTTAACCTGTTCATGTGATGTTGCAGGAACAAGTTCGCAGCATGTTGGGGGAGGAGGAACCTTTTGGGCCTCGGCGATTGCAGCATGTGTTATGCCTGCAGCAGTGTCTGGTGGTGGACATGTCGCTGCGGACTGTTCACGGCAGGGGGATCAGCTGCTGCTGTTGCTCGTCCTCCTCCTTCCGCCGGAGAGCGACATGGATAATCTCCATCCGTTATCTCCTCCATGTTTGTTCATCAGGGAAAACGAGGAGAGGTGGGAAAAAAGAAGAGTTGAATGCCATGCATGAACGCATGCATGCACAAAACAAGGGTCACAAGGTATCAACAAAAGAGCAAAAAGATAGTACTGTTCATTGAAGAGGGAGACAGGCTCTTTTTGTGCAGTCAAACATGAGATCTAATGCACTCAGTTGGTGGATTGGTTGAGGTGGTGCTGTTGGGGGACCTATCATGTCCTCCTAGAGACGAAGCTTCGTCCGAATTCTTCATTCTACGAGTCCTAAGTCAAATTGATTGGGATTAAGACGGTTAGGTCAAAGGTCAAACTCAATCAATCATAATTTCATATATCAATGTCTTTCTAATACGTCTCCAACTCAATATGTAGTTTTTTTAACCCAAACTCTTATATGCCAGCTTTGGATCTGATGCTATATTCAAATTTTAATTGATAGGGTTAACAATATAATTTAATTCAAAATTTTATACTTCACATCATGCATATATATTTTTTTAGTATTTTTAATCTGTAGTTTAATTAATAGGGTTTATTTTTTTGAAATAAACCAATGATTAAAAGATAAAATATAGATATTTTAAAATACTAGTAAATCTTACCTTCATATAAACTAATCTCATCCTCATTAAAGTAAATATAGATTTAAATCTTTATCTAATCCTAACTACTATTAATTTTAACTACTTGAACTATTTTCAACATTAATTCAAGTAGTTATAATTTAAAATTATTTTTAAAGAGATATTTTTTTTCAAGATATCGTGAAGCTGATCTTCGGTGTTGCAGCGGTTGTCTTATACTTCTGCTTAGGTCTATAACTTGACATTTTCACCTTTGACATCAATATCTGATGATATAATGGAGGCTTTATATTTGTAGGATTAAATCCCTTTGAATGCGAAAATTTTCTTTTTTTTTTAATTTCTTTTAGCTTTCTTCACATCATTAGAAATGTTTACTAACCCTATATGTATACTTTCATTATTGTCCTTAAAGTTTAAGATCTCATCCTTTTCTTGTGGATGTATTTTATCAACTATAATTTCTAAATTATCATGACCTGCACCATCTGAGATAGTTTACATAGATCCACACAAATTTAGATGATCATAATTTTTTTACCATAATGTTGATTCATTAGTAGAAGTAGCAAAATCCAAGAATAATGTTTCCCATCTATACAGTAGATCTGACTGAATCATCAAGCCACTGGAATATAATTTTATCCTCTATTATATGATTACTGCATCCACTATCCAAAAACTAAACAGATCTAGAATATGCTTCATCATATGCTATAAAGAAAATATTATCTTCAGCTCTTTTATCATCGTTACTTTCCTCATGATAGTTAGTTTTATTTTTGTTCTAACAATCTTTTTCAAGATGACCATATTTTTTATAGTAAGAATATAGAGGAACATTTGGATTTTTATTTTTGTACGAGCAATCTTTTTCAATATGTCCAATTTTTTTATAGCAAAAACATTATCGAGTTTCTTTTTTATGATCAACCTATTCCTTTAACATTTTGAACTCTCCCCTGAGATTTGATTTCTGAATTTTTCTTTTGATCATTCTTCTGATCTATCTTCATTTGAAGAACATTTTTCAAAGTTTCATCTGAAGAACTATTTACTTTTTGTTCATGAAAGAGAGCTCATTAATTCATCAATAGATAATATACTTGTATCCTTAGCTTCTTCTATAGCAATAGAGATCATATCGAATGTTGGAGATAAACTTCGTAAAACTTTTTCTATCATAGTTTAATCTTTTAGAATTTTCACCATAAAATCTCATTTGATTCACAATAGAAGAAACTTTTGAGAAAAAAATCAGCAGATTCAGAATCTTCCATCATAAGTCTCAAATTCACGTCAAAAAATTTGAAGCCTTGAAATTTTTACCTTTTTTTATGCTTCCAAACACACTTTTTAGTATCTTCTAGACTTCTGTTGATATTGATACCATCATGATTATGAAAAATAGAAAATCATGTATTGCTTGTTGTAGCATGTAAAGGACATTTGCATCTTTTTATATATATTTTTTAATCTGATTTTTTTGATCTTTTGTAATATTAGAATCCTGCATATCATACTGAACAAGATCACCTTCTACCAAATTCTATAATCCATATTAAGTAAACAGAGTTTTAATCTTAACAACCCAAATTTGATAATTATCACTTTTGAAGATATGACGAAGTTGATAAAGAACACTTATTCCATGTTGACTTTTCTACATAACTTAAGGGAGAAGAGGAAGAGAATAGTAGAGGACTATGAGTATTTTCAATCTATATTCTACAATGCAGTGTCTTGCAATAAATCAAGTGCATATATTTATATTGATTAAAAAATAGAATACAGATATTTTAAAACACTAAAAAATCTATCATATCTTAATAAATCTTATCATCATCTAAATTAATTTCATCCTCATCTAAACTAAATTTAGATTTAAATTTTTATTTAATTCTATCTATTATTAATTTTAACTAATTTAATTATTTTTAATATGTACGATGCTGAATGTGACATCTCATCTGACATTGAACGGAAGAAATGGATTGTATTGAGCGAGAGCTTATCATCCTTCAAGTGCTCTGAATGCGGATGTACGAGGTTGCAATATACATGTGCATGTCGACGTCCTTACATGACCTCCAACCTGCACACTGTGGAGTTGCACTTGCAAGTACTCAACCACAAAACCCTAAGACAGTTTTACCCTCAGATTGCTACTCCGACCAGGCCCAAATAATGTGCATGGAAGGCAAGAGTTGATAATTTGCATGCAAGTTGATTTCACCATGTCTAATCCACTTTCTTTCTCAACATGAGATGCTTCGGATGAATGATAAGAACACCAAGATCAGTAAACATAAGATGGGTTTTTTGAAGGGCTGCTGCTGCTTCTTTCTCTAGCCTTGAGAAGTCCATCTTGGATGGATGGCACACAAAGCTGTCTCGGTTCCTTGGAAGGCTGGAAAGCTGGCAGGAGTCTCAGGCCAAAACACGGGCTCTTCTTGCTTGCACTATCACCAACAAAAAGCGAGGCAGAAAGTGTGGTGCCATGCACCAGCCAACCAGCCAAAAAATTATTTGATCTACTGGTGGTGGGGGTCCTCAGCACCACCTCACATTCTGGTGGCCACAGCCCAGTGGTGAGGATGGGGTCCTGTCACTGCCCTCACCATGCAGAATAATGAGAGAGAAGGAAAAGGGAACAGTTGGAGCTTCTTTTGAGGAAAGAGAAGTACAGTATACCACTCAAGGCACCTGGAGGCAGTTTCAGCATTGTACATCAAGGATGGATTTGATGTGTTGAGGCTTCACACACAGAGAGAGAGAGTGTGTGTGTGTACAAAGATAGATATGGTTATTCCAACAAGTTAGATCCTTGAGGCATCAAGAACATGAACCTGAGTAGAAGATGTCATTAAACTTGGCTGGGAAACTCCAAGAGTTGGGTGGTGGAAGAAATGTAGGAGTACTGCTGCTTCATGCCAACAAGCCTGTTGCTTCAGATCTTTTTTTCTCTTCATGCATGATATTACGGTTCTCCTCTGTCAGAAATCAGATCTCATTGTGATGAGCTGCATGAGAGAGAGAAAAAGCTCAAAACCGAAAAAATATTCAGTACACTAATCAACTTCCACAACATAAAATGTCAACCATTTATGTACCAGAAATAAAGTAAGTCACGATGTATATGGATGGCTGCATAAATCTTGCTACTAAAGAAAGAAAGAAAGAGAGAGAGAGAGAGAGACCAGACCTATATTTCTTGTTTAAACCGTGTGTATGTATGTTATTTGTAATCTTTCAACCAAGAAAGGCATAAAAGGAAGAGCTTATCATCATATATCTTTTTCATGATCATGTGAGAGAGGTTCATGCTCACATGTTATATAAGAAGATGAATAGGAGTTAATACTATTAAAGCAATATATATATATTTGAGATTACATATGGAAGAGAGAGAGAGAAGTCCCATCCAAATATTTCTGATGGATCTGACACATCTGAACTCTAGAGAATCTCAGCAGAGAGAATGAGACCTACATTGGAAACTATTATAAGCATATACAACCACGCTGTGAGCAAAGGAATTAAAAGGAATAGAGAGAGGAAGGAAATGTTGATCCAGCTTGACAAACTACCATAAGTGTCTCTTTCATTTACTCACATTTCTAACGTTTACTCGATCCTTATCAAAAGATGAAAGAATCATAAAAGCTCTACAAAAATAACAAGCTATTCTGTCACACACACTGAATAGGAAAAGATACAATAGAATTCTCACTGGCATCCTTGACATACAGGATGGATATATGCACGCCATGCACAAAGATGTCTTCCATTGATTTGGATTCATGGTTTGTGGTGAAGCAGGAAAAACATCACCGAGAAGTAAAGGATCGTTGCATGGAATAATAACACTTACCTTACATACTCCCTCTAAGAAATGACAAAGAATCACGGTTCTCTGAAACCTCCAATCTTCTCTCTGACGTGAGTTTGAAGACCAGCGCTTGAGTTCTGCAAAAGAATGTAACCCATCACCGACAGCCAAACCTTAGATTTTGAGATCATATGCTTCTTACTGTCCAAACCTCCACACCATATGAAATGACTGCAAGATGAGAGAGAGAGAGACAGAGAAAGAGAGAGAGAGAGAGAGGCATGCTTGGCTCCTTGCACGCCACCCACAATAGAGCCAATTGGCCCATGAATTGGCCTATATGTGTGGCATACAGGGAGCCAGGCATAACCCATTTCACCTGAGCTCTTCTCTACATGGCAGAAACAAACCTAAACCTATACTCACTCATTCAATGGGAGAAAAGGAGTGCAAAGGCTATTTCTCTTCCCACCGTAACCATTAGGGCCTGACTGCAAAGCTGTTCCCCATGGAGAAATGGACAGACAGACTGATCTGAAACCCTACACCGCCTAGCATCTGTAGAGAGAGAGAGAGAGGGAAAGAGAAAGAGGAGGAAGGGATGAGGGGGCCAAAGATAGAGGAAGAGAGGATTTATAGCCTTCATGGTGGAGAGGATTTCCGCACTAAAAATTAAACATGCATTAAATATGACCAAAAAATAAGCCACTTTTTTTATGGTTCAAACTCACCTCTCACCCAAGAAAATCTCATCCCCTCTCCCCAAACTTAGGAAACCCTACACAGGCTTTACTGGTTCTCTCTCTTTCGCTTTCTCTCTCTACATGGCCGTGGGACTGGGTTTGGACAGGGATGGAGGGGGAGAAATAATGAAAGAGAAGCAACTGTTCCCAGCTTGCAGGACCTGAGAGCATACAATTAAAGCCTGCTGGTCTTCCTCGCTCCCTTCTAATGGATATTTCTATTTCTTTTACTCTTCTGAACTGGGTTTTGTCTGGAGCACTTGGATTAACATCAGATTCTTGCAGCCAACTCACTGTGCCAATCAGAAGCATCAAAATATTTTTTCCTCATACATTATACACATTTAGTACATTTTCTTGCCCATATATTTCGTTCCTGCAGTGCCATTCTTCTGCACAAGTTCACCAAGGCTTTCATTAAACAGCCAAGAATGGCAAGACAATTATGCAGACCATAAGCTTTCTGGTGCGGTTAGAAATGTGGGTCGGAATGCACTTTTATTGGTGTTTCTTGGTAATGAAGTAATGAACATCAAATTATGATGTCTTCTTAAGGGAAAAGAGAAATACTGCATTTTTCATTGCTCTAAACTTACATCAGTTTGATTGTTATATTTTCCTTGTCATCTTTTCTTTGTGTTATTAATTAGTCCCTAATAATCTTAGAACCCTGCCAACATTTATATGTCATACTTCACCCTATACGAGTGAAGCTCTCCTTGCTGCATAGACCTCATCCTTTAGATTGAGGTCTGTCTCAGCAAACACTTGTTTATAGTTCAATTAAATCCTTTGGATCATGAGCTTTGATCATTCTTGTTATTTGGATTCTTCCATTTTTGTTCTTCATATCTTACATTGCATATGAACAGGAATATCTTATTCAATTGAGATCGATGTTCGGGTGACATTTTTTATTACTAAGATATTGAATGGAATGAGTGTCATTTCTTGTAATTGTTGGACGAAACAAATGAAACGATTAAGAAGAAGAAAAGATGACATCAATTGATTGATACCGTCTCTTATTACGTTGTAGAGGATCTTGTCTTAAGATGGGCAGATATTGCTCTCCAAATCACAGTGTAGCTCATTGTTCTGCAATCTAATATATGATGTAATAAGAATGGGCAAGAGATACTGATGCATTCAGCTTAAGCTTTTGGATTGTGTTGATGTCTAACTAATGTATCGTTGCCATTGTCATTTTACATGCATTTCCTGGAAATAAAGATCTTCCCACCAAAATGTAACGACACTTGAGCCTATGTTTGTTTGTATCGCTTAGAATGGTATGTAATGCAACGATATGGAAAAAAATATTTTACATTGGTTTTAGTTTTGCATCATCATTTATGCATCTTATATTAGTAATTTTTCACAATCGTTGAAGCATATTTATTAAATATAGTATTAGACATACTCCATGAGGAATTTTCATTTTGTTTGAGATGAGTGCAGAAATCCTTAAATAAATTAACATATATTGCATTTATTTTAAATTTGCAACACCTATTTATATTTCTTATATTATAGATTCTTTACTATTAGAATCTTAATAACACTAAGAGAGAGGGGTGTATTAGTACAATAATTTTTAATTGATTCTAAATTTTAATTAAAAAATTAATTAATTTGAAAACTCAGGTCAAGTTAAAATTATGAGTAAAAAAAAAATAAGTCATAAATAAAAGGATAAGTAAATAGATAAATCAATTTATTATGATTCGATCTTTCTAACTTACACCCACTCTCAATTCCTTTTTCCTCGAGGCCATTGACTTTTACTACTAATATTCTTTTCAATAGGAAAAAATCAACTATCTTTGTTACAACTTTATCTTTTTTTAAGCTTAAAAGATAATCTTCACACTTCCTTTTTACAAGCGAGATTTTTCACCTCTTATAACTTCAAATTTTAACCAGACTCAATAGGAGGAGGAGATTCAAACTATGTTCAAAATGAGAGTTTACAATACTTCATTAGCTCAGGATTGGATGCTTGATTAACTAAGCCTGAGTGGAGTATTTATAGTCCTTAAAGACTTCAAGAATGAAGTCAAAAATTTAAATCTCCAAAATTTTAGGATACAAATGATATTATCGTTGACAGTATGTGGTACTACTATTGAAACTTTTGACGTAGTTATAATTATGAACTTTGACGATACCACCACCATAATTTTTAAATTTGGATATTACTATCGTCGCCTTAAGTGGTACCACCGTTAAAAAAACTGACAAACCACAAACAAAGCTTGTTAGCTAACTTAGATGATACTATTGCCTGGGCCTAGTGGTACTTTTGCTCAGGCTTGGTTCAGGCCACTAGTTCTTTCTAACATGCCCAATTTAATCTAACTTTAAACCCAATGACTTTATTGATAAGTAATGTTTATTTCATCCCAATATCGACTTAAATTGATAAAAAATGACCATGATTATGATTTTGACAAATCTATCACACATCCAGTATATTTTTTAAGCTTTTGACATATTGTTTGCTCGTTCGATATATTGTCCATTTTTTTAGCACTTTACATGAAGTTTTCACACATTGCCTTTTCCTTAAGTATATCATCTATTTCACTAGCATGTTGACTTTTTCACAATATCCAATCTTTCAACGGAATATCTGTTCTTTCTAGCATGATGCCGAAATTTTTAGCATGAAGTCTGATCTCTATTATGTCGACCAATTCTTTGATTCGATGTCTAATTTTTTATACAATAATTTCTTGATACAACATTCGACTCCCCTACTCAACAATTGGCCCTTCGATGGTCTAACTATGTGAACATAGTATTTTATTATGTCACTTATATCAAAAGTATATTAGTCTTATAAACCAAAAATATCTTCATTTTTTATGATGACAATCAATTGATGATAGAGTCTTAACTAGGCTCCCCATGTTTATATGCCACTTTAAAATTATAATGAACTTGAATTCATAATAATTATCTTTCAATTATAGTCTTGAATTTAAGTTGAATTAATTTGATTATAAATTTTAGAATTTTTTAATAATTATTATTACAAAAATTAGATGTACAATTTAAGTTAAAAAGCATCAACGGATATCATGTAAGTTAAAAAACATTATAATTATTTCTGTTCAACATCAAAAGGTAAAGATAAACATAGTTACTACTTCGTATAGGGGTAAAGATAAGCATAGTTACTACTCCCCTTTTATCATCAACAAGGAGGAATATATAATCTATTCGGGTGGTGATAATCCAAAATATCTAAATAAAGTATGAAAATATACATCACGAGTATCAAGATGCTAATGAATATACTGTATCTCAATCAAAATTTGATTCTAAAGAAGCTAAAGACAATCCAATCGAGTTGCTATAAAATTAGATGATGAAGAAGGTGTTAGATGTGCTAGAGGTATTCCTTGACAGGGACTTGTAGGAGGATAATGACTGTCCCTATGTATAAGTGTATCTAGGATAGGCTCGGGTGGAGGAGGGTCAATTCTCTTAGATAATCTAGTCCATTTTATATTAATTATAGTACATCTTAATCTTCTTAATATGTTTCTATTAATGATACTAAATCTATCTAGTTTTATGATTTCTTCAACCGGTGGGATAGCTATGTCGTTTGTATATAAAATTCTAGTAATCATGCCTTTATATAGAAGCATCCAATCATAGTCCATTACATGGTGCCAAATTTCAGGATATTAATTTCATCGATATGATATTATTTAGGAAACAAAGTACTAATCTATTTGCGATAAAACAATTTTATGTTAAATGATAAAAGATGCTTACAACTCTCTAAGAAACGATAGGTAGGTATCCCATTATCCTTAAAAAACATCTGATCTCTTTTTAGTAATAGATAAGATGTCACAAATTATACTATCTATGATAGACATATTATGCCCTAATATATAAGTGGTTAGCTTATCAATTTTATCGATATGTAAATTATTGTAAAATATCCTAACTAGCCTAGGGTAGATATGTTCACTAATTTGAAGAATATGAAGGACATTTAAGTTAATGAATCATTGAATTATTTTTAATTCACCTAAATTTTCTAGGTCCGTATATTTTCCTTTGTGAACAATCTTAGATTTAAAATTTAAAAATTTTACGACATGTTCATAGGAATGAGATATGATAATGTTATAGGTTTCATCTAGTCTCTTCTTTCCTTTGTCTCTCAAGGATCTTCTACGTGTTATTAGGACTACAACATGTATTGCAAAAATAAGAATAAAAATAAACTACAAATTGAGAATAAGAGGAGGATTTAGAGATTACCCTCATAGTCTTAATCCTTTGCTAAGCTAAGACTCCTTTTTTGATCACCAAGAAGATTGATTAAGTTGTTCCTTAGTCTTGTAGAGGGAAGAGGGATAAGAGTCTTAGGCTTTATGTGAGTGAAGAGGGAAAATAGAACTTAAGTAGAGAGTAGGAGACAGAAGGTGAAAGAGGGTTGTGGAGGATGTTTAGAAGGAGGAAGAAGAGGGTTAGATGAGGGAGAGGTTGGTTCGCGGAGAGGAGAGGGTTTTGGAGAGGTTTAGGATGGTTCTACCACTAGCCCTAAGTTATAGGGCTTGGGTCTAGTGATTGTTGAATCTCTGATTTTAATGATGAAATTAATTGATGAAGTTATGATCTAATCAACGTTTGAGAAAAGTGATGCAGGACTACTTCGATCATGAAAAAGCAAAATCGGATAGACTGGAGTTAGTGATCGGACATTGCGCCAAGATCGGATGTTGCGGGAGTCAACATACCGATAGATCGGGCAATGCCCATTTAGTGACCCAAAGTTGGGTTAGGGAGTGGCACCGCCAGATTTAGCAGAGGTACCGCCAAAAGACAGTCTTCTAGGCTGTATCATACGATGGTACCACCCAAGCTGGCGATAGTCTCGTTAGCATTTAATACTACAAACAGTAGTACTGTCCAATGCAGGCGGTGGTACCACAAGTACCTTGAAAATCCAAAAAATTTAAAATTTGGCTATCGTTTTGAAGCCATTTGGGGCCTATAAATACCCCACTCATCCCTATCGGGTTTACACTAGAAAAGTGAGCAAAAATTATAATTGGAAGTGTTGTAAAGCTCTAAGTGTTGAGAGTTCCCCTATGCTTAATATTTAGGTTTCATTCTAAGGGAGGTGTGAGACTTGTAAATGTTCTATCCTTAACCTGTGAAAAGGAGAAAAGAGTTGTAAGGGTAGTTGAACTTCGCCCATTGAAAGATCATTAGTGAAAGCTGGTGACTTCAACGAAGGAGGAATCGAGAGTGGACATAGATCACGATGACCGAACCACTATAAATCCAGTGTGCTCTTTTCCTTATGTTTTTTATACTTCATGCTTATTAATTTAGTTGCTCATAACACTTTATTCACTTTCCAAGTCAAAATGCATTTTCGATACGATTCCATTGAATGATTTTTTAAATCGATGTAATTTTTCAAAAGTACTAATTCACACACCCACACCCCCCCACCTCTTAGTACCGATACGATCCTAATAGTTGGTATCGAAGCCAAAAATTTTCTTAATTGGTTTAACACCCAAGAGAGACTAAATGACTTTTTAGATAATCAAGAGGGTTATTCTATCACTCATCCTCCTATGTTCAGTGGGATGGACTACACGTATTGGAAAACATGAATGAGGATTTTTTTGATATCTATAGACTTTGATTTATGGAATATTGTCGAATGTGGTTTTAAAAAATCCTCTAGACCAATGAATGAATGAATGAATGTTCTAGAGATAAAATCATTTTCTTTAAATGCAAAAGCTATGAATGCTTATTTTATGCTTTAGACAAGAATGAATTTAATCCTGTTTTTATATGCGAAACTGCACATGATATTTGGCATACACTCGAAGTCATACATGAACACAAAAATAGAGTTAAGAAGTCTAAGATTAATCTTTTGGTGCATAATTATGAATTGTTTCGAATGAAGCCAAACAAAACTATTGGTGACATGTACACCCATTTTATGGATGTTGTTAATGGTTTAAAAGTATTTGGTAGAAGTTTTACTAATCTTGAACTTTTTTAATAAAATTCTAAGATCCCTTCCAAAAAGTTGGGATCCAAAAATAACTGTAATTTAAGAAGCAAAAGACTTAAACTATTTTCCACTTAAAGAACTTATCAGGTTATTAATGACCTATGAGATAACTTGTATAACACATAACGAACATGAGAACAACCTTCTAAATAATATGAAGAATCTTGTACTGAGAACAAAGAAGTCTACTCAAGCGAAAGCTCAAGTGATGATGATGACTTGACTCTCCTCATAAGAAAATTTTTAAAAATTCATAAAAAAGAACAAAACAAAACAAGACACTAAGAACAAAAATAAACTAAAAAAGGACATAATCATCTACTATGAATGTAAGAAGTCAGGATACTTCAAAAAGTAAATGTCCTTAGAAGAAGAAGCTACTAAAGAAAAAGAAAACACGCAAGGCAACTTGGGATAAATCAAGTGCATCTGAAGATAAAGAACGAACTAACAAAGACGAAGTGATAAACTATACATTAGTAACTTTCGACAATGAGGTATGTGACTCAAACGAATCTTCTTTACCTTATATTGAATTATATGATGCTTTTCATAATTTATATTATGAGTTTAAATTAGTTGGTAAGAAATATAAATTGCTAAAAAAGGATCTTGATTCTCTTTCTAGTAAATTTGAAAAATTAAAAAATATGCATGATAATCGTATGTTAACATCTACTAAATGTGAAGAGTTAGACTTAGTTAAAAAGGAAAATGTGATTCCACAACAAACATTAGAAAATTTTAAAATTGGAAATAAATCATTAAACATGATCCATGATAACAAAGGTTATGTACATAGAAAAGAAGGAATCGATTTTATAAATAGTAACACTCCACATTATATGTTTCCCCTAAAAATAAATATAATTTTTATGATAGATGTGGACATTATGATTATAAATATTTATTTAAAAAATATAGCTCACACAAATTTATTTGGATTTCTAAAGGAACCATAAAACTCAATGTTATTAGTCAAAATAGGTAGATCTTTTCATGAGGAACCCAAAGCTAAATGAGTACATAAAGCAAACCCTCATTTCTTATAGATATGTCTACAATCAAAAGCTAGGAGCAAGAGATTGTACCTTGATAGTGGATACTCAAGGCATATGATCAGAGATCCAATATATTTCTCTGAGCTCATTAACCAAGACTAAGGATATGCCACCTTTGGAGACAACAACAAAGGAAAAATTATTGGCCAAAGAAATATAGGTAACAAATCAAACCTTTTGATTGAAGATGTGTTATTAGTAGATGGTTTAAAACATAACTTACTAGACATTAGTTAATTGTGTTATAAATGTTATAACATCAAATTTGAATCTAATGCTTACGTTATAGAGATACCTCATAAAAATAAATCAATGATTATCTTAAGGACTAATAATGTATATATTATTGATCTTGATGATTTTTGTGATAAAATTTGTTTTTTGGTTTTAAACGATGATGCATGACTTTGACATAGGAGAATAGGTCATGCAAGTATGAAACAAATTTTACAAATTACAACTAAAGAACTTGTAAGAGGTATGCCTAGAATTAAATTTGTCAAAGATAAAGTTTGTCATGTATGCCAACTAGGTAAACAAATAAGAGTGGCTTTAAATCTAAAAATCAAGTAAGTACCTCTATTACAATTAATTAATATAGATTTATTTGGACCAATTAACATCACAAGTCTAGAAAATAGTAAATATGTTTTTGTAATTGTAGATGACTATAGTAGATATACTTGGACATACTTCTTGGCACGTAGAAGTGATTGCTTTAAATATTTTTTTTTAAAAACTAATTCAAAATAAAAAAGGTTTTATGATTTCGTCTATTCATAGTGATCATGGTGGTGAATTTAAAAACCATGATTTTCAAGATTTTTGTGAGTCAAATGGGTATGACCACAATTTCTTTACTCTAAGAAATCCATAACAAAATAGAGTTATTGTGGGAAAGAATAAGAGTTTACAAGAGATGACAAGAACCATGTTTAATGAACATGGCCTAGCCAAATACTTTTGGGCCGGAGCCATTAACATGACATGTTATGTCATGAATAGGGTTCTCATTGTTGAATCTCAGATTTTAATGATGAAATCAATTGATGAGTGTTTAATCTAACATGTGTGTTAGAGGAAGTAATGCATGTTTAACTACGACAGAGAAAAAGAGTTACAACTAGATGTTGGTCCAGGATCAAGTTTGGGCATCGGGCCAAAATTTGGACAATGTAGTGGGAGCTTGCCAGGAGTTCGCTAAGAGTTCGCTAAAGGAATCGGGAAGCTCGCTGGGAACACGAAGGACGATCGTCATAGGAAGACCATAAGACTCACCGCAAGAATGCCAAAGGTTGCCGGATTACTGGGGGTTAGGTCGTTTATTAAGCTTGATGGTCTTGTATGGTTGTAATCAGTGAGTCATAGTTAGGTTTGAGTTCTAATTGAGTTTGATTTAGAAAGAATTCAAATCAACTTAATGTGAGGCAACCCGGTCCATTAAGGGGATGGATTGAGCTTATATTGAATAAAATTGGTTGACCTGAGAATTGATTAACAGAATGTACAAGTCGAGATTAGAAAAGTAAAACCATGGTGGGGTGATGAAGACGTCTAGTTTAACATCTATTGAAAAATAAGAAATGATAAACCTTTTAAGTATCAGTCATCCTCTACCCTTAGAGGGATCCACTTTGTAAGAGTAAAACCATGCAAACCCATAGGTAATAATGAGTTTTCAGGGAACTATAGGATATATTAGTAATGTCATGTCACTGATGGGAATCTCAAGCTAGCATACAACAAATTATTTGTTCTCTCCATAACTACAGACAATCATAAAACTTGACTCTTGAATCCGTATAATCAGATACGGTGGAATATGAAACAGAGATCTCCACATCATAAAATTGTCACTTGTCACCATTACAATGATCATATATAAAGAAAACTGCAACAAAGCAATTGCACCAGTTCAGTGACACAAACCAAGTTTTGCACCTCTACTTTTGTGGCACATGAGAAGAGCAGATTTATGAGTGATTATATTGGCAGGCCAAAAGAGTAGTAATCTGCCCACAACTTCTCATTATTTATTAACATACGGATTTATGTTTTAGTTGGATTAAATTCATGATCAAGAGACCTTCACATTGCCTTGAACTTTACAAGAGAAACAAAGCATTTATTTTTAACTGGTTTGGACATTGTTGAAGGATGTGACTAATATCAGAGTTCACTTAACTATTTTCACATATATCACTGCTATTTTTTCTTTTTTTTTATTATGATTGCCCGAAACTAGATGTTGGTTAATTTGTCACTAGTTCTTGTTAAAATATTCTGCTTTGCATTTGCTCCATCACTTGATAAATTTGTTATCACTTAGAACTGTCCAAGCAAATTAGAGCATGTTGGGTTGAGTAGGTAGGGATTTAGATATGACCTACCTTCCAATCATTGTCCAAAGGCAGATTCCTTGGCTGCAAGCTTATATGGGTGTATGGTCACATTATTATCAGATCATATAAGCATGTGTGTGTGTGTATATATATATATATATATATATATATCCTTCAGTATTTACATATGTACTTACAGCAATCTCTGCCCAGCAGGTATTAAGGCAAACTAAAAATCAAAATTCAATCATGTAGCTGGATGAGTCCCCTGTTCACTTAAAGGACACATTAACAGACAACTGGAAGAGCATGACACTTCTTCCATAATTTTGCTTGGTCAAGTGGTAGAGATCAAAGACTCATACTCTCAACCATATGCAGTATGGTGGGGTGTCTAATTAATGTTCTTTTAACCCCACCAATTAGGGATTCCATGGCCATGTACCAATCACCAGCTGAAAAGGGTCTTTTGATTGGAGCCTGTGTTGCATGTCATGAAGAAAGTTACTGGACCATCAGCTTGTGACTACTTAACTTGCTCATCAAAAACATGGAAGCTTATATCATCAACAAGGGATAGAAAAAGAAAGTAAAGTTGCCTCTTGAGGTGGAATATTGGAAGAGACCCTTAACATTGGGTTAAAAAGAGTTCGTGGTGAAGCCTATCTCAAAGGGGGCTCCATGCGATCAAAATCTCATTATTCCTTGACAAAAAGGAGGAACTATTGAAGAGGGTTTCTCCTCATGAAAGCATGCTGTTTTGGAGGATGAGGATCCTTCAGAAGTCCACACTGCTTCCATATAACATCATCCTACAGAGATCTTATTGCTCACTGCAATAAGCATAGTCTCAGGTGGAAATCAAATATAAATCTCTGTGAAAGCATTTGACTATGATAGCAGTAATCAGAAAAGAGAACGACTAGGTTCTGCTAGTTCTATTCCATGTTGAAAACACATAAATAGCAGTCTTTAAGGAATTTTCTTCTCAGCTGGAGCGTATCAACAACTGAGTTCACCACAAAGACTGCAACACCTAATCTGCAAAAGAATCAGTATTGATGTAAATACCAAAGCTGTCACAAAACTTGGTATTGATCTAGACCATTCACCATTCACATTTACAAGATGCACTAATGAGCTAAGGAATGGACTTGCAGACACTGGAAAGGATGCAAAGTTGCCAAGGGTCGCAGACGTGGTATGAAAACTATATTTAGAACATTCAAATATAGATATGCATTCAAGTGATAGTAAACTAAGAGCTTAGAGACCCAGAGCTTCCATACATGATGATGTTTGATATCTAGTCACTGAACAAACGTCATTACACACTTTGCACTGGACAATAGCAATTTATGGGATACTGAACAGGGATGTAAGTTTAGAGCTATTTTTGTATCTTTTATTTTCATTTTAAGGAAAGATCCATTCAACATGCAACTTGCGACACAACATATGCCATCAATCAGGATGAACAACAGCCAAACAAACAAAGGTTTATGTCTCCAGATAGAAGCCAAATCCCTCACACATCCAGTGAAATTATGAAGGAAAAGCATCTGTCATGATATAGACATGACCCAGAAGGCCAACTCCTCTTGATCACTCCGCCACGTACTCTTCCTCATCTGCTGTTGCATGTTGGTACTGCTCGTACTCAGCCACCAGATCATTCATATCGTTCTTTGCCTCACTGAACTCCATCTCATCCATACCCTCTCCCATGTACTAGTGTAAGAAATCCTTCCTCCTGAACATGGCTGTCAACTGCTCGCTAACCCTCCCAAACATCCCCTGGATGGAAGTCAACTTCCCAACAGAAGTACAAGCCATATTCACCCCTCTTCAGTGGAACATAATGTCACATACACTAGACTTGGACATTGTTCAGTATCCACTCTTTGAAGTAGGAAGAGTTATTATCATGGGCATTGAGCATCTGCTCATCAACTTCCTCTGTGCTCCTCTTCCCGCAGAACATGACTGAGGCAGTTAAATACCAACCGGGGCGGGATCAGCTGCACAAGTCATGTTCTTGGCATACCACATTTGTTGGGTCAATTTAGGAACAATGAGGCCCCGGTATTGCTGTGAGCCCCTGGAGGTCAGGGGTGCAAACCCTACCATAAATAATTGGTTTACAGCAAGCTTCCAAAGAGAAGAATTAAGCTGGCCAGTGAATCAAGGCAGCATGTGACACCACTTATTGTAGCAGAGATAAGGTGTTTAAGATCACCAACTGAAATATATGACACAATGTTATAGGATCAATGAACAACATCAAAGCCACAATGCAAATTGGAAAAATAATTTTGAACTCAAAGGAATGGAAACATTTATTCAAGATTCAAGAAGCTAAATGGTAAAAATATCCTAACGCATGCATTTTGGATTTTTCAATAAAAAAATTACATCTTCCAATACAGAAAATGACTTGCACCCAAGACTAACAGAAAAAGGAAATAGATAAATGGATCGAGTGAAAAAGAGATACGGGAGAAATCAACAACTACATATTACTTTTGACACAAAAACTTTATCAAACTTGTAGGTTTGAAAGAAAGCATTCCAAAATTTTAGCCAAAAGAAAATAATATCAGAGTTCATGATTTCTCCTTCTGTAGAATGGTCACAAAAAATGCAAATCTTCAGCAGGCATGAAAGAATTTGAAGAAGCAAGTAGTACTCACATGTGGGGTTAGCAAGCTTGACATCATACAGTGCTTTGTCAAGGACCATACACTCGTCAGCATTCTCAACAAGTTGATGCACAGAAAGGGTAGCATTGTGTGGCTCCACAACTGTATCAGACACCTATTTCCAAATTAGGACTGACGTCTAACCAGAGACAGGAAGCTATGACAGGCTTATGACCATATAATGTACATTAACTTGATAAAAGATGATGTATTACCAAATAACAGAAAGATGATGATAGAAAACATGAAATAAATAGTTTCCAAACCATTTTATCAGCACCAATTAACAATTGTAGTGAGATCAGCATCATCTGAATTGATGATTGTCCACTGGAAATGCAACACTAAACAGCTGATACCAAGTAAAAATGCACCAAAACTGGGAATCCTATAGAACAAAAGAATTTCTTTGTCAAATATACACACAACTGTTTCCTCTGCACTAGTTTTACATCAAAGGCTTGTGTTCCAGTTGCTATAGCATGAGATATTATTGGTCCCGTAGCTTATGCCCACAAGGTCAGGGGCAGACATATCTGTCATCCATCTTTTTGCTCCACCAGATTCTCCTAAAATATTGTAAGCATAAGATGAATACCCAACCTTTAATGAGCATGAGCTTGTGAACCCCATCCTTACCAACTTCTGTGTTCTAGATAGTACTACAAGGCTGGAAAATGTGGAGAAACTATTACCGACAAAAACATCTGCTCGTGAGCATACTTCGTAGTCGATTGCAGACTGTATGAGGTAAGGGTACTTCTTGTATATGCCCCAGACTCCCAGCCTCTTTTTCTCTAAAGGAAGAAGGCCATCATTCCATCCACTTAATATTGACTCATCCTCTAAAAGGGTGTCAGCAACTGCAAGATAAACCACAACAGGCTGCTGTATGCTGGTGATTTGGGATACTCTTTCCATTATCTCTTCTTTGCTGCTGCAGATTTGTTTGATTCTCAGTTTCTGCTCCAATTTCTTACAGTGGATCATCCAGTCTTTCTCTATCCTCATGTGAACAGCCACATAAGGCACATGCTGACCAAGTGAGCGATCTGCACTTTCTTCATTCTGAGAAGCATCGATTTTATATCTGACCTTGCTACCTACCTCTTTGATCTTCAAGATGACCTTAGCCACCTCATTTTCTATCTCGTCGACTACCACAAGACACTGGAAGATCTTTGCATAATCCTTAACTGGCCAATGATCATGCCAAAGGAAGGGATTCTTTCCCCCAATGCGAATAACTTCAGAACTGTCGACTGACTCCTCTCTGCATTGTTTTAGCTGATCAAGATCTCTTTCTTTTGTCCACTTCCTACCACTTCCCTTCTGGATCTCGAATGGCGTGCTATGATTCAGAAGATCGGAATATCGTCCCAACTGGACAAATCCATCACAGAGACAGTTGAACTTATCAAATTGATATATCTTATCGAATGCCATAGGTTTCAGCAACTCTACTTCTTTGTAGAATAGGGATGCACTCAAGCTAGGCATCAGAAGAGTTCTGTTCAGAAATCTCGCAGTCAAACATGCCCTGGCCAAAGCTATTTTCTGATTGTTCAATCCCCAAATAATCTGAGGAACCTCAAGGAACTTGTCTCTCCTAACAGCATGCTGCAAGTTAGAGGCTGCAGACATGGCAATCCAATTAGAGGTCCTCCATGGAAGCCAATTGGATCCAGTGAATGGATAAATGACAGTTCTGAACACAAGAACTAATATTACCAGGATGAAGCATCTAAAAACCATACACTTCATGTTGTGACTGCCCAGCTTAAGTAATTCAGTGTTTGCAAAACTCATTGTTAATTTGCTCGACTCCTTTCTTTTGCTAAGAACCACTATGCTCCTGACATTCTTGCTGCATCACCCCAAATGCAGGGATAAGCCATCTAGAATTTCCTTCAAATTCCTGTTTCACTAAGAAGTATATCAGAAGAAATTCAAGAACACCAAGTGCATTAAGATCAACCCCTTGAAATCAGACCTTGGCAAATCTTTCATAATCCCCTTATAAGTTAACTCATGAAACCTGACAAATGTCAAATACCCAGAAACCCTTAGCCCTCACTAAATGGACCAAAAGATGCACCAAGGTTCAAGTTTCTGTGGCGCCATACATCTGAATCCCGATCCTTGGAAATGGAATCCTTCGATGTTCTTGTGGTGTTCTGCAAGTCTCAAGCACAAAACTTTTAGAAACTGCATATTCTTATATTCTTATTGTGAAAATAGATTTTTAAAAAATGAACAAAGCTTCAACGTCTTTTTGTGTTCTGCAAGTCCCAATCCCAAGCACAGAACTCTGAGAATCTAACATTCTTGTATTCTTGTTACAAACAAAGAGTAAGAAAAAAAATATATTAACTCTGAACAAAAGAAAAAACCAAGTTTCATTCTTATATGTTATCAAATCAATAAGATTCATGAATACACTATACTAAGGTCAAACAACTGATCTCCTTGCGGAGTAAAAGCAATATTTTTAATCAAACCCTACACAATAATCTGCAAATTGCTGATAAATTGCAGCAGTTGACAAGAATCATGCATGCCAAACCACTTGTCAGTATGAGCTCTTCAAAATGAAATAATCCAACTGGGAAAAGTCCCATCTCTCACAACTTCCTAATAGAAGGTAAATCCATTTTAGCCAAAGAGACTGAACAAAAACCTTATGATACACAAAACAAAACCGCTCTTCCCGTAGAACTCATCGATCCACATCACAATTCGAGATCTTGGTAACACTCAATGAAAGTGGAAGACCTCCCATCATTTAGAAGCACGGCCTAATAGAAATTGCATACCAACAAGGGCAAAAAAAGCATAATTTGCCGTTCCAAAGAACCAATTTCCTGCAATTACCCAAACGAAAAGAAAAGGCAGAACGTATCCACATAAAAAAAGAAAAAGAAAAAGCGACAATCAGAGACAGAATCCTTCATGAGGGGAAAAAAAACAACTTTTGTATAAATAAAAGTTCTTCGGAATATCACATCTCAGTACAGAGGGGAAAATGCCGATCCTCAAGTCCTATAAAATAGTCAGAAAAGAAAAACCTAGGCGACCCTGAAAAAAAGCATCTCAACATGGTGAGGAACAGAAAGACATCATGAAAGAATAAATGAATCAATATATGAAGAATTGCATCATCAAGAACATACCCTGACACAACCCCTTTAATGCAGAAAAACCTGATCAACCCACAGGGAAGAAGGGTGGGGCAATCTCTCTCCCACACACACACAAGTGGAAACAACAATTAATAGGGCTTCAGCCTTGGCCTCACGACCAGCTCCAAAACCAAAGTACATGATATATGGAGGGCTAATGCAACTAAATTCATCTTTTTTAACCTCTCTCTCTTTCTCTCTGGTCCGCAGTGGCCCCTTTCTGCTGTAAAATGAAGGAAACGCTCTCTCTCTCTCTCGATACATATTATATACGGAAAAGGAGCATAGGGAACCGGAACAGTTGGCATGTGGGCAGGCCTGTTCTCGAGCTGCCAAAAATGCCCATCTCTACCCATTCGTCATCATTTGGGGTGGTAAGCTTTGGAATTTAGTCACCTCCATGTTGGCCAGGTGTTGGTAAAAGCTCCCTAATTCTTCTGTCTCTTTGACCGAGTAGCAGAGACCGGAAGTTGGATGACAATTCGGAACCACAGCGTGTGCATTTTGTGGACTTTGATCATCCTCAGTGGTGACCACTAATAAGCTAAACAGAAAGAAAGACATCACATATATAATAAATAATTCAATGTTTTGTTAAATAAGAAAGAGACATAAGATTTAAATTGATAGCCTAATATGTCTGACACCAGAAAATTTAAATTGGCATATGCATACCTAATATATGTTCAGATGGGAGGTGTTTGTTTTTTTTCCTTCATCTAACAGGTATCTTTCTCATGTATCTTTTTGGCAATGTTCACCAAACATAGTCCACAAAGATTGTCCAAAATATTTTATGACAGGTATAAGATTACAGCTGCAGTCACAGGATCCCTGTGAGCATGACACAGCAGCTGTCTGACACAATAAGCATGCATCATTCGTTGTACAATGCACCGCATGCAGCCGCCTACCTCCGCACCTTGAACCTAACGACTCATGGAAGGGGGGATGCATCAGCTTTATGCTGCAGCATTCGCCTGTGTTCCTCTTTGAACGATTACAGACTACCGTCCATGATATCAAGTATTTGCTCGACCAAGTAGTCAACTGCGTTGCTCTGAGGGTCAACCCTCCAATTCTGATGAACCTTGATGTGGAAGTTTTCCTCAACTCTATCCCGTATCTTTCTCTCTTTTGGGATGCGTCGGACATGCAGACGCCATGATTAACTAATACTAGTAAGTTTAGGGGAACATGTAATTAACTTATTCTGCTGAAGATATATTGCAACACGACCATGGAGGAGGGATGAGGGAGGGAAATTTCACAAACACTTGGTAGGCAAATGTTCCGAACCCACTTAATATAACTGGATAAGGCAAACCAAACAGCAAGAATACAAGAGAGAAAACCACACTGCAAAGGTATTCATTTATATGCACTTAACCAGGCAGGAGAAGAAATTTGCAACTGTTCACGTCAGAGTACAGAAAAGCATAAACATGTGTAAGCAACTCAAAGGTTACCAATTACGCCTCCCAAAGGATTAACTAGAGATCGTCATCACCCTATGGCATGAAGCACAGAGAGTTGGAGAACGGCGATCTACAACGGCAGTGACTAGAGAAATTAGTACTCACCTGTAGACATGATAAGGAAGGCGTTGGCCGATGTGCACAAGCAAACCAAGGGAAACTCCTATCTATAGTTGCACCAAATATTTGAAGTGCACAATAATCTTAAAAACAAAAATACACAGATTAAATGGTAAAAGCACTCATGAGGTCAATGTTCCATGACATCTTGTCTCCACCTCCAATTCATGATTTCCTCTCTCTCCTCTCTTTCATGTTTACCACTCGGAAGAATTAAATTAATTTCTAGGAAGTCTGCTTTTTCTATGGAGAGTTGTGGCAGATCAGACATCACTATAAATTTTAACTTTAATTGTCAAATTTAAATTCATCAAAATGCGTGGGTGCATTGGTTCATTATTTAAAATTATTTTATGACATATTTATCTATTTAGTGATGTTGTTACAGTTTAACTTTAACTTTAGGTTGGAAGCAGCTTTCAATCATTGATCCAATCGGTGATGTTATTACATTGATCCTTTTAATACAAGAAAATTCATCAAATGATAATATTACAATTACATGTAATTAAACAAATCATATACTCTTTCAGTATTTGGAGGAGGATTGATTTTAGGATACAGTTTGGAGTATGGTCTTTTTCTAATGTTATTCTTAATTGGATTTATATTTTTCTAAAGTTGACATCTTCCTTACCAAGATAACATTTTCGTTCAATCAAAATCAAATTTTTTTATTTTTTCAGCATTTGATTTATTTTTAAAATTAATTTTAAAATTAACTAGAAATATTGAAGATGTTACCGTATGTATGACAACTTATAACGTATCTAAAATACTCGTAAACTAATCAAAATTATTTAAATAAAAAATAGACAAAATGATCCTATATCAATAACTTCTGCAAATAATTGGTACCACCAAATAAGATGTGCTATTAATCTTAAATGTATTATAATTCAGACACACCATTATCTCTCCACCTTGATCAATTTCTTAATGTATGTTTAGCCAATATTTTACTCAGATATATGATCAATAATTAAAATTGATAAATGTTGAATTAAATGAGCAAGAATTCAAAGTGTTTAACCTATTAAGGAGATACTCCATATACAGTAAGTTCTAACAAAAAAAAGAAATATCCATCATAATATTGTTTTAAGTCCCAAAACGTCCCCAAACTAGTGATATAGTATGTTATCCACCAACTACATTTAAAATACTTCAAATTTTCTTTTTATTACTTAACTATCTAGTGAAAATAAGAAACATTGATTATTAAAATTATTATTATTATTTTTGCCTTTGTTATTTCAAACATTTAGTTATTATCTCTTTGAACTAAAATAAATCATTTATACATGTCTTAAATTTTTTCTTACACCATTTACTTCTAAAAATAATAATTCTTTTTTATATATCACTTGCCACCAGGAAAACCTACCTACCTTTATAAGTTATATTATAATCATTTAATATGTTAAATATAAAATAAGAGAAAATTAGAAATTTAGTCAATGACTATTATTTATCCCTTTAAATTTAATTTTAGTAAACCCTAAAAACTTATATAGATAGAAATCAGTGCTACGATAGAGACATTAAAACTCTAAATTAGATTTTTATATTTGTCGGTGAAATATTATGATGAAAATATTAAAAATTCAAATTTGTTAGTAAACATAGTGCTTAATCTAAATTTTGGGTGGATGTTAAGACCAAGCACAGAGGTGAAAGATTTTAATAGTTGAAATCACATTGCATTAATACATTAATATATATTATATAAAATTATTATATATTAAATTTTACATAAAAATTAATTTATTGAAAAACTCTCTAATAATAGGCTTTTAGCATATGACACTTCTCTATTTGGTTTTTACTAAGGGCGTCTCTTAATTTAGACCTTGATCAAAATGGAAATCATAAAAAACATTATTATCCTTGATTAAGTTTGATTTAATTTTTTTAGAACTGAACTATTTTTTTTTTAAGACGAACCGAATTACAACGGTTCAACTAAATCTTAACTATTTAGTTTGATTTAATTAATATTAAATTACTCTATTTTTACAAATAACCCCTCACCTCCGTCACGGCCACTCTACCTCGTCCTTTATCACCATTTGTACCTATCTCGTCCCCCTCCCTAGCTTTTTCATTCTCCACCTCCACCTCCACCTCCACCTCCACCTCCACCTCCACCTCATCCCTCTATCCGCCACCCTTTATTTTTTTGACCTTCCGCTCCTCCTCCACTAGTCCCGCCCTCCCCTCCTCCTCCTCCTCCTCCTCCTCCTTACATTTACATTCGATTTATACATTCACATACTACATTGAAAAATATTATTTTTATATAAAAATTCTAAATATATTAATTTTTATAGCATTAATTTTTATATCCAATTATCTTTAATTATCCTAAAAATTATTATGCTCGGGCAATTACACAAATTCATAGAACATATTAAAAATAAATAAATTTTATGTAAATTTATCATAAATTCATCATAAAACCAAAAAACTTGAGTTATCCTAAAAATATATTAATTTTTATATAAAAATATTAAATTATCCAAAAAATTTGTTATACTCGAGTTATACTGAGGTTACATTCAAGTTAAACTCATTCATAAAATATATTAATTTAATATAAAATTATTTCAAATTTATCAAAAAACTAATCATAAAATTTTACATTTCCTATATTGACTTAGTTACACTCGAAATTGAAATAATTTAAACTCAATTATCAAAACTTTAAGAATTTTATTAATTCTAACAAAAATTACACTATTTTTTATTTATGATAATTTTAAAATAAATTTATATTTAATTAATTATGTGAATAAGTATAACTCGATTTTAACATGAATGTAAGGGATCGTATCCGACCCAATTTTATCCGAAGGAATTCGACTCGAATCGAATCAAAAAAATTCGATAGGTTCGAATCGACTCGTGGATCGATGAGATTTGAAATAACTCGGATATTATCGAGATTATAAAAAAAAAACGCCACCGGTAAAAAGTAAATATAGGCAGACCGCTATCGGATATAAAGCCCATTAGAGCTTTTTCTTCGGTAAACTGCCCCGAATAAATCTATTCGGCTTCCGATCAGCAGATCTCAACCATTGACACATCTCAGCCCTCCGACGAGCATGTATAATTTCGGTAAGCTCACCGCGATACGGAGATCGGAGCAACGTCACTATAAAACGGTGCTCCAGATCGGGAGATCCTTCGTCCCCCCTGTTCTCCCACTCCGTCGGCGTCCCGAAACCTAACCCTAAGACGCGATCCAGCGAGCGGCGGCGGCGGAGAAGATGAGGGAGATTCTCCACATTCAGGGCGGCCAGTGTGGGAACCAGATTGGGGCCAAGTTCTGGGAGGTGATATGCGATGAGCATGGTATCGATGGCACGGGTAAGTATTCCGGTGATTCTGACCTCCAGCTCGAGCGGATCAACGTCTACTACAACGAAGCGAGCGGCGGTCGCTACGTCCCCCGCGCCGTGCTCATGGATCTGGAGCCTGGCACCATGGACTCCATCAGATCCGGGCCCGTCGGCCAGATCTTCAGGCCTGACAACTTCGTCTTCGGCCAGTCTGGCGCTGGGAACAACTGGGCCAAGGGGCATTACACGGAAGGCGCCGAGCTCATCGACTCGGTCCTCGACGTTGTCAGGAAGGAAGCCGAGAACTGCGACTGCTTGCAGGGTATGGTTTTCTCCTTCGAAATATCGTAGTGCTTTGTGATCTTCCACGACCTGAGAATACATTACTGCTTTGAATGTAACAAATGCAGAATGTCCGCTAATGTGATGAACCATCTTCTATTCTTTAGATCTTTAATGGACATAGACTGATCCCCTTTTTTCAGTCATTTGACATGTACTTCATTAACGTTCCCTGTTTAAGTAGCGTGATTATCTCAGCCCCACCTTTTTATTTTTTTATTAACGTAGAGGTTTTCGATGTGATAAATAAGAATGTATTGTGCAAATATTTTTGTTTTTTTATATATCGTGTAATTTTGGAATTTATAAATAATTGAATTTTAATTAATAACTAATAGTAGTTTGTTAGTCTCTGCATTTGTTTTTCACATTGAGTTATACTAACGGATATCTAATTCATTGTTCAGTGGTTTGTGTACTTTTAGTTTCCAGCTTGAATTCTCTTAGATTTGTAGGCTTTAAAACATTCATATATGATCATCTATACATATTGTTCCATGATACTACGAAATTCTAAGACTTGCACAGTTTTGTATGTCTAGTATGTTTAATTTATTGATTGTATATATTTTACACACTGGCTAGTTAACTATTTGTTTCTTGTATTTTGTTGAATGTCATGTAAAATATTACAATGCAGCAACATGAATGTCCCAGTGTGGATGTTTGAAATCACAATAACACCGGAGGCAGACCGGGAGTAAGCACGTGATGGAATGAGAAACATGTTTGGACTGAAATACAAAATGTAGATAGTTGTTTGCTGAAAAATGAAAATCTTACAAATATTGTAACAAGCAGATCTTAAGGATGCAAAATGTTAACACAATATAATAATATTCAGAGTAATATGGGTTATAAACTTTCATGGTTTTGGACATGGTATGAGAATAATTAACTTTTGTATGTATTTCTAATACTTGATGGTATGTTTTGCAGTAGGCAGTTGTTTATGTCTCGTAACCAATAACAGGTTAGAACTTTCAGATTTTCAAGTATTTCAATATTTATTGCAGGTTCTTCTGTTATCATGTAGGCAAGAAACTTATGGCATAGTTTTATACTTTTTATGTGCCTTGTTCCTCCAAAGAAATAGGAACAGTGTTCAGGTTGATATGTAAAATGGTCTTCCCATTCTATGAGTAGGCTGCAGAATGTCTTCATTGATTATGAAGACATTTCCCTGATGATTATTTCATTTAAAATGATTAGAAATTGAAACGACAATCATAATCAACTGATAAATGTGGTACATCAAGCTGACATTTGTTTTTTTGGGGCCTGTTCTTGTGTGGAGTTTGTTGATGTTACCTTCTGGCCAAACTTCATCAGTGGGAACTGGGGTTCTGTGATCTTGGTTGATGCAAGTTCATAGCCAAACCAGAGTAGTAGTATGCGAGATAACCATTAATCTCTTCATTTGTTTCCTGTTAGACTTTTGAATCTTTTAGACTAAAAGTAGTTTGTCACATAAACGACTGTAGGCTCCAAGTAACATGTGAGAAATGCTTATATTTATTCTATGGAAAACACATTTTACTGGGAACACCTGACAATTATCCAATTATGTTAGACTCAAAAAGATTGCAGCTCAATTACAATTTATGTTGCCATTTTGTGATAGGGAACATAAACCTTCAATGTGCAGTTCATACTGTTAATCCATATGTTCATTGGAGTCTGTTTCACCAGGAACTTGGTGTGTAAATTAGACTGTCCTTGTTAACAATAGAGGTGATTGCTAGTTGTGATGTTGTGACTATGGTCTTTTAATATGCAATTTTGTTGATTTCAGCTGTAGAAGAATGCTGTGGCATCAACATTTTCAACAATATCTGGTCCTTGTTTACATGCTTTGAAATGTTTTTGCCCTCTATTATTCTTATTTTGCCTTTTCTTCTGAATCTTTATATTTCTCTGTTGTTCTGCAGGCTTCCAAGTGTGCCATTCTTTGGGAGGAGGAACTGGGTCTGGCATGGGCACCCTTCTTATCTCTAAGATCAGGGAAGAGTACCCCGATCGAATGATGCTCACCTTCTCTGTTTTTCCATCGCCAAAGGTATCTGATACAGTTGTGGAGCCATACAATGCTACCCTCTCGGTTCATCAGCTTGTCGAGAATGCTGATGAGTGTATGGTCCTTGACAATGAAGCCCTGTATGATATCTGCTTTCGCACTCTGAAGCTTGCTAACCCCACTTGTGAGTACTACTTTCATTCAAATTCTTTCATGACCCATTCTATATTTGAAGATATTATCGTTCACAATTTTTATGACCATTTCTATATTTTACTATCGATACTCTGTTATTCTTATCTTTTGGCTAAAATTTAATTTTGTAATGCTTTCTTTAAAACCTCCCAAGTTCGATAAAGCTTTTGTGTGGCAGAAGTAATGTATGGTTGTTGATTTGTTTGATCCATTTCTTTATTTCCTTTTTCTATTAGTCCTGGGTGCAAGTCCTTTTTTGCACTAGAACATGTAATTTTTTTCATATAAGAATCCAAAATGCATGCATTAAGAGATTTTTTTTCCATTTAGCTCCTTGAATCTTGAATAAATGTTTCCATTCCTTGAGTTCAAAATGTTCTTTCAATTTGCATTGCGGCTTTGTTGTTGCTCATTGATCCTAAGACATTATCTTATGTTACAGTTGGCGATCTTAATCACCTTATCTCTGCTACAATGAGTGGTGTCACATGCTGCCTTCGATTCCCTGGCCAGCTTAATTCTGATCTCCGGAAGCTTGCTGTAAACCTCATCCCTTTCCCCCGCCTCCACTTCTTTATGGTAGGGTTTGCACCCTTGACCTCCAGGGGCTCACAGCAATACCGAGCACTGACTGTACCTGAATTGACCCAACAAATGTGGGATGCCAAGAACATGATGTGTGCAGCTGACCCTCGCCATGGCCGGTACTTAACTGCCTCAGCCATGTTCCGTGGGAAAATGAGCACAAAGGAGGTTGATGAGCAGATGCTAAATGTCCAGAATAAGAACTCTTCGTACTTTGTGGAGTGGATACCGAACAATGTCAAGTCCAGTGTTTGTGACATTCCACCAAGGGGGGTGAAGATGGCTTCCACATTCATCGGGAACTCAACTTCCATCCAGGAGATGTTCAGGAGGGTTAGCGAGCAGTTCACTGCCATGTTCAGGAGGAAGGCTTTCTTACACTGGTACACAGGAGAGGGTATGGACGAAATGGAGTTCACTGAGGCAGAGAGCAACATGAATGATCTGGTGGCCGAGTACCAGCAGTATCAAGATGCAACAGCAGATGAAGAGTACGAGGAAGAATACGAGGAAGAGGAGTTGCCAGAGTGAGTCATTTCTATCTTGACAAATGCTATTTCTTAAAATCACTTGGTTTGTGCATGATTTGGCGTCTATCTGGAGACATGAACCTTTGTTGTTTGGTTGTTATTCGTCTTTATCAATGGCGTCTGTTGTGTCACCAGTTGCATGGTAATGAATCTGCCTCTCTATTCCCCACAAAAAAAAAGGCTCCACAAAAAAAAGCTGGAAGCTTGCATCTTTTTCCAGTTATCCTAGAAATTATTGATGTCCATTGTTAAGTGTGATGATGGTTGTTCAGTAAATCAGATTTCAAACATCATCATGTAGTGAAGAAAGGTGAGGAACTCGGGAGAGCCTCAAGCTGCACGTTTGTCATCGCTTGATGCATATCCATATGACACAAAAAGCCTTGCATTCTCAAGAGATAGATTATTTAACGCCGCATCTGCTACCCTCTGCAGCTCTGAATCCTTCTCAGTATCTTAAAGTTTCTTGACACAACTTTGATATTTACATTATTCATGATTCATTTGCAGATTTAGTGTTGTCGCCGTTGTGAACGCAATTGTTAATGAGCTCCAGAGAAAAATTGAGACTGGTATTTTATATGGTCTCAACATGGAAGAGAACTAACAAGTAGAATACTATCATTCTCTTCTTCTGCTACTGCTATCATTTAGGAGCAGGCAAGTTCCACCAAATGTTACATTGGACAATTAAAATTTTAGATTAGAGTTATCGATGATATTATTATTAATTTTGATTTAAGTTAATTGAAATGATATTAGAATCGTAAAAATGAGGATTTGAGTATCAAATTAATAGATATTCTATTAAGAAAAATAGTATATAAGATGTTTATAAATATTACTTCCTTCGTTTCTTAGGCTTTTATTTACCCTACTATTTTTCAATTAATTATTTAAATATTTAATAAAGTAATATTTTTTTTATTATTAGATGTGTTACTATAACGATATCTCATCAATATTCTCAGCCGACTAACACCCTTTTCCTGGACCCTTAGAAGCATCTGTAATGACACCCCTAATATACACAAAGTTGTCAATGTTCTAAACTGAGTTTATATTATCATTGCAACATTACTTCTTTTTTTTTTTTTGATCCTTCTCCAGATGAGGAGCAGGTTGTATTTTTGAGGGACTTGCAAGGTCCCGGGTAATCCATAGTAAATTTTTAAAAATCAATATTTAATATTTTTTGCTTTATTGAATGATTTAATGGTTTTATAATTTTATCATAATTTTGATTTTTATAATATCTATATTCTTCATTTTAAGGTCAATATTAGATAATCATTTTTATTTTATAGAATACAAATACATATATAAATATTACTTAATTTTGTTAATGACTTTGGGCTGATCTAAGCATTTGGTTAAGTTAAACTGATCCAATTAATTGAATTTAGAAAAAAAAAATGACTGGAGGACACCACTAAATGGGGTGAAAAGTCAAAACCGAGGCTCAATGCAGGAAAAAACTGAAGGTAGGGGCTTCTTTCGAAGCTTAAACTATGGTTTTAAAAAATCATCACATGCCACGTCTTAAGTTGATCTAGTACAATCTAAACTAATTTGACATAAGTATGATCAATTTGGTATGAGTACGATCAATCTGGTATAAGTATGATCGATCTAGAATAAGTATGACTGATTTGGCACAAATATAATCGACCTGGCATAGGTACGATCGATCTGGTGTGGGTACAATCGACCTAGCACAGGTATGATCGACCTAGCGTAGCAACAGCGTGAATCCCGTGCACGACATCATCAGGTGCAGGTTTGACGAGGACCTTGAGACATACAAGGTCGTACGACATCACAACAAAGGAAGCCAACAACATTAAAGAACTTGGTACAATCGATCTTTGGCAGGCAGGTATAAAAGTCACCTTTGAGACTATGGAAGGGGATTTCTTTTTTGGACTCTCTCTCTCCCTCTCCTTCTTGAGAATTCTCTCTACACACTAAACATTTAAGATTATTTCAGGTCGAGGATTAACTTGATCGTCAAAGGGGTCGCATCGGGCACCCCACCCCGATGAGGCCTTTGTGCAGGAATCTTTGACCGACCCGAGATGAATCCTAGAATGATCGTCACTGACCTGAATCAAGTCTAGGAGCGCTCACCGTCGACTTCTTCCGAGCTCCACCCCCCTTTAAAGGTTGACGTTGATGAGCTTGCGCACACGAGCGAAACCAAGCCGTGTTGACTCCTCGGCCACGACATCAAGTTCCACAACATTTTTGACACTAGAAGAAGGACACGATGTCGCAAGAGCGCCTGTAGAACGATGTAAACACGAAACATCATGATAAAGAGACTCACATGCCCCCATCGACTTTCTGGCCCGAGGGACCGAGCCCTTTCCCCGTTCCCAGGGAAATGAACCCACTGGCACCTACTTTGAACTGTTATTGAAGATCGCTCAATGATCCGAGATTTTCTCCCCTGACAGTGAATCTCGGGCCCTCGATTGTCAATGCCGAGGCATTCCTCGGTTCACCCACAAGTTCAAGCACTAGCCGGAATGATGCAAGTCATTATCCCACACATCCCACAACTTAGGCCCATGATGGTTCCCCCACAACCTGCCCCCCGCTTGGCTCTTCAACAGATATAACCTGAGTTGCCCCGCTCTCAGGAGAATCAGCTCACACTTCAACCCAACTATGACAGCCAACAACAACCCCCGAGCGAGGTGAGATCGGGGACCTCGAGCATAACTGCAGCTCGGTCGGCAAGCCATCCATAAGGTTTTGCTCCCCGGGCCCCCGAGCCAGGCACTCTTTCCTCCGACTCGACAAACTCGTTAAGGGTGCAACTACAAGTAAACTAAAGACTGGATAAGGTCCAAAAGGGGTTTGTCAAATCCAAGGAGGAGCGCTGAGAGAGCTCCAAAGGTGGCTCCCCATTTGCTCTCGAGATACAAGACAAACCCGTTCTGACCCCATCCTCAATCTCGTTATTCGACCAGCTTGCAAAGGAATTTGAATTGAACTTCCTAGCGAGTGCTCAGCTCAGGCCCATCGCCGCGTCGCTCCTCAGACTGAGCCAAGGAAGTGATGAACCCCTTGCCCAATTTATAGGATGCTTTACGGCGGAGATTCGAGGGGTACCCGACACACATCCCTCTTTGGCGATATAAGCTTTCTTGATGGGGCTTTGACCCTCTAGATTTTTCTGGTCATTGATCGAATACTCACCGACGACAGTGCACGAGATGATACAACGGGCAAACCAATACATTGCGGTCGGGGCTTTGCTGGCTAGGAAGCGAGACGATCAGAAGCACCCTCGCACAGAACAACCCTGAGGACAACCGAGACCCTCAAGGAGAAGAATTGATAGGCCCGAGCCACCATTGCCGAGGCCACTACTCGGACATAGATTTTTCTCCAAATCCGAGAGAAAGGACTTCTTACACTCCCTAACCCGAAAGGGCACATAGAGAAACAAATCAATGTTATTGTCGACATGCCTACTTCTGGAGGTGACAGCTCCTCTGCGCGCAAAGCCTATGCGCGATCCATAGTGGAGAAGAGACTAAAATGTGACCGTGACCCCGAGATCACTTCCGGGTCGGGGAACAAGGAGTACCCAGACCATGACAATGCCTTAGTGATATCAGCATGGATCACGAATGCCCGGGTCAAGAAAATCATGATCGACATGGGAAGTTCAACTGACATCTTATACCTTGATGTCTTTCAAAAATTAGGACTGACTGATAAAGATATTGTTTCCATGACATCTGCATTGACAGGGTTCATGGGAGACCCCATCTCTCCCCTTGGCATGATGACCCTTCCAGTCATAGTTAGAGAGGAGGTCAAAAACACTGAAGATCTCATTCATGGTGGTCAGACTCCCGTCGGCATACAACACAATTATCGACCGATCGACACTCAACAAATTGAGAGCCATCATTTCAACATACCATTGTCCCATTAAATTCCTGACTAGAGCGAGAGTTGATGAGGCAAGAAGAGATCCTTGGGAATCTAGGCAATGCTACCTGACGACAACGACATTGCCCAAGAAGCTTAAAACCCCGACAACGATTGTCGACCCCCGGGATCTGGACAAGGGTACCTTAATCTTGAACCAGTCAAAGGAGTGTTGGAGGCTCCCCTCGACCTAAAACATCCAAGCAAAATCGTAAAGGTTGACTTGGCACTCCTAGAGGAACAACGAATCCAACCGGTGGAGTTTCTCGAAAGGAACGTCGACATCTTCGCTTGGTCCCAAAAGGACATGCCCGGTATCAGTCCAAAAGTAGCCCAGCACCACCTCAACATATCACCTTATGCCTGTCCAATGAAGCAATGGCCCCGAAAGTTTGCTCCCGATCAACAGAGGACCATTGAGGATGAGGTCGCTCGATTACTGGACGTAGGATTCATCACAGAAGTCAAGTACCTGACCTAGCAGTCCAATATTATACTCATTAAAAAATCTAATGGGAATTAGTGTATGTGCATTGGTTATACCAACCTCAATCGGGCTTGCCCGAAAGATTACTATCCTCTCTTGAGAATCGACTAACTGGTAGATACTACATCGGGATCTGACTTGCTCTCATTTATGGACGCATTTCCGGGGTACAATCAAATCCAAATGGCACTGGGAGATTGAGAAAGCACAACCTTCATCACTCACCATGGCACATATTATTACAAGGTCATACCGTTCGGATTGAAGAATGTCGGAGCCACCTATCAACGGATGGTGAACCGCTTGTTCAAGGACCAGGTCAGAAAAATATGGAGGTCTATGTTGATAATATGATAGTCAAAAGCCAAAGAGTCGATGCTCATCTCTTGGACCTAGCCAAGTGTGTCTTCGACGTCGCATCAGACAAGTTTCTCATATTTGTCATACATCTATGAGGAATCAACGCAAACCCCGAAATGGTGGAAGCCATCCCGCAAATACAATCCCTCGAATAATTAAAGAGGTCTAGCGACTTGTCGGAAGATTGGTGGCATTAAGCCGATTTATCTCCTGAAATAGAGACAGGAGCTTGCCCTTCTTCTGAGTGTTAAAATAGGCGAAAGACTTCAAATGGATGCCCTAGTGTGAAGAAGCATTTCAGCAGCTAAAGACACACCTCGCCCATCTACCATAGCTCGCATCAATCACTCTTAGAGAACCTCTTGGGCTATATCTTGCGGTGTCGGAGGCAGCGGTCAACTCGATCTTGGTGAAGCTTGGCAAGGATGGGTAGAGGCTGGTGTACTACTCCAGCCACATCCTAAATGATCCCGAGGAATACTACCCCCCAATTGAAAGCCTAGCTCTAGCGCTGAACCTAGCATCAAGGAAGCTAAGACCATATTTTCAGGCACACCCCATCAAGGTAATTACTGACCAACCCCTACTCTAAATCCTTTCAAAAATCAACACTACAGGTCGGATGCTCAAATGATCGATTGAGCTTGGGGAGTTTGACCTCGAGTATGTTCCAAAGATGGCAAAAAAAGCTCAAGCAAGCCAACTTCATCTCGGAGCTCATGGTTTCGGAGAGCTCGTCGAACCCAAGCTCAACTTAGATGTTGCATATTAACAGATTGGCCAATGTCGAGAGGGGAGGAGTCGAGCATGTTCTCAAAGGCCCTTCTGACCAAGTCTACGAGCATTCCCTCCGGCTAGAATTTAAAGCTAGAAACAACGAAGCCGAATATGAAGCATTGATGTTTGGACTAAAACTGGCCGCTGAGCTCGACGTGGAAGATATCAAAGTTTTTATCGGCTCCCAACTTATGGCCGGACAAATTAACAAGGAATTTAAAGTTCTGGAAGAGTCGATGATTAAATATGTGGCCGAGGCACAACGACTAATCAATGCTTTTCGTAACTTCTCCATCACAAAAGTACCCCGAGCTGAGAACTCGCAGGCGGATACCTAGCTCGGTTGGCCTCTACCCGCGGGGCGAGCGAGCGACCACCATGGATGGCCAGGATTACTAAACCAACCATCAACTCGACCGAAATGGCCATGATGGAGGTCGACCATACTTGGGTTGATGAACTTCGCCACTTCAAAAAGGATGACACCCTACCCAATGATAAGGTAGCAGCACGACGGATCAAAAGAATCGAGGCATGGTATTGCATTGTCATCGAACACCTCTATCGAAGAGGCTTCAACCGACCTCTACTCCGCTGTGTGCACCCTGCCAAGGCACAAATCACTTTGGTCGAGATACATGAGGGAATATAGGAAGAACACATCAGCATTGAGACGCTAGCACATAAGTTCTCTGGCAAGGGTATTATTGGCCGACCATTCATCGGGATGCCCAAGCCTACATCAAAAGGTGTAAGCAATGCCAAAGGCATGCATGAATCCAACACTAGCCGACCACACCACTTGTGACCTCCGACTGTGCTTGGCCTTTTGCCTTAATGGTGAATGGACCTCCTCGGCCCATTTCCCCCAACCTCGGGATAGTGTAGGTTTCTCATAGTTATTTCACCAAGTGGCTCGAGGCAAAACCACTAGCGTCCATCACTAAAAGACAAGTCAAAGCTGGAAGAATATCATCACCAGGTTTGACCTCCTGAAGGTCATCATCACCGATAATGGAACAAAGTTCAACAACTCAAAGTTTAAGATGTTTTGCCAAAGCTACCGAATTCAATTAAAATTCAGTTCGGTTGCTCACCCCAAGCTAACGAACTTGCCAAGGTCACTAATCGAGCGATCCTCAAAAGATTAAAAAGGAGGGTCACTAACGCCCGAGGAACTTGGGTCGACGAGCTCCCGAATATACTTTGGGCGTTGAGGACAACCCCAAAGACCCCGACTGGGGAGTTGCCCTTCAACCTAGCCTTTGGCATCGAGGCAATACTCCTTCCCAAGGTTGTTTACCCAACACTTTGAGTCGAATTATACGAAGAGGAAGCCTTGGGCAAGCAAGTGTGCGAGAACCTTGATCTATTGGAAGAAAAGTGTGGCGAGGCCCATCTCAAGACACTGGCTTACAAAAGAGCCATCACAAGGCTCTACAATCGCAAAGTATGCCCTCGGTAGGTCAGGCCGAGTGACCTAGTCTTATGGAAGGTTGAGGTCAGCGACCCAAACCGATCCCGAGACAAATTGGCACCAAACTAGGAGGGTCCCTAGCGAGTCATCAAGGTCATCTGAGAAGGAACTTACACTCTCGTAAGGCTAAGCAACGAATAGTTGTCGAGGACGTGACATATATCCAACCTTAGGAAATTCTATGCATGATCATTCTAGATTTGAGATGAAGAAAAAGATTCTATTAATAGAAGCACTTGAATACAAAGTAAGTCGGTTACAAAATATAGCAGGCCTCATCCGACCGAACACTAAAAATGGCCGAGAGACCAACCTACAAAGCGTCGCTCAACTTATAAAAGGAGAAACAAAATTACAAGTCAAGACTCGAGCGCAACCAAGTTGTCAAAAGGTTGCTTCGTTTTCATCAGCACCGAATCATCCTTGGGCCGCATGGTGAACGGGTCTTCTTCCACCTTCGAGTTTAGGTGCCGAGCCTGGAATTGGGCTAGTGCGACCCGATACCCATATTCAAAGAAAACTCGGCCCATTCTGTCATGGACTTAGCTGAATTTACCTAAGCTGTGTGGCACCCTAGCGGCAAACTTGAAGACTTAGCTGAAATTATCTAAGTCATGAAGCAACCTTGCTCAATGTTCTGAACTTAGCTGGGATTGCCTAAGTCATGAAACACCAAAGAGTTAGTTGTCTGCAAAGGATCAACCCACTTGTAACCTCGTGTGGGTCCCGAAGGACCTGCAAAAATAGAAGTTAATTAGTTTTAAAGATGAGCGGCGGACAAGTCTCAACGTCTCACAAAAAGGGTAGCTCTTACAAGCAATTCATTGAACACCATGATTACAAAAGAGAAATGAGAGAAAGAGAGCAAAACAAGACTTTAGAGGGCTATAAGAATGGTCGCAAGTCCACAAATGATGGTTCCCAAGGTATCAGACACAAGTCGAGTTCAACTATTGATGAATGCTCACATCCGATACTATCCCAAAGCCCCATCCCCCCTTGTGCCACCCGAGTGGTTCGAAGGGGCTGAGATGGCTAACACTCTGCACCACTTAAAATGCATGTCGCAACACATGAAAATGGCCCAAAACTGGGCCGTTTTGGGCTATTTTCGTTTTGCACAATGAACGATTATTCTATAGCGTTCCTGACTATTTCTGCTCATATTTCTTAGGTAAAAACATATAAAAATAAGGCAAAATAGACTGCCAAACATCTATAAAAGTAAGCAAAAGTGACGAACGACCTATTGAGCGAAAGTGTTGCGATTGAGTGACGATCGTTCATGACATTCTCCCCCACTTAAACTGTCGATGCCCTCATCGATACTTATTAGTAGGCTTTGACGCGGGCTTCTTCATAGGGCATCTTCTGGCTCCCAATTGGCTTCTGTTTGAGGAAGCTTTTGCCACTTCACTAAGTACTCATTTTGCTCCGCTCCATTGGGTAGCTTAGTCTTATGATCGATCAGAATGGTCTAAACTCGCTTCTCGTAGGAGGCTTTGATGAGAGGTAGTCAAGTTGAAATATTTCGAGAAGCATCTTGCAGATCTGAATGGTAGACTTTCAAGTTACTGGCATGGAAGACATTGTGAATTGTAAGCCATGACGACAGTTGCAACTTGTAGGAGACTTTGTCCACCCTGCTGATAATTGGAAAAGGCCCTTTATACTTGCGTACCAATCCTTTATGCACTTTGTGCCTAAAGAATTAGAGTGATGCTGGTTGGACCTTCACCAACACTAAGTCACTAACTTTAAACTCTTATGGTCGCCTTCTCAAGTCTGCCCACTTCTTCATCTTTTTGGCCGCCTTCTCCAAGTAGGCTCGAGCAATATTTACATTTCGATGTCATTCCTTTATGAAGTGATATGCTGATGAGCTACTCCCTGTATAACCAATAGCCAAGGTGTGAGGAGTCGATGGCTATTATCTCGTAATAATCTCAAAGGGGCTCTTGTTGGATGCAGAGCTTTGCTACAAATTGTAGGAGAATTGGGATATATCCAACAACTTCACCCAATCTCACTGGTTGACACTCATGTAGTATCAGAGATATTACTCTAAGAGCGAGTTGATTCTTTCAGTTTGGCCATCCCAAGAACCGAGAATCTCGATAACTAATGATATTATGTGAGACTCTCCAATACTTCACAATATTATTCATCATCAACTTAGCCGCCTCTTCTACTAAACAATGTAGGGGTGCAACAATGAATGTTGCATACTTCGAGAACCGATCGACAACCATGAGTATTGATCTTAATCCCCCGATTGTGGGTAAGCTTGAAATGAAGCCTAAGAAAATGCTCTCCTATGGCCTTTCTGATATGGGCAATGGCTCCAAAAGTCCTACCGGTTTTCGCTGCTCTACCTTATCCTATTGGCAAGTAAGACATGTTCGAATGTATGCCTCCACATATGTCCCCATCTTTGGCCAATAGAAGGCCCTCTCTACGAGAGTCATTGTTCGGTGGATGCCCGAATGTCCTGCCCAAAGGGAATCGTGGCACTCTTTCAAGAGTTCACGACTTAAATTGTCCATTTGCAGAACATAAACTTTGTTCTATTTTGTATATATGAGTCCCTCCTGGACCCAAAACCATCGCGCCTTTCCCCTTTTAATGAGTTGCATTAGGGTTACTGCTTGAGGATCACTATACAGTCCATCCCTGATCCTAGAAAGGAAATTGAGTGCAACTGACTTGCTTGGCCTTCGCCTCTCCAACTGTATAGCATTCACCAATTCCACTTTGCGGCTTAATGCATCGACTATGACATTTGCCTTTCCAGGATTGTACTCAATTACCATGTCGAACTCGGCCAAGAAGTCTTGCTATCGTGCTTGTTTCATGGAGAGTTTCCTTTGAGTCTAGAAGTAACTAAATGTGACATAGTTCATCCTTAGCATGAATGGTGCTCCCAAAAGATAGTGTCGCCAGACTCGTAGACAGTGGACCACCACTATCATCTCCTTCTCATACACGGGGCATCGCCTCTCATTTTCGTTGAGCTTGTGACTCTCGTAGGTCACTAGATGACCCTCTTGCATAAATACTCCCCTAATAGCAAAGTCGAAAGCATCTGTATGGACTTCAAAAGACTTTCCATAGTCCAATAATCTGAGTACTAGTTCCTCCACCACAATAGTCTTCAGGTCTTGAAAAGCTGCTTCACACTTATCTGACCATCTCCAAGACTGCTCCTTCTTTAGCAACTTCATTAGTGTAGCTGGAGTGTTGGTTAAGCCAAAAGGCATCACAAAGAATTCAAATGCTCTATACCTGGTCACATAGGTAGTCTTCGCCTTATCACCTTCTGCAATACGCACCTGCCAATACCCTGACCGAAGGTCGAGTTTGGAGAAATACTTGGTCTTTCCTAGTTGATCGAATAGATCCGCAATGAATAGGATAGGGTATTTGTTCTTCACTGTCACTTTGTTCAGGCTCGATAATCGACACATAATCAGAGGTTCCCATCTTATTTCTTCTGGAAGAGGACTGGAGCTCCGAATGGTGCTTTTGAACTGTGGATGAGACCATTGCTCAACAGTTCATCTAATTGTTTCCTAAGTTCTACTAACTCATGAGGGGTCATGCTATATGGTGGTCTCACTGGAGGCTTAACTCCCAGCTCTAGCTCAATACGGTGACCCACGCCTCTGCGTGATGGTAGAATTTTTTGTAACTCAATCAGCATCATATCAAAAAACTCCTTCAGGACGTTGGTCATTGTGGCAGGTTCTTGAATGACCTCCCCGTCAAGTGCCTCTAGCTTTATGGCTGCTACAAAGGTTGATTCATCTTTTTGTACCCCCTTCTTTAATTGTAATGTTGATATTTATTGTGGATCTTTGGTTCCTCCTCGAGAAACTGGAACCACACAGAAGTCGTCGCCTCCCATTAGACATAAGGAGTTTAAAAATAGCATAGGCACCAACTTTGCTACGTACATGAATTTCATTCCAAGAATCACTTGGTAGTCATCCAAGGGCACCGCCATCATATTCATGCTCCCACTCTATGTTTCGATCTTAATGAGGACCCCCTTTGCTAGTCTGGAGATCCGCTTGGCCTCCGAGTTCACAGCCTTCATACGACTTGGGTTCTTCTTCATGATTAGTCCAAGTCGCTTAGCTTCTCTATCGGTAATAAAATTTTGGGTAGCGCCCGTGTCCACCATTGCTCGGGTTGTTTGGCTATTTAGCTTGATGTCCACATACATCAGCTTACTGCTCACTGCCTTCGATGGCTTTACCTTTGTGTTCTCCCCACTTAACTCTATAATGCATTCAACAAACGCATTGCTCCCATTCGGGGTCCTTGCGACTCCTCGTCGCTACTGGATTCAGAACTGCTCGAACTAAGGGCGATGACTTTGCCCTTGTTCGACTTGTGGGGGTGTATCGATGCAGTTAAAGCATTGAGTGCCTGCTTTTGCAAGCACTCCCTCACTATGTGCCTTGCAACCCAATCGCGTGAGTGATGGTATGTGTGACATACCGTGCGATCTTTTTGCTTAAGATTATTACTGGCATATTCTCACATTATATTATCTATTGTAAATATATATTGTGATGCCCTTGGTTCTGTGCAATGAGAATCAGATCGTGATGAGGTCATGATAATGAGATTGATTCACCTTTAAATACAGATCTTAAATAATCTTAATTATAGGTTACTCGAGAGGGACATCGAGATAACATGATAGACCGGTATACTATATACCCATCTATATGATGGAGGCGACTGGTCTCATAGCCACTTATGTGGAGACAATAAGGATATATTATATGTGCTCATTAGAGAATTAGTTCACTGATTAATCCGCTTATGGAATGCTATATGATTAATGATACTTAATGTCAAACAATGATTCTAAAGTCCTAGTTGTGTATCTAGTCCTTAGACTTGAGACACTAAGGATGTCTTATTTGAGTACTCATTTCTTTGACGCCAAACTTATATATTTGAAAAGTTTTAGATCTAGTACAACTGGTTATCGGGATTGGTAGCCAACCTCACAAAGGCAATTGAGTGTCAATAAAGGATCATCCACTCTCAGTATCACGAGAGAAATATCTCATGTGTGCTTGCTCAAACAAATCTCTGGCCAGGGTTATTCGGATTGAGAGAGGAGTTCTCCGGGAAAATTCAATTAAAGCGGGACTCACACGGATTCCGTATGTGACCTGACAATACTATGTCTAATATACAATCTCTGAGATATTAGTTGAATGAGGGATTATAGATACACGATAATTGTGGACAGACATGTCTGATGAATTTGATTCCCCTATACCATCTAGGGACTATGGCGTAGTCGCCTAGTACATCCATAGTCGATGAGTCGAGTAAATTATTATGAGGATAATAATTCACTATATCAAAAGGAGTTATGATGGGAGTGACTCACGGCTAGCTCAGTATCGGGCCCAGAGGGCCACACACATATGGTGGATGCTTTAGCGAATAGAGGATTAGATGAAGATCTATTAGCCCCTATTCTTATTAGATGAGATCCTATGCTAATGGGCTCCTTACATGAGGCCCAATTAGAGACCTAAGTAGATTATTAGATAGAGATCCAATAATACAAGGTTAGTGGATAATTGACTGGAGATCCAATACCCATTAAGCCAGAAATCCTAGGGTTTTTTTGTGACTCTCTATAAATAGAAGGGAGTTTCATGGTTGATAGGCTGCAGCTTTGGCTACCCCCTCCTATTCTCCTCCCTCCCTCTGTGTAAGAGTTATGAGATTAGATTAGAGGAGTTTCACTGCAGAGATCCATCGTGTGGTGCTAGAGAGGAAGATGCTTGACTTCCTTCATCCTCTCCATTCGGATATGGAATACATAGATATACGATCTTCCTAGGCAATCAATCTTTCACACGACATAGTTTTCTTTTTTTCGATTTTTGCAGCTTTCTCGTGACCTAATATTTTGCATGACGATTTAATCTGCGTGTGAAACATATTTTTGTTTTGATTTCTACTACGTATGTGACGCTCCCACTAAGGTTTCCCAACAGTGTGGTCCTCTGCATAAGAAGCATCCGCTAGACTTTGGGGCCTTGCCTTTTGAGCTTGGTCCCTTATAGAAGTTCTTTTTCTTTTATTCACCCCCAGACTCCTTCGTTGGAGAGTATTTTGTTGGGCGATTTCCAAACGATTGTTTCTTCTTACCCAAGTCTTCTGAAGAATCAAAGTCAGTCAGTCTTTTTGTAGCTGCAATTGCCCCGACCACGTCGGTGACATTCCTCCAATTTAGTTTTTGTTGCGCCCATGGCTTTATGCCATCGAGAAAGCTTAATAGTTTGTCTTTCTCGGACATGTCTTGTATATCTAACATCAAGGCCAAAAATTGCTTCACATAGTCTCTAATAGATGTACTTTAGCGGAGTTATCTCAGTTTCCTTCTTGCTACAAACTTTGTGTTCTCGGGCAAGAACTGAGTTCTTAACTCTCACTTTAAGTCTTTCCATGTATCCACATGACATCGATCTTGCTAGATCTCTTCCCAAAGGGTTCGCCACCAAAGTTTTGCATCTCCCTTTAAATACATTGTTGCTATAGAAATATTGATTTCCTCCAAATCGTGTCTCGTAGCACGAAAATACTATTCCATGTGGAATAAAATTTTTTTGAGCTCTTTGGCATCTCTAGTACCCCTGTAGCAATGCGGCTCTGGTGCCCTGAAGCTTTGTGGCAATGTAGCATGAGTATTGTTTCCTCCTGCATTAAGAGTTTTTTTAGTAACGTCACCTATGCTGTCAGTTTAGCCACAACTCGTGTAGATGTCATACTGAGTCTTTTGTATCCTCCGTCAGCCGGTCGACCAGGGACTCAACCCTGTCTATCTGAGATTCAGCTTCTTTTTGCAAGCTCTCTACCCCAAGGAGTCTTCATTGCCCTTGATAAAATTCCTCCAAGCTCGCTTTAAGAACATCGAGGTGGGTTTCCATCATTGTAAGTCTCTCTTTATGGCTCCTTTTCCTAGTTGGCGCACCAGATAGGGCATCCTCCACTCGCGGAGAGTACCCAACTTTACGCTCGTCTTGTTTGCTGTTGCGCTCCTCATGAGCGGCTCCAACAATTTACGAGTGAGTTTACACTTGCAGCCCACCTGCGACTGCTTGGGGCAAGGGTCCGACTTGCCCCATCTTGCTCGATTCACCATGGTGCTTCGCTATGGTGAGATTGTAAATCTTCTTCATTGCTTGTTCGAATTGCTTGCCTGCTCTGATACCACAATGTCATGGACTTAGCTGAATTTGCCTAAGCCATACGACACCTTAGTGACAAACTTGAAGACTTAACTGAAATGGCTTAAGTCGTGAAAGAACCTTGCTCAATATTCCGGACTTAGCTGAGATTGCCTAAGTCATGAAATGCCAAAGCATTAGTTGTCCGCAAAGGGTCAGCCCACTTGTAACCTCATACGAAGGACCAACAAAAAGAGAAGTTAATTAGTTTTGAAGATGAGTGGTGGACAAGTCCCGACATCTCGCAAAGAGGACAACTCTTACAAGCAATTCATCAAACATCTTGAGTGCATCAGAGAAAGGAGAGAAAGAGAGCGAAACAGGCTTTATAGGGCTATAAGAATGGTCATAAGTCCATAAACGACGGTTTCCAAGGTATCGAACGCAAGTCGAGTTCAACTATTGATAAATTCTCATACTCGATACTATCCCAAAGCCCCATCCCCCTTTCTGCCACTCGGGTGGTTCCAAGGGGCTGAGATGGCTGACACTCTGCACCGCTCAAAATGCATGCCGCAGCATATGAAAATGGCTCAAAACTAGACCGTTTTGGGCTATTTTTGTTCTACACAGTGAACAGTCGTTCTGTAGCATTCCAGACTATTTCTGCTCATATTTCTTAGGTAAAAACACATAAAAATAAGGTAAAATAGACTGTCAAACATTTGTACAAGTAAACAATAGTGATGAATGACCCGTTGAGCGACGGTGTTGCGGTTGAGCGATGACCACTCGTGATAATTTGCTGAAGGCCTTGTTTGAACCCGACTGACCCCTTGTAGTCTTCAATCATCTTCTTTGGTAGCTCGGTCTAAAGGGTTTCAAGTTCCTTGATGGCTTTTAATCAGTTGTCATCGGCCTTTTGACGATCAGCTTGTTGTTCCTTCAGCTGCCTCTAGGCATCAGACAAATCGACCCGAGTGTTGTCCAGCTCCTTGTCTGATAACTCCAACCATTGAATCGCATCAATCAGCTAGGCCAACAACTTTTCATTCTCGGCGAGAAGGTCGGTTGCCTGCTGCTCGACCGCAATCGCCCGTTGCTCAGCTGCAGCCACCAGCTCTTGACCGCCACTTGACTTTAAGTCCTCTATCTCTCACTGGAAGTTGGTGGCTCAGTGGTCCATGATGGTTAGGAGCCGACCCGCATCATGGACCCAATCTAGCAGAGCCATATGATAGTAGTGGACCTGAAAGCAAAGCCAAGCAGTCGAGATGGTTAGGCCATCCACGCATATGATAAAACTAAGACCGAGGGGTCAAGACTGGACTTATCAAGACAATTTGCTTTGCTGCCTAGGCCATGAGCACCTCGGATGGCAACACATACAACTCCTTCACTAGTTATGGGTGTAGAACCCCCCTCCCAAATTCAATTGTCACTCGAGGATCATCCCAAACTCGCACCGAACTCTTCAAAGCCCTTCGTCGGGCTTGCATCTCGGAGTTGAGGTCCCATGGAGGAAGATCAGTCACTGTCAGGGCATGGTATCTCTCGTCATTCTTGCACACGATTGTCCCACGCAGCACCTTTATCGACTTCGACCGACAGTAAGTGGGTGGCACGGGCTCTCCAACTAGTGCGACTGGCTCCTTATCCTTAGAGTACATCCAAGAGCTCCCTTCATCACATTGGGATTTGTGCTTCCCCACGGACACCTTAACTCGCTTGTGTGCTTGACCGAAATCTTCATGCTGTGACATCAACCCCTCAGCTGGCCTCTTCGGGGTCGGGGTTGAAGCAATCCTTGGTGCGGCTTCCACTGAAACTTCTTCGATCTCAAACGAAGAGGCAGTAGCCCGAGCCACTTGTGTGGGCTTCCCAGTGGACACCTTCGGCATTCCATGAAGTCCAACCAAATTCATTGTGCCAGCATCCCGGCCAACAGGTTAGAACATCAAGAACTCCGCAATCAAAGCAGTAGACACCATCAAAAGAAAGCCATACCTCGAGGGGCTGGGCTGAGACCTGCCTTGACTAGCCACAAGTCGGTCATATCCCAAATCGCCCGAGAAGAGGAAATGATCCCCTACAATCTACCGACCAGGGTGGACTCTCTTCGGATAGGTTTGGGGGGACATTGCTGATCGGATGGACTGACCATTAACGTTTGAACCCCCAACTTGGGCCACTAACGAAAAGATAATGAGTCTTCCAACCCTTAATATTGGTAGGGGCCCCGCTAACCTTAAACCCAGTTCGAGCAGTCAAGTAGTAAACTATCCCCTCCCCCCCCCCAACTCTTACAAAGGCGAAAGCATGCCATGAACAAATTACGTGATGGAATAATACCTGACTCGCGATATTCCCCAAGGAACGCGACTAAGTAGTGCCACGAATTAGGCACCACCTAACTCAACGAAATCCTCCAACACCTAAGGCATTCCTCGATGACAGGGTGGAGAGGGAAGCGAAGACATGCTTTCAGGGCATCGACCGAGATGCTCAACTCGGAAGAGCCTGATTGTAAGGTCACTACTCGGGCAATAGAGCATGCAGTGCATACTCTTATGGAATACTGTAACACTTCCGGATCGCGACTAGTGACCCCTCGGTCACGGTCGAATCGAAGTCATGACATGCTCTCATGACTTCTAGATCCATGAGAGCCTTGGCATCTATCAAGGATGGAACCCCTAACGATGTCTTCGAGGTACGGGCCTCGGGGCTTTCCAGACTCATTCTTCCCGACCTAACGAAAATAATCGACCTAATGCAATTAGAGGATTCCGAGGAGGTCATCCCGACTTGACAAACGAGGGACCAACCGAAGGAGCTAGGCGATCGAGGGTGACGAGATCCAAGGAGGCTGGAGAACAGAGCTGGGAGTAAGAGCAGTGGAAGTGATAGTTCGTCGCCCCGCAATAGTGCAATGACTTCACTTGGGAACTCGTGAACCATAATAATGCAAAAAAAAAAAAACAAGGAACATCATAATGCCACGATAGCCCTAAATATCGAATTCAGCTCAGTGATCCACGTGGGCAAGCCACAAAACTCCAATTCAACAACCAACATGGATCGATCACCAAACGCCAACTTAGCTATCCACGTGGACAGATCTTGAACTCGTTCCTTTCCCACGTGCAGCCACTGACAAGTGTGAGCATCGACCGCACCATTATGACCGAGTTACGTACCTAAGTCGGATTGCTTCCCTGTGCTCGAGTTGACCCTCTCGGCCAAAGTAGCCAATCCATGCTCGAGTTGCACGGCTCGGCCATATCATCCCCTCCCTATGCCCGAGTTGATCCTCTCGACTCAAGAAGCCAGTTTGTGCCCGAGTTGACCCTCTCGGCCCAGGAAGCCAATCTGTACCTGAGTTACGTACCTCGGCCGGATTATCCCCTCCCTGTGCCCGAGTTAATCCTCTTAGCTCAGGAAGCCAGTCTGTGCCCTTGTTGACCCTCTCGGCCCAGGAAACCAATCTGTGCCCAAGTTGCATAGCTCGGTCGGATCATCCCCTCCCTATGCCCGAGTTGACCCTCTCGGCCTAGGAAGCCAGTTAGTGCCCAAGTTACGTACCTCGGTCGGATCACATTCCTTGTGCCCGAGTTAAACCTCTTAACTCATAAAGCTAGTTCGTGCCCGAGTTACATACAACAGCTAGATCATCCCCTCTCTGTGCCCGAGTTGATCCTCTCAACTTAGGAAGCAAGTTAGTGCCCAAGTTGACCCTCTCGGCCTAGGAAACTAATCTGTGCCTGAGTTACATACCTCAGTCGGATCACATTCCCTATGCTCGAGTTGACCCTCTCAGCCTAGGAAGCCAGACCGTGCTCAAGTTACTTACCTCGGGCGGATCACATTCCCTATGCCCGAGTTGACCCTCTCGGCCTAGGAAGCTAGTCTGTGCCCGAGTTACGTACCTCACCCAGATCATCCCCTCCTTATGCCGGAGTTAATCCTCTCGGCTCAGGAAGCCAATCTGTGCTTGAGTTGACCCTCTCAACCCAGGAAGTCAGATCGTGCTAGAGTTACTTACCTCAATCGGATTACATTCCTTGTGCTTGAGTTGACCCTCTCGGCCCAGGAAACCAGTATGTGCCCGAGTTACATACCTCGGCTGGATCATATTCCCTGTGTCCGAGTTGACCCTCTCGGCCCAGGAAGCCAGACCATGCTCGAGTTACTTAACTCAGTCGAATCACATTCCCTATGCCTGAGTTGACCCTCTCAACCCAGGAAACCAATCCATTCCCGAGCAACAGTGCTTGGCCATATTGAATCTCAGATTTTGATGATGAAATCAATTGATGGGTTTGTTGATCTAACATGTGTGTTAGAGATGATTGATACAAGATTAACTACAACAGAGAAAGGAAATTACAATCAGATGTTGGGCCAGAGTCAAGTCTGGGCATCGGGCCGGGATTCGGATGATGTAGTGGGAACTCGTCGAGAGACTCACTGGAAGCTCACTGAAGGTATTGGAGGCTTGTCGGGAGTTCGTCGGAAACTCGCAGAAGGTATCGGGGGCTTACTGCAAGTTCTCCAAGAGCTCGCCAAAGGTATCGAGGGCTTGCTGGGAGTTCGCTAGGAGCTCACTGAAGGTGATCGGGAACTTGCTAGGAAGGGGTCGTGAGTTCATCAGAGGAAGACCAAGCGACTCGTTGGAAGATTGTCAAAGGTTGCCGTTGGAAGACTTGTTGGTTATATTTGAGTCCTACTTGAATTAGATTTGGAAGGAATCCAAATTAACTCAAGTAAGGCAAACCGGGTCCACACTTGGGTTTGGATTGAGCTCAGGTTGAGCTCAATTGGTTGACCTAGAAAGGGATCAATTAAAGGTACAAGTCGAGATTGGAAAAGTAGAGGAATCACTTTTCTGGGATTCTCGACGATTGTAAGGTGGATGACTATCGTACCACCGAGGTTGGCCATTGTACCATCGTCATCCTATTTTTTGGGTAGCTTTTGATGGTAGTACCTTCGACGCAAGCGGTTATACCGCCCGTACCTAGATTTTTTGGATATGTTTAAATTTTTGCCTCCAATTTCTAAAGCCAATTAAGGTCTATTAATACCTCAAATCTTCTTGCATTTAACATAACAATTGGGCTAAAAATTCTATGAAAAATTATTTGCTAAAATTGTGTAAGAAAAAGAAAGGGGCAAGGGAGTAAAAAAAAAAGTTGTAATATTTGTAAAAGTCTTCATTATGAGTTGTAAGTGTAAAGCTTGTAAGGTTTCTCTCCTGAGCCCATGAAAAGGAGAGTGAAAAGTATAAGAGTTTGATCTTCACCCGAAGAAGATCGGTGGTGGACACTAGTGGACCTCAACGAAGAGGACTCGAGGAGTGGACGTAGGCCAAGTTGTGGCAGAACCACTATAAACTGTGAGTGTCTCTTATCTTTCCTTTTGGATTTGCATGTTCTTACTTGAGCCTTCTTTAAGCAAGAAACTTAGCATCGTTCTATAAGATTAAATTGTTCATTTACTCTACTTGAACGAAACACTTCTGATATCATTTTTACTTTGAGCGAAAGTTTTTCTTAAACCGAAGTTTTCAGCACTTACACTAATTAATAACTCCAACCCCCCCAACCCCCCTCTTAGTGCCAATTGATCATAATTAGTATCAGAGCCATGTTGCATTCATTGGATTAACACCCAAGTGAGTAAAATTGTTTATTATGGTATTAACGAGGGTCAATATATCACAAGTGCTTCTATAGCACTATGTTCAATGGGATAGACTACACATCTTGGTAAGTTCGAATGCGTATCTTTTTTATTTTGATAGATTTTGATTTATGGTGTATTATTGAAAAAGGTTTTCAAAAGTCATCTAATCCAATAAATGATTGGAATGATTATGAAACACAAATGTTTTCTTTAAATGCCAAAGCTATAAATGCTTTGTTCTATGCTTTAAATAAAAATAATTTTGATTGAATTTCTTCTTGTGATTCAACTTTGGATATATAGTATCCATTAAAAATCACATATGAAAGCACAACTAAATTAAATAAATTATTAAATAAAATAATCTGTAAAAATAAACTTGAAGGACACCTTCCAAAGAACAAGAATGATTGTGAACTAAGAATAGAAGAACTATACCTTCTAAAGAACAGGAAGGAAATAGAACTGAGAACAACAGATGACTCATCGTGTAAAACCTAGAGCAATGAGAACTTTGAACCTTTGACAAATGAATTAGATAAATTAATGAACAAAAACCATAAAATGAACTTAAATTGGACAAAGCCTTTGGCTATAAACGCAAGAAGCCGAGGCGCTCCAAAGATGAAGAGTACAATCAAGAAGAAGTGAAGCATCTCGTGCTTATGACTATCAACAATGAGGTAAGTGATTCCTCTAATGTCTCATTTACTTTTGATGAATTATCAAATATTTTTCATTAGTAGTAGTGACAAGACCGTGATGTGTCTTCAGCTCCTATGATCTATCATTAGTAGTAGTGACAGGACCATGATGTGTCATGATCCTGTGATCCCATGTGATCATCAACTGAATTTTGGCCTCTTCATCAACTTGGGTGTCAATTGGAAGGATTTGGACTGCATCATCTTTTTAAACTTTCATTTGAGGTGATACCTGGAGGATCAGCTGTATTTTTTATCTGGTGCACAGATCTGATCTCCAGGTTGGGGCCCTAATGTGATCCCTAATTTTGCAAGATCCAAAGCAGTAAGGGGACCACTTCCTTGATGGTTGAATTTTCTACTGGTAGGGCTGAAAGTGTAGGGAAGCTTGATCTTTAAGTTTGTTGGGAGATCGTTTCTTCTTTGCATAGGTTGCCATGTGGTTAGTTTTTAGTAGTAGCCAATTTTTTTTCTGGTATAATGACTACCCTCTAGTATAGTTCAGGATAATAAGAGCCCATTTTGGCATGAGTAAGGATTGTAATTTTTCTTGGCTTACTTCTCTTTCGTGCCATGGACCTATATCGAGTCAAAATTTAAGTTTAGTAGCAATTAGTATCCCCTTTAGAAACCTTATGTAGAATATGGGGAAAGCCTTGGTGCAGATTAGGAGTTAGTCATCTTGCGTAAGGGTGATGCCGATATCAACTCTTGATGTGTCTGCTCCAATCATGAACATCTGGCCATAATTTGGTGTGGATGACATCGTGGTCATAAGGGCTATAGTTCCATTCGGCCAAGGTAGTGCATCTTTCTTCACAATGAGAGGGATGATATTTTGTTGAGTCCTACAAATAATCCTTCTCCTACTCTGATTTTGCCACTTGAGGGACTCAATTTTCTCGTAGTCTTAGGTCGTGGATCGGAGGTCATCATCAAGAAAGATTTTAACCATCATGGTCTGATCCTGGGGAAAGTCGTGGAAGTCACCTGAGATCTGGAAGTGCCGCTTCAGCAACCATGGTGAGTTCAGCTGGATGTAACACTTCAGAAAAAAATTATCCCTGTAGACAAGGATGTAGGGATTTGTCGTAGCGGGAAAAAAGCATGGCCGAACAATCCATGTCTTTGTCATCTCCTGGGCGACCCTCTTAGCTTCAATCTTCTATGGGTAGTAATTTTGCCAAGCATCGGTCGGTGGTAATTTCGTCCAGTTCAGCATAGGGGGGTCGGGCATCTTGATAGGAGGTAGTCGACTCAGTTTGGTGGAGACTCCCAAAATTTCAACAAGCTATGGGATAGAGTTCTTGTCTTCAGTCTCCTTTAGCTTCATCTCCTGAAACTCATGAATTTGAATTGAGAAGTCGTTGGATTATTCTTTTGATACCTTCTCCAAGTGCTGTGTTGTGATCATAGTCGCTTTGCTCCCTTGTTTCCCACATAGGATCACCTATTTTCCTTCGTTGAAAAATTTCATGATTAGCTTTGAAAAGTTCCATGAAACATCTCCTACTGTGAATAACCAATCAATGCTGAGCACTACTTCAAAATCATCAAGAAGGAGGAGGAGAAATTTAGCAACTACATCTTGATCTTATAGAATCAGTTTTACCCACGGGCATTTCTGGTTGCACTTCAAGATTCAATCATTAGCTTCCTTGATGTCGAACTCGCTTAGCAATTCAGATCAAAGAAATTTTGGCAGCATAATGGTAAGGAAACCGATGAAAAGTAAGATGGCAGAATCTTCGTCATAAAATTTCAATAGTTTGCAATGATGATTTGCACCAATATAAGATCAGTTTCAGAGAGGAGTTTCATGTTAGATCAATCTTAGATAAAAGCCAAGTTAATCTATAAAACATGTAAAAAAATTCATCCAAGAAAGATGTTCAATAGATTGGCTTTAAAAAGCCTCTATGCGGCTGGAATTTTCTGCAGCAATTCCTCTTTCCCAAAGATGATCACATTTGCGATGGAAGGAATTCACACCAAAGTAAGGATAGGGAATTATCTTCGGTACGTAAGGATGGAAAATTGCAGTAGCAACATGCTATGGGTGGTAGGAAATTACCAAATCTTCAGTGTAATTGATAGTGGTAGCAGTAGATTGATTTGATCTGCGACGTGGGGATGATGGTAGAGGGGATGTCTAAAGCAACTATGGAAATTGCTTGGATGGGTGGAGGCAGCAGAGATAGCAGCAGGGGCAGCAGGAACGTGGCTCTAATACTAAATGATAAAACCCCATAGGAGCTCTATGAGAATTTGATCTTTGAGGGGGATCAACCCTTGGAACACTATAGGGGTTCCTCCCTCCTTGTAGTCGACCAGATGGTTGAAATAAACTGATCTATTGCTTGATCAAAAGAGGTGAAGGCTACATGCTTATATAAGGTTTAAAACCTTAGTCCTATGGGGGTGCTTCCTAAGTGAATTCTCCCTTTTGCCCCTCATATAGCCGCCCTACCTAAATAGAGGGGCGACCGCCTAAGTGGCCACACAAGTCGCATGCCTTTGTTAGAAACGTTGGTCGACCAGCCCAGTAAAAGGGGCGGTGGCCAAGAAGCCCTAAGGCCCCAAAATAGACCCTAGCCACACTTCTTTATAGGATCGAGGTGACTAGGTATAGTTTTACTATAATCTCATAGGTTTTATTGGTTGCTACTTGGTTGAGCAGGACCCAACCCTGTTGGGGTCCTATCATCACTTTTTTGGGATTCCCGACGATTGTACCATCAATGGACGGTGATCGTACTACCCAAGCGATAATTGTACCACCCAAGTTGGTGGTTGTACCACTGCCACCCTATTTTTTGAGCAGCTTTCGGCATCAATACCGTCGACACCGGCGGTTGTACCACCCGTACCCAAATTTTTTTGATACATTTGAATTTTTGGCTTCAATTTCTGAAGCCAATTGGAGTATATAAATACCCCAAGTCTTCTTGCATTTAGTATAACAATTGGGCTAGAAGTTATATGGAAATTTGTGCAAGAAAAAGAAAGGGGGGAGGGAGTAAAAAAAAGAGTTGTAATCTTTGTAAAAGTCTCCCTTGTGAGTTGTAAGTGTAAAGCTTGTAAGGTTTATCTTCCGAGCCTATGAAAAAGAGAGTAGGAAGTGTAAGGGTTTGGTTTTCACCTGAAAAAGATATGTAGTAGACATCGATGGACCTCGACGAAGAGGACTTAGGGAGTGGACGTAGTCCAAGTTGTGGCCGAACACTATAAACTGTGAGTGTCTCTTATCTTTCCTTTTTTATTTGCATGTTCTTACTTGAGCCTTTTTTAAACAAGAAACTTAGCATCGTTCTATAAGATTAAATTAAACAAGAAACTTAGTGTCAATTGATCCTAACAGGCTAGTCTAGTTCTTGAGCAGTAGTGCTCGACCAGTCCAATTCCCAAGCAGCAATGCTCGGCCAGTTTAGTTTCCGAGCAACAGCACTCGGACAATCCAGTTTCCGAGCAGTTGTGCTCGGCCAGTCTAGTTCCCAAGCAACAGTTCTCAGTCAGTCCAATTCCTGAGCAGTAATGCTCGGCCAATCTAGTTCCCGAGCAACAGTGCTTGGCAAGTCTAGTTCCCAAGCAATAGTGCTCGACCTGTCCAATTTCTGAGTAGAAGCACTCGACTAGTCCGATTCCCGAAGCAGCAACACTCTACCAAAACCCAAGATCGCTAACTCGACCAATTGTAGTCGTTACCGCAAATCCATGCCCACAATCAATGGCTCAGTCGACCAGTGCCACCGACACACCAACTCAGTGAAAACCAGAGGTCACCGCCTCGGTTGCTACTCAACGGGACTTCAACAATCAAAAAGACAAACACCAGATGAGCTACAAACAAGAAAGACCCTCTCCTCGCCCCCTCTTCGAGGAACCCTAGGAAAGGTCTTCCAAGGGGGGGGGGGGGGGGGATGATTGGGCTGATAATGGGTTGGCACATCACATGTCACGTCTTCAGCTGACCTAGCACAGTCTCAACCAACCTAGCATAGGCATGGCCGACCTAACGTGAGTATGGTTGACCTGATGCAGGTACGATTGACTTGACATAGGTATGACCGACCTAGCGCAAGTATGGTCGACCTAGCATAGGATGGTCGACTTGGTGCAGGTATGATATCGCAGCAAAGGATGCCAGTAATATTAAATAACCTAGTACGATCGACCTCCGGCATATAGGTATTAAAGCTACCTCTGAGACTATGGAATGGGACTTCTTTTTCAAACTCTCTCTCTCTCTCTCCCCCCTTCTTGGGAATTCTCTCTCCACACTAAACATTTGAGATAGTTTTAGGTCGAGGATTAATTTGATTGTCGGAGGGGCTGCATCGAGCATCCCACCCCGACGAGGCCTTTGTGTAGGAATATTCGGTCGACCCGAGATGAATCCTAGAGTGATCATCACCGACCAGAACCGAGTTGAGGAGCGCTCACCGTCAACTTTTTTCGAGCTCTACCCCCTTTAGAGGCTGACGCGGATGAGATTACACACACGGGTAGAACTAAATGTGCTAACTCATTGACCACGACATCAAATTCAACGACAACATTGAAGGGTTTTTAAGGTATTAAAGAATATTCTAGGATTTTAATTTTTAATACTTTCTTAAAACTCACATGAAGCCATGGTTAATAGTTGCTTGTTTGAGTTGGCAATATGAATTACGTATTACAAAAGTCCACCGTAATCCCACCGCGTTCTCCTCTGTTTCTCTTCTCGTCTTCCCTTTCTCTGCTCGGTCTCCGGCCCACAACCTCCCGTGCTCCTGTTGCGTCGCCAGGTGGTGGTAACCCTACTCTCGCCTAAAGGCTCCTTTTTTCGGATGTGGCTTGGGCGTTGGTGGTAGCAATCTTCTAGGGATTGATTACTGAGGATGACGGTGTTTCATTTCGTTTTGGTTTCGCCTTCCTGTTATAGGCTGCCGGATTCATTTGATTTGCTCCTCGTCTCTTCTCGATCTTGTCATCTCTGGCTATGCAGAGGGTTCATGGTTTTAATGCATCCTGAGTTCGAATCTTTTACTAACTTTGTCTCCTCCAACACGGAGATTACTAATTTCCAAAGCTTACCCACCACCACAATGATAACTGTTCCAGTTCCTTCTGTCCCGTTTACATATACAGTATATACAAAAGAGACGAGCTTTTCCTTTATTTTAGAGCAGAAAGGAAAGGGGGCCGCTACAGAACACATAGAGAGAAAGAGAGAGAGAGAGAGAGATTCCAAAGGATGAATGCATTTGCACAAGTCTCCATATCTCATGTAATTTGGTTCTGAAACTGGTAGTTACAATTACTATGATCATATAAATAAATAAATAAAATTTTCTTTTAATAATTTCGTCATAAAATAATTATCGCCGTCTGTGGGAATCGAACCCACGACCACGTGGTTAAAAGCCACGCGCTCTACCGGCTGAGCTAAGACGGCTTAGACAAATCAGTGGTTCCGGATCACTTGTAATATCTATGTATAATCTTAGGCCGCGGAAGAAGCTTTCTTGAGAAAGGAATCGCCGGGCGTCGACGTTCCCCTCCGGGAAGGATGTCGAGGTTGCACTCCCGACTGTTCTCGACGACTTCTCTTTTTGGATCAACGATCGGATCTTCTCGAGGAGATTGGAAGAAGGAAACAAGTCTGCGACATGACACTGGTTTGCTTCTTGCAAGCTATGTTTCGGCGAAGAAGAAGAAGAAAAAGAAAACGAATCTGTGCTACGGTTTTGTTGCCTGATTCAAGTTATTCCTATGCCATCATTTCCATTCATGTTGCGTATCTTCTGGAGCTCCTGTTCTTGTTGTCGTCATAAGTTATTTATTGCCTTATGGTTGTCTCTGCTATTTAACTTTAGTTCATTATCATCATCAATCTTCCTGCCATAGTCTTTTTTGAGTCATAGTTGAATGAATTAGCAGCTCAGAGTGGAAGTCTTTTTTTTTTTTTTTTTTATTCCACTTATCCTCATCAATCTTTTCAATGTGCTACGAATGACTGTCTTCACACACACACACATCTATCAGTAAATCGTGAAAGATGAGATTTTCCAAATGGGATTATTGTCTTTTGAGTGGACTTACGAGTAGTAAGTTTGCTACAAAATGTGCACTCTACTTGCCCCCCATGCGGGCCATAGCACAAGCAAAATGAATCAGACGTAGATTGCATTGGCATGATATGATATGGTGGTAATGAGTTCAATTTATACTGTATAAGATAGGCCCATAGAGTCATTCTCATATACCGACAAATTAATGTACCCTTGATTGATATAAATTGTTGTTATTATTATTATTATTATTATTATTATTATATATGAATAGATTTATCATTATTATTGTCTCCTTTATCACAAAAAAAAATTAGTTAAATTATTTTCGTTTAGTTGAAGCGCAATTAATCGATATAATCTATTATTATGATCATTATTATATTTTATCATATTTATCGTCAATATTATTACTATCAATAGAAAAAATTCATCGAAATTTTGACATAAAAATTTATTAAATTAATTTTCTTTTAATTGAAAAAAAAAACGCCGTCTGTGGGAATCGAACCCACGACCACGTGGTTAAAAGCCACGCGCTCTACCGGCTGAGCTAAGACGGCTTTTGTTTTTTATGGTAAAACAATTAATAGATATTTAACTAAATAATCTTCCTCTTTTTGGGTCAAAAATGGAATCTTTTCATGGAGAATGGACGAAAGAGAGGAGTTTGCCAGATGACATTGGATGTTCGAAGCAGGCTATGTTTCGGAAGAAGAACCAAACTGCTGCTAGGGTTGCTCTCTCGATCTGCGCTACGGTTTTGTCGCCTGATTCAAGTTAATCCTATGGCATCAGTTCCATTCATGCTGCGTGTCTTTTGGAGCTCCTGTTCTTGTTGTTACACACCAACACTTAATTCCCTAATGGTGGTTGATTCTCTGAATTTTTCATGTTTCATCCTGCAATCTTCAGGTCATAGTGGATTGAAATGGCAGATACTAGACAAGACTCAGAGGGAAGTCGTAGTATTTAATCCATCATATATTTTAGAGACGACTCCGATGGGAAATAGTGTTTACTCTGTCATCCAAATTGTTTCACTTGCCTCAAAAGAGGCTGAGGTTTGGTTCCACTTGTCAGGGTTCTGAACTTGGTTTCTTTTTTCTCAACCTATCATCATCAGTCTCTTCAAGTAGAATTGCTCAATATATATATGCAATCCAAATGTATCGATTCTCAACGTAGCATGTGGCACAATGGTAAGATTCTCCTGCTATGATGTGCTTCGGCTGCCCTTTCACAATTTAGGTAGCACATCTTTTACCTTTTGTATTATGACCTTGTTTCTAATATTAGATAACTACTACACAAGAGACCTTTGGTGTCTCCTTTGTGATATAGTAGTAGATACTTCCTGAATCCAGTAAATTCAATTCCAGGCTTTAATAAAACTATCTTGATTGTGCTCTCCCCGTTTTCCTCTTTGGACTTGTTGCATTTCTATATGGTTTTTGATGGAAGTGTATCAGATTCAGTCCAGACATAGTTCAAACTGAGTGTTGTTTCAGGTTGTTGTGCTTGGATTCATTCGATCTCATATGATTTGAGCTATGCATGTTTAGATGAACTTTGTAGTAATTTTTGTATGTCTAATGCCTATAACACACCAATATACCATTAGTTCTAAGGATTAGTGTGTCTCCTAGTGCACACGAATGGTTGTGTTGTGGGGGTTGATGTTGCATAAGATGATGATGACTTGGAGACATGGTATACACTATAAGATCTGGTACTTATAAGATAAATCGTTCTAAAGTATCTCTGATGATTGCACATGAATGAAATTATTATTATTATTATTATTATTATTATTATTAAAGAACAGGTAATTAATTGTTCATTAATGTTATATTCCATGTCAACCAAATTGTGGAAGTTGTGTGTTAAAAAAAGAGTTTGTATGCATAAAACAATTTGCCTAGTGAATACAATAAGGCCCAAAATTGTCCTGAAACTTGAAAAACTGTTGGACAAAGTATTATGATTCTTGTAAAAAGAAAAAAAAGAAAAAGGATAGCTTATTAGTACACGAGGCTCTTGCTAATGCAAGCCCTAGAGAGTTAATTAATTGTATGCAACCTTGCCATGCAAATGAAGAGGTTGTTTCCCTTATCAAACTTTGATCAGCCAGTTTGAAAATAATACAAAAATTATTATGAGGACTAAAAAATTTGCCTCTTTACATTGTTTATTTCATCAGTTGTAAATAACTGTATTATCGCACATAGCTTGTGTCAAACAGTCTTTGATGAAGCTGTTTCTTATTTTTGTTTCCTCCCCAATCCCACAGAGATTACACTCAATTTTATAGCACAACTTGTTGGATTATATCACAAGTTTATAGCTATGTGCTAGATGCCATTGCAACTGAAGCTTTATGCGAGTGCGTGCAGTTGTACAAAAAGCCTGTCAATCAAGTGTTGGAAATAAATTAACTTGCCTGCTTGCTAAAGCCACCACTAATCTAGTGTTTTCTAGAGGATGGTGCTTTATGTAGTTCTAAAACTAGTTTCTGTTCATACTGATCTATCCTTATTCTGCCCATGTTTGTGGATGTAGTAGCGCGTCAAGGCGCATAGAAACTAAGGCCTTTGAGATGTGCAACCCTCATTGCTTCAGAATTCTGATACCACCTAATGTTCTAGCTCATGCAGCTATGAAGCTTTCCACAGTGTTGCTATCTGAATCCACTTGCCACGGTTCCGAGAGATGCTTGGGTTGTTCAAGTAAAAGATACTCTCCATGTAACATCTAGCACTAGGTTAATAGCATTCACATTTGCCTTTAATTTTTATAAAAAAAATATAATAAACAATATATGATTCCATATTTCTCAATATCATGATCACAACAACATTAACAACAGAAGCCTAGAAGATATTAAAAAGTGTGTTTGGAGACGTAAAAAAGGTAAAAAATTCAATGCTTCAAATTCTTAGATGTGAATTCTAAATTCTTATGATGAAAGATTTTTAATCGATCGCTGAATTATTTTTAAAAGTTTCTTCTATTGTGAATCAAATGAAGTCTTATGGTGAAAATCTAAAAGATCAAACTGTAGTAGAAAAAGTTGTACGAAGTTTATCTCTAAAAGTTGATATAATTCCTACTGGTATAGAAGAAGCTAATGATATAAATACATTATCTATTTAATAAATTAATGAGATCTCTTTTAGTTCATGAACAAAAGGTAAATAGATCTTCATATGAAACTTTAGAACATGTTCTCCAAATGAAGATAGATCAAAAGAAGGATCAGAGAAATTTAGAATTCAAATCTCAATGGAAAGATCAAAATGACAAAGGTCATGATCGATCAACTAAAGGTCAAAGGAATACAAACGAAGGTAATAAAATAACTCATCGATGTTTTTGTTACAAAAAAATTAGACATATTGAAAAAGATTGCTAGTACAAAAATAAAAATCTAAATATTCCTCTTTGTTCTTATTGTAAAAAATATCGTCATCTTGAAAAAGACCGTTGGAATAAAAATCAACAAAATATCATGAGGAAAATAATGATGATAAAAGAGATTAAAATAATATTTTCTTTATAGCATCTGATGAAGAAAAATTTGGATAGTGGATATAGTAATCATATGACGAGGGATAAAAATTTGTTTTAAATGCATGCTTGATGATTCAGTGAGATCTACTGTACAATAAGGTTCACGTAAAAGAAAAATGAACAATTGCTATGAACACTAAATCTAGTAAAACAATCATTAATGATGTATTATTTATTTCTGATTTAAAATAAAATCTCATTAGTATAGGATAACTAATGAGAAAATGATATTATGTTATTATTTTATGATGAAAAATATATGATTTGTGATTAAAAAAATAAAAAAATTGATAGCAACCCCAAGGAAAATTAAAAAATTGATAGCAATTGCAAGGATGACAGAAAACAAAGTGCTTCCCTTATTATTTTCAGATTTTGCTACTATTACTAATGAACCAACATTATAGCATAAAAATTATGATCATCTAAATTTGTGTGGATCTATGCAAACTATCTCAAATGGTGCATGTTATGATAATTTAAAAATTACAGTTGATAAAACATATATACAGAAAAAGAATGAGATCTTAAACTTCAATGACATCAATGAAAGTACATATATAAGGTTGGTAGAAAAGAAAGAGGAAGCCTCCGCATCTAATGTGATTTGATTCTACAAATATAGAGTCTCATCAGATCATCAAAAATAGATATCAAAGAGAAAAAGATTAAGTTATAGACATAAGCAGAAGCATAAGACAACCGCTGCAACATCGAAGATCAACTCATTGATATCTTCACAAAAAATTTAGCGAAAAAGACAATATTTTTTGAAGTTAATTTTAAATTATAACTACTTGAATTAAGAGGGTGTGTTGGAAATCATTTAAGTAGTTATGATTAATTAAAGTAGTCAGGATTAGATAAAATAAAATTTTAGATCTAATTTAGTTTAGATGAGGATGAGAGATATGATAGATTTTTTAATATTTTTAAATATTTATACTTTATCTTTTAATTAATATAAATAGGTGCTCTTGGATAGTTTCAAATATTTATACTTTATCTTTTAATTAATATTTATACTTTATCTTTTCAAATATTTTCCTCTACTCCCTAAAGTTTTTAGAAAAGCCAACACCATTGTTTATATTGACTAGAATATATAATACAGATTTTTTAAAAATATTAAAAAATCTATCACATCTTAATAAATCCCACCCCCATCTAAATTAGATTTTTATTTTATCTAATCTTAACTACTTAGCTAATATTAACTACTTGAATTATTTCTAATACACCCCCTTAATCCAAGTAGTTATAATTTAAAATTATTTTCAGAGAAATATTTTTCTTCGCCAAAGTTTTTGTGAATATGTCGACGAGCTGATTTTAGGTGTTGCAATGATTGTATTATACTTTTGCTTAGGTTTATAACTTGACATTTTTATTTTTGACATATATCTATGATGATTTGATGGAGGTTCTGTATTTATAGGATCAAATCTCATGTGGAGTATTTCTCTTTCTTTTCTTTCTCTTAATTTTCTTCATATCATCAGAAATTTCTACCATCCCTATATGTGTATCTTCATTGTTATCCTTGGAGTTTAAGATCTCATCCTTTTCCTGTGGATATATTTTATCAACTCTAGTTTTCAAACTATCATTACCTTCACCATTTGAGATAGTTTGCATAGATCCACCAAAATTTAAATGATCATAATTTTTATATAATAATATTAATTATCAGTAAGAGTAGCAAAATCCCAAAATAATAAGGGAAACACTTTATTTTCTATCATCCTTGCAATTGCTATCAATTTTTTAATTTTTTATCATAAATCATATATTTTTTATCATAAAAAATAACATAATATCTTTTTCTTATTAGTTATCCTATACTAATCAAATTTTATTTTAAATAAAAGATAAACAACACATCATCAATGACTTTTTTATTAGATTTGGTGTTCACAATAATTGTTCATTTTTATTTCACCTGAATCTTATTATCATTTCCCATATGTATAGTAGATCTGACTCAATCATCAAGTCTTTAAAACAAATTTTTATTCCTTATAATAGGATTACTACATCTACTATCCAAAAACCAAACAGATCTAAAATATTCTTCATCGGATGCAATAAAGAAAATATTATTTTTATCTCTTTTGTCATCATTATTTTCTTCATGATATTTTGTTTGATTTTTGTTACAATATTCTTTTTCAAGATGAACATATTTTTTACAGTAAGAACAAAGAGGAATATTTGGATTTTTATTTTTGTACCAGTAATCTTTTTCATTATGTCCAATTTTTTTTACAATAAAAATATCGATGGGTTTCTTTGTTACCTTCGTTTGTGTTCCTTTGACCTTCAGTTGATCAATTATGACATATGATATTTTAATCTCTCCTTTGATATTTGAATTCTGAATTCTTTTGATCTATCTTATTTGGAGAACATGTTCTAAAGTTTCATCTGAAGATCTATTTAACTTTTGTTCATGAACTAAAAGAGATCTTATTAATTCATTAATAGATAATGTATTTGTATAATTAGCTTCTTATATACCTATTTTTTTCTACAGTTTGATCGTTAAGATTTTCACCATAAGACCTCATTTGATTCATAGAAGAAATATTTTAAAATAAATCAACGATAGATTCAAAATCTTTTATCATAAGAGTTTCGAATTCACATCTAAGAATTTCGAATTGAAGCTTTGAAATGTTTAATTATGAAAAATAATTGTTATATAGCATGCAAAAATACTCTTGCATCTTCCAAGCTTGATGCAATTATGAATATGGAAAATACTAAAAAAAATTATGGCTCATCCTCGTCTAAACTAAATTAAATCTAAATTTTTATTTTATATGATCCTAGTTATTTCGATTAATCCTAACTACTTGGGCAATTAGTTGGAAGGGGTACCGAAGGAATCTGATGTTTGTCTTATCAAGATTAATTAATCCTGACTACTTCAAAATATTTCCAACAGTTTCTACGCAAGGCAATCAGCTGGAAGGAATGCTCAAGGAATCTGATGCTTGTCTTATCTAGATGGCAGCGCGGCAGTTTGATTCCTGCAAATGAGAAAAGCTTTGTTTTTTTTGTTTTTTTTTTCTTTCTGGTCAACTTTAGGCTGTCAAGGAAATGGTAGAGATTGGCACTGCATCGATTCTCGCTCAGCTGGGCAAGAGGAGGGGGGGGGGTATGTACTTGGAACAATACAAATGAAGCATGGACACGATGCAGGAATCTTTGAAACCTAATACAGAAAGAAAGAACCTCATAATCAATCTCCCAGTGTTGGATGAATGCAGGATGTTGACTGTGTCCTGGCCGAGAAGGGAGTTCTCATTGTGGTTCATCATCAGTAGTTTGGAGGAGAGCTTGTGGCGGCAGCAGAGAACGTTCATGAAATGACTGTGTTTATTTTGTGCAGCAACAGCTGAAAATTCAGGAATTTAGTTAGAACAACAATAATGTATGTAACATGAAAACTCAAAAAGTGATGAGTTTTCATACTTGTTTATTCTACAGTCAGATTGTTCATAAATATGAAAAGATAAATCATGAGAAGAAAAAAAAAAAAAAAAGGGAAGAGAGGTGGCTTGATGGACGTGTAAATAAGAAACTGGAAGAGAAAGATGTGGCAAGGAAAGGAAAAGAAAAGAGAGAGGGAGAGAGAGAAAGTTGCATGGCTTTATTCCTCACTTGCTTTGTGATCTCACTAGATTCTTCAATGTGTGGCTTGAGGGCAGAGCAATCCTACTTAGTAATCTCATAATTTGCTTCATCTCAATAATACAATATATATTATTATTTTATATTTTTAAATTAAAAGATAACCGAGGATCATAATATCTTCATTATATAATTTATTTGCATCGTATAAGATGAGAAGAAAAAAAAATCGATGTAAAAGATGATATTATATTTCTTAAGCAAAATTTTTAAGTGATGGAAAACTCAGTAAACCCAATTCTCATCCCTAAATACAATACATTCAACTGAAAAGGTAGAAAAGTTGGGACCTCTTTCGGCCAAAGATACCACCAGAGGATGCTGATCTTGATGGGAACAGAGAGAGAGAGAGAGAGAGAGGGAGAGATGCTTTGCGTCGCTCGTCCACTCGATTCTTCTACAAAGAAGGATTCCGACGATGGAAGGCTTCCGAAGCCCCCCACATCAAATTGCCATTCGAGTTCTATATTCTTTCTCTTATCTATTTAAAGTCTTCCCCGACTCAGAAGCCCCTTCAATGTTCACCAGCTCTCAATTCATCATCCCCTGTATCACCACCGCGGCTGCTGCTGCTTCTTCTTCTTCTCTCTCCCTCTCTCTCAAATGTCGACGTCTCCACACTACAAGGGAGTGAAGAATGATTTGACCATCGGGGTAATTAATTCCTTTTTCACAGCAAAAGTAATGCACGGTCAAGTCTCCGGGTGCCATTAGTCCTGCATCAAGGAGACTCGATCGGAGTTCCAGTTTGCACTTCTCATATGCATGCATGCATGTAACTTGTGTGTGATGTGATTGCTTATGACAGAAAAAAGAAGCCGGCGTGCTGAAAATAAAACCCACCGCACTCGACGTCACTTGGGGCAGCGATCCCCGCTACTGGTCCATCGACAAAAAAAACGCGTAAGGCTTCTTTGATCTTAGTTAGCATCATTGATGATGTCTTCATGTTCTTCGTTTGATTTCCTACCCGTATTCCTGGTTCCTTTTTTTTTTTTTTTTTTTTCTTTATTTATTTCTGAGATAAAATCATTTGATTGGGTGGAACAAACTACAGAGGAGATTCGACAGGAGTCATATCGTTGCACCAAGTGTCGTGGCTCGAAGTTACCGGAACATTTGACAACGCCCTATTGGAGATCGACAAATCAAAAAGGTATTCATTGAAGTTTCGAGTGAGGATGAAGGCGGACGCCTTCGGGTGGAATGGCTGCCCGGTGTACCTGATGGTCAAAGATGGCGAGACCAGTAAGTTCAAGTGGAACAAGGTTGACCTAAGCCGACTACCTGCCGGAACGGAGGTGGACATTCCAGAAACTTCCGTGGAGTTTAAGCCCCCTCCTGATGACAACAAAGTCATCTTCGGATTGTTTGAGATTTGGAGGGGCAGATGGAAGGGAGGACTCGACATCTTACAAGTCATCATCCAAGAGGTCCGATAATTAAAACCCTACTACTATACACTTTCTTATGGTGCGAGCTTATTATGCCTATTACGTGTTCAGATTGTAATACGAATAAAAATAAAAAAAAAAGTCTGATTGATGTGTGGTGCAAAGCAGCTTCTCCGTGGCTTTGCCATGTCATGTAGTAGTAGTAGTAGTAGTAGTAGTAGTTACTTACTTTATGTTTGCGTAACACGAGCGTTGACTAAATGAATAAACATGTTTTCTTCCCCCTCCTCCTCCTCCTCTTCTGTGTCAAATGTGATGGAAAATGCTTTATGTGATCGAGTGATGATGGATTGGCAAAGGAATATGACTCGTACCGTAGGTAGTACGACACCGTCGTTTGGACGCTCATCACCCCGACGGAGCCCCGATCCAAAGAGCTAACACCGCCACCAACTCAAGTTAGCAGCTATACTTTTTGTTCACCATTTGATCTCAAAAAACGACTCCAGAAATCCATGGATAAAGGATTTGCTAGCTAATTCACCAAAAAAAAACTTTAGCGTCAGCAGAATCTCTAGTGCAATTTTATGGAGTAGGAACGAAGCAAGGTATTGTTCTTAAAGCACCCGAGTCTTTATTCCCTACTTCCGTGGTGTTTGCCGACAAGCAATAAGGGTGTGAGCACTTACCCGTGGGAAGAATCCCTTTTGGATGGGGATGGCGGCCTCGTGGCTTCCGAATAATTGCACTTTTTGTAGCTGGTGATGATACTGCTTGGAGATGCTTGGTTTTATTTATTTATTTATTTATTTTTTCCCTTCTTTTCTTTCTTGCTTTGTGACCAACATACGCAGCCTGGTGAAGAAGAACACTGTTGTGCCCTGTTGAGTTAGACGACGCGGTGCATGGTTTCTTCTTTTCTTGCTTGCTTTGTGACGAACATACGCAGCCTGGTGAAGAAGAACACTGTTGTGCCCTGTTGAGTTAGACGACGCGGTGCATGGTTTCATCATCAAGTACCTGTACTGCTTCGAGCACTCCCAGCACCATGGGTTGATCCATTTATGGACTCGAGTCGAGGGATTGCCTTCTGCCCACTATACTTCCTTCCTTCCAACTTTGATCTGATCTCGGAGTAGGATGGCTTCTTTTCTTCCAAATTCAGATTTTGCAGGAATGGGGGTTTTTGTCTTCAAGTCTTATCTCCGGGGAATAATTAGTATCACCGCCGGAGGCGATATCACTCACCACCACAGGAACCCTCGCTTCTTGACGCTGAATGTTGGACCACCATCTGGGATGAGACTCCAAAAAGCAATTTAAAGACAGATTCCTTGTGCCATGTCAAGATTAATTTCCTACCGCTTGGCTTATAAACTTTGTCTTCTTTTGTAAAGGGGGTTGGCTGGCTTCACATTTCCAGAAATAAATAACTGGATACCTCATAGCTTTGTTGGATGGGAATTTTGTAGCTTCCATGCTTTCTTATTTAATGAACAGATATATAGTCATTCCCCCCCTCCCCCTTTTTTCTTTTTTTTTTGTTATTGACTGCTTTGAGATTAATTTCTGTAGACTTCAGAGAAAGAGGAACAAAAATTTTTTATTTCAACAGCGTTCATATACACATCCAGACTTGAATGAAGGAACAGAATATTTGTAGTCTAATGGAGTATAAAACATTGATTCTAGGACACCCATGGTGACATCTCTTTCTATTGCATGGACAGTCCTAAGACTTTCAGGTGCCAGAAGAAAGAAGCAAAATAAAGATAAGCAATCACTATGCAGAGATAAATTGACAATCTGGAAGAATTTTGAGAGATAGATAGATAGATAAACTGCTCTTGCTCCGGCTTCACTGAGTGGAATAACAAACACCTTGTTCTTACCTATTGATGGACGGTGGCTTACTCACCAGCAGTCTCCAAAGTTGAGGGAGGGCAGCAACGCGTCTCTGCACCCGTAAGCTGAACTGTAACACAAAGAATAATAAACTTCACTGATTCGACGTGGATCAAGTTTTCTTTGGACGATAAAATTGGCAAAACATGCTCACCTTCTGCAAGGTCACCAAGAATAAATGACATTTGAAGCAAAGCAAGCAAGATACGATAGATAGTCTTGGTCACTCAAGGATGGTTGAGGCGAGAGATACTTGGAAACTAGAAAGGTGGATGCGTCCTAAAAAGTCCAAATAAGAAATTGACATCAGAATAAATCCAAATTACTTGCTTATGCAGATCATTATTGCAAAACAAATGCATATTGTATGTAACCTGTTGTGCAGTCTTTCTTCAGAAAACATGGATGAGGTCTGAGGTGCAAACAGCCAAAAGAGTTTCTACAATGCATCCTGATTTTATTGTGGCTAATATCTAAATTTCTATGATAACAACTGAGAGCTTTTTACTATGCATACGATTTAGATCAATATGTGCATAGATCATCTTTCTGATAACAAAGACATCATGATGGTCGCATGACTGACTACTTACACTGTACATTGATGTCATATGATATCAGCTCAAGTTTTTTACTTCTGTATGACTATGAACCCCTGACTGCTCTGACCTCAACATGTTTGCCTGCCTTCACTTCCAGAGTGCACATCCTCGTTATCTGAGCCTTCTCCAGCAGTTGGGACATTATCACCCCAAAACACTGATGAAGAGCCCATAATAGTTGCAAGATCAGCTGGTCTTTTATTGCCGTTCGTGTCAGTTGATAATGATCTCCCATTCTTCCTTCAGATTGGTCGGTCACCTTCTTACTTTTTCTTGGCATGCCTCTCAATCTCAAATGCCGTGGGAAAAATTGCATGATTATTGAGAGGATTATAGGAAGGATCTGGCTCCCCAGGCTTCAGCCAGTGCTTCTGTATTCTGAAACATGTTTGACGCCAAATTGTTCCTCTATGTTTAGCAGCAACTCCATCAGCCTGCAAGATAGCAGCAGCATATTAGCAATCATATTTTAACAAATAATCTTATCCTGTGGTTTCTCATATAATAACAATAAATTCTGGCCCTGTTCTTTAAATTTCAGCATAGCATTCTAATTCGTCACATTCTAGCACCTGCTTAGAGTTTTGCATAACATGAAAATAAAAGAAAAAAGAAATTCGTGTCACAATGTATAGTGGTGCTCAGATGACATTTAAGATAAGGGCTGAATCAAAATCTTTTCCGATGCTTCAACTGAGAATTCTATAAAGTTAAAAGAAACTTGAGAAGACTTCAGAAACCAGAACCAAGCCAATCAATTTTATGTCCTTTAGCTATGTGGATCCCAACTAAAGCTACATTCATCCAATATCAGCAGCCTCGTCCAGTAACATTCAGGATTAGCTCATATCACCTTAATTTTTGGAGCAACCTTAACAGTGGTGAAATCCCTTCCAATTGATGTTGACGCGATGTCTTCAAAACTGACCATACTGCTTTTCCGATCAGGTTCCAGCGGTTGGAGCAAGAGATGTATCTCCATAAACATATTGAATGCTTTTAACAACTTAATAGCCGCTTCTCCCTTTATGCCATTGTCTGATGTTACAAGGACAGCTTGTCAAGACATAACGTTATATGGATACAGGACGCAGAAGGGGATACGAATGCATGTCCAGATGACCATTTAGGATAAGGGCAAAAACAAAATATGAGGGACATATTTATATATATATATATATATATGATCATCTCCAAGTCTCTCAAGGTGCAATTTATCAATTCTCCACAAGGCAGTACAAAGAACATTGCCATTGATTTTCTATGTTCATATTTTCTTACTGAATTGCTATTATTTAAACAATGGTGTGACAATGAACATAACAGTCATGCAATATGATTTTTTGCAATTACAAGTTGGCATACCTTAGCTAATTCAACATGAAATGCTCCATCACCATCAATGCAAATGTACTTGGTCTGCAAATGGTAGAACATGAGACTTATGAATGGTTTATCATGATAGTTTGCTGCAGTAATAAAAATAAAACTAGTAGGGAATTACAGTAGCATAAATAGCAAACAATACTAATATGTTTAGAATAAGTACAAAAAGGACAATCACATGGACATGATAGTGAGTACACAGAACAAACATATAAATGTGGTGAAAAAATATAACATGCTCAATGAATAGTACAATACTAATGTGTTCAGAATAACTATAGAAAAGAACAATCACATGGACACGATAGCGAGTACACAGAACATACATATAAATGTGGTGAATAGATATAACATGCTCAATGAATAGTACAAAACTGAGAAAGGTGAAAGCTGCTGATGAGGAACAACACCATCAACTGGTTGACTCTTAAGCAAGAGAAAGTAACTATTCATAAAGTAACGCAGGCATGTTGAAGGTTTGCGAAATTCTATTCAGTCAAAATAACAAACATACAAAAGCCCAAACTTCTTCTAGATATGTAACAAATACTTCGCTAAATCGTCGAAACTATGAAATAGTTGTTAAGATAGTAATGTATAGTAGGATATTCTTTTACAAGAATATTTGTATGCATGTAAAAACTTGATTAATACATTGCCAACATTTCATGGATGCTACATGGGAAGAACTTGGTTGTTCTTGAAAGCTGATAAAGACAAAAACGATTATATTTTATATCATCTATAGATTGAATACCAAATGCGAGTAATAAAATTAAAATTATGTTTTATATCATCTTATTCATTTAAATTCTGGCTATCAACGGACTCCATCCATATCCAGGCAACTCAATCGGCATGTGCAGACCAAGCTTTTTCGGCTAATACAAAGTACTTCAGTCAAACTAGACAACCAAGGTTCATAACTCCTCTCTCATAACCATACCTCTATTTCTCGCCACTGCACTAATCATCATCTACCTTTCTGAACTCACTGCATCCCTCTTTCCCTCTCGCCAAAGCCCTATACAATAGCTCACTTATCAATATGGACAAAATCATGATGCCTGCTCTTTTGGCTCAGACTCTCACCATGATTCACAGTTTCTATATGCAGATTAGCTAAAAGTTGGAACCTCCAAGAACCCAATCTCGAACTTCATCTTTTTATTTCTACCATAGTTACATAAGCTGCTCCTGAGAAATCCAATTTTATAGATTATCCACAGAGCTCATGAAAATAACTTCAAAGGTTTCTAAGAATGTAAAGTTTATATAACTTAAATATATCACTAATTCATTATTCCAACCACAAAAATTCATTCAGTATCTTTTCCATTTAATGGCTATTAGTGGGAAGTTCTATTGATTCCAGAACCATGATCAAAGTTTTATCTACACCGAAACTAAGCATTAAAAATATACAAAAATAATGGCAAAATTTCTTTTATCAGTGCATTTGGGTCTTGCGATTCCTTTCAATCTCAAAAGAATTCATATTTGCCGAAGCAAACTTGGTTTTCATGTTTTCTCCAAGCATTAGTCATCAGATTTCTAAAATTAGCTGGCTAGAAAACTCTAGCGGTACCAAAATTGTTAGGGGGTCACTTAACAAGTATGAGGATTTTCTCAATATAAAAATTGCATTCGACTAAATAGCAAACTCAAAACATCAAATTCGGAGAACATGCAGTGATAAAAACAATCTCCCTTGTTTGACTTGGGTGTCCAGGGAAAAAATTGTCTAGAAGGCATTCCAAAGTGCCTTAAATTGTCACCATTTTAAATTCAGTTTAGCAATTCTTACAGCAAGAGTGTTTATGGAAAACATTTAATTTAGTCTTTTTCGTTCTGTTTAGATAACTTAAGATTGGTAAAATCCTTGTGTTTTGATTAATTTAACTTATAGAGCAGCATTTTCTATGTTGCGATAAAAACTTAACAACAAAAATTAAATCTGATTCGGTCAATAAAATAAAAACTAACAATAATTAGAAATCACCTAGAATAATTATCAGTTGTCCTAAGGAATAATCACATCCCTTTGTGCAAAATTATGGTTGAATCCATTCTCCAAGAATTGGACTAGTGTTCCTCGGTTACGAGCACAACCATAGGATGTTGACGTAGTATCACGAGCAAAGAGAACCACATCAATGAAAAAGAAGAATCGAGAAAAAATGTGAAAAAATTTAAAGGAGACTTTTTGAAGAAAAGAATCTTAAAAGCGATAAGAAGGGACTCTTCCACACCTAAACCAAGCAGCAAATCCTCAATAACATCCAAATGGCTGTGTAATCATAGCCAATAATCGACAAATATGGCTATGTGTCATCATAGCGAATATCCAATTAAAACATCAAATAAATCAAAAAAATAATCAACACAATTAAGTAATTAAAAGAAAATAAATAAATAGATAAAAGATAAACAAAAGAAAATTTGAGATTTCTATTTTAAAAATAAAGTCTCTAACGATTCCCCACGAAGCTCAAAATTTCTAATAAATATAATTATTAAAATAAATATAATTATGCAATGGGTGCAGTGTCTTTAGAGACTTAAACTTCACTTAGTGTGATACTTTCGATTTGAAGGAAACAGAGTGAATCAGTCTTGAATCACGGTCTTTTAGTCCATACCAAAGTTTGACTTACCGGTCCATACCGGTGTACCGACATATTGTCGGTACCGGTATGGGACCGGTATCGGATGGTATGCATAGTGCATACCGCTCAGTATTAAAATATAATATAATATATTTTTATAATATAATATTAACATATTAAAATATAAAAAAAAAAGAAAAGGGGGCGACGTCGCCTCGATCTTTCTCCCCACGTGGGGAGACGCTTCGTCTCCTCGAGTGGGAGAAAAAGCGGCCGCGGCCGCAGGCGACCCGCGGGCGACGACGACGCGTAGGCGACTCGCGGGCGGTGACGGCAAGCGGGCGAGGACGGCGCACGGGCAAGGTATTCTTTCTTCTCCACTTCTTTTTTTCTTCTTTTCCTCTTCTTCTTCCCTTTTTCTTCCTTAATCGACCGTCGACGGTCGATTTCTCTCTCAATCGACTGTCGACAGTTGATTTTTAGCGGAACCACCCGGTAGCGGGTGGTCCGCGTACCGATAACCTAGCGAATCGGTATGTACCACCCGTACCGGGTGGTACAGGTCAAAATTACAAACCTTGGTCCATACTTCAATCACCACACATACTGTATTGATATTTGCATCGTGGTATTATGCATTTTTGGCCATGCATTAGACTTTGATTATGAGAGTTTTTAGGGATTGCCCAAGTCTCTATCCATGGCTATATACGATCACACTCTCATATAGGAGAGTTTGGATATGTACAGTTACATCTCATGAAAAATACCACTCACGCCTCTTTAAGAACTATACTCTTCTTATACCTCTACAAAGGAGTTAGTAAACAATCACTATAGGATAGGGGTCGGAGTTAAACTCTAGCACTAATGTCATTTTTATTTTTTTTATTTTTTAATATGTTCCTTAGCTAACTAATCAGTGTGTTATTACCACATTGAATTAAGTTCAAAGGATATCCTAGGTTGGGTTCCCACTAGTGGAAGAACTATTATAGGTTAACTGATCCCCTTCGATAATATTAGGACAATAGTCCTTTCTATATATGCCTATATAAAAGAGATAATTGATAATGAATACACTATATATATAAATATATTTCATGAGCATGATCTTAATCATAAACAAATTTAATTTGCTTAGATGATGATACAATAAATAAAATAATAAATATCATTATTTTTATATATTTACTCCATATTTATAATATTATAAAAGACATAACACATTCATTACATATTCTAATTTTATTTTCAAGGTTTTCCATGCCGCCTTGTACCACCCGATACGGGCAGTACGTACCGGTCCGATGGATTACCGGTACGCGGACCGCCCTATATCGAGCGGTACATAGTTTGTGGCCCGTATCATCTGATACGGGCTTGTATCGAGCGGTAACGGTCGAAATTCCGACCGTTACCACCCGGTACGATCGAAATCGACCGTTACATGGTATATAACGATTGAAATCGACCGTTACAGATGTATAACGGGTGATAACGGTCGAAAATTTGACCGTTACCGACCATTACAGACCATGTAACGGTCAAAATCGACAGTTATAGACCATGTAACGGTTGAACTCGATCGTTACAAACCCTGTAAAAGGTCAAACTCGACTGTTACAGACCCTGTAACGGTCGAAAAAACCCTTCCTAACTCTATTTAAACCCACCCTTCTCTCATTTCACTTCACACTCTCACTCTTTCTCATATTCCAAACCTTCTCAACATTTCAACTCTTCTAAATTTGTGGATTGAATCGAGATAAATTTACGAAAATTAAGAGAGGAGTTTGCAATCAAGAGGTAAGTATCTAATCTTATCTTAGCTTGGTTTGTTATTTGTAGCGATGGATATGCTAGCCCCCTTATATGCAATATAGTTTCCTATGTTTTGTTTCTTGTGGAAATTTGATTATCACCGAACTATATGGTTTGTTACTAGATGTAGAGAAATTTTTTTTACATAAAAGAACATTTAGAGAACTTATTTAGCATTGAACTTTATTAGTCTTTTGTGTCCAATGGGAGATGGGGACTAACCTGAATGACATCACACATTCTTCTCATGCTTTTGGATTGAAGTGCTCCATAAATGTCTTGATTGAAGTGCTCCATGAATGTCTTTAAAATAGATCAAGCAAGGATATATTTGATCATGTTCTTATTATTTTTTTCTTTCTATGATTTGGTGGCCTAACACACTATTCATACCGATCATTAAAGCTCCATAATGCTCATCCCTTTATATGTTGCATTATAGAATTTATTCTGATTTTATGCTCCAATCGTAAATTAGTTCATTTTGATTTCATTAGTTCAAATAGACACATATATGTATAATTCAAATGCCAAGTTGTTGTCTCTTTATTTGTTAATTATACACAAACTTCCTATTCCTGATTAATATTTTATCAATATTAGATCAATTTAACATGTTTATAGCTTATGTAATTTAAATATAATAGGAACATAGCACCAAAGGAAGTATCACAAGATGATGCATGGGTTCATACCCGAAAGTTAGATGGGAACCGCCATCATTGGTAATGTATCTATTGTGATTACATTGGTAAGGGTGGAGGAATAACTCGAGTGAAAATGCATTTGGCCGGCGGGTATCCCGATGTTACAAAATGCAATAAAGTTCCTACAGAAATCTGTAAACTATTTGAATGCAAGCTTCAAGAAGCAAAACAAGACGCATTAAAAAAGAAGACAATAGCCGAGGAAGAATATTGTAGGGTTATGCAACAACCAGTTTATGATCAGTATGAGGGTCGTGGTGATGATGTCGACCTAGATCACACAGCTAGAATTCGTGCATCATTAGAGGATCAGTTTATGACCGATGAAGCAATGAGGCATCGACGAATTGACTCACAATGGGAACGTGGCGGTGGCAGTGGAATACAAAGGTCAGCTAGCATGAGGCAACCAACAGCTCCAACTCAATTAAGCCGAACTAGTAGCATGCGATATGGTGGACTTCATGGTTTAATGAGAGGTCTTGGTAGGAGATCTGCACCAGATGTTGTTGATATCGATTCGCTAGCCTATCCTCCACAAACAGCGAAACAAACACGGATTGATGATGTATATACAAAAGAAAAAAAATGAAATATTGGGAAGGCAATTTCGAAATGGTTCAACTTTCACAGAATTCCAGCAAACACAGCAAAAGGTCCATATTATCAGAGCTTGGTGTCCTCCATTCAAAAGTTAGGTACAGGGATCCAACCTCCAACACCAAAGGAGATTCACGGTGTGTATTTAGATGAAGAGGTGGCTGAACTAAAGGATTGGATCAAATCATTCAAGAGACAATGGGATGAATATGGGGTAACATTAATGTGCGACAGTTGGACAGGGCCAACAAGAATGAGTATCATTAACTTTCTAATTTATTGCAATAGAAGGACAGCGTTTCATAAATCAGTCAATGCTTCTGACAATATCCAAGATGCAAACTATATTGAGAGTTTGATGGATAGTGTTGTAGAGGAGATTGGACCACAGTATGTTGTGCAAATAATAACCGACAATAGAGCAAATTTTAAGAAAGCTGGTATACAATTAATGAAAAAAAGATAAATATTATTTTGGACTCCATGTGCAGCTCATTGCATAGATCTAATGCTGAAAGATATTGGTGAGTTGGACACGGTCAAGAAGTGTGTAGCTCGAGCACAATCAATAACAAAGTTTGTATTTTATATAATCATCATTGGGTCCACGGCTTAATGCAAAAGTACGTAAATGGTGAGATACTTCGACCTGGAATCACTTGGTTTGCTACTAATTTCATTGCATTAAAGTCACTACAACAAAAGAGAAATGGCTTAAAGACAATTGTCACCTCACAAGAGTGGTCTGATTCCAGATATTCGAAATCGAGCGATGGAAAGAAGATGAAAAAAGCTATTCTTTCCTCTAGATTTTGGGAGACCGTGGCTGAAATCATAAAAAGTATTGAACCACTTTATGTTGTTCTCCGTAAGGTTGATATAGAAAAGCGCCCACAGATGCCGTATCTTAAATATATGCTAAATTCAGCAAGAAAGGAGGTCAGAAAAGCACTCAGAAATGATTTTAAGGCTGACTAATATATACGAATTATTGATCATCACACTGAAGCTCATATGGATAAAGATATCCATAATAGAGGTAAATTCGTGTTTAGAATAATTTAATTTATAATTTTTTATATATTAAAAATTATACTAACAAAATTATGTCTTGCAGCATATTATCTAAACCTGGCAATTCAATATCGGTATGCCCTCGGAACGCATAATGATTCACTAATTGCACTAAGAAATGTTGTATATCGAATCTTGCCAAGCGCTATTGATGTAGCCGAGGCTCTTACAGAGAGTCGATATTTCCGAGACACAAATGGTTCATTCTCCGATGTTGTAGCTGTATCGAGTCGGTACACTATGGATCCTGATAAGAATAAATTACACATATTAATTATCAATTATATTTTATGTTAATTATTTGTTATACTAATAAAGTCCTATTTATATCTTTTTGTAGTCGAGTAGTGGATATAATTTGGAGGCGATGCACCACATCTAAGGAAGGTTGTCATTCATATATTTTCACAGACGACAACGTCTAGTGGTTGCGAACGTAATTGGTCAACGTTTGCATTGATTCACACGAAGGTTCGCAACAGACTCTCGTACAGACGGTTAGAGAAACTAGTATATGTTCATTATAACATGCGGCTAAAGTTGCGATGTGCTGAGCTTGATAAGAAGGAGCCAGAGGAACTTGATGTTGAACCCATTGACCTCCAACTCTACAACGAAGATTCTGAGCCGATGTTAGAGTGGGTCGAAGCAGCGGAGAACCAAGAGGATCCTCTACTTGATGAGGCAGGAGATCCTCAATGCCCTTCCCGTTTTATCATCGAGGCAATAAAAGAAAAAGCACATCTGCAATAGGTGGAAGATCCCCCTCAGTCAGAATATGGCAGAAGTAGTCATTCAACATCAGACACCCAATTGTCGCAGTCATCCGCTCAGCGTGCAAAGGCAAAGAAAAAGGGGAAGGCAGTAACATCCGCTACACCGTTGGAAAGAATAGAATCAGGTGATGAAGCACCTTCACAATCGATCCAAGGACATGATACAAACAAGGATAACAGTTCCTCAACTGATAATGGCGGTGATATCGGGGAGTCGTATATATCGACAACACAAGTCGAGGGTGGTGCATGGACCGAGGAGCAGTATTTTACATATGCCACACAAGACACAGATCACAGAGTTCAACAAGGTACCGGTCATGTTTATACGAGGAAGGGAAAAGGGAAGGACAAGGAGAAGGCAGTGGATGAATTTGAGCATATGCGACAGAGTCTACAGGATGTTTACACAGAACAAAGCTCATCGTATTCACAGCCGTCGTATTATGGAGAATCTTACGGCCAACAATAGTACATTGATAGTTAGTCATTCTTCTCCAATCAACAATATGATATAGAGCAACAGGTCAGTAGCGAAAGTAGAAGCTCCGACATTCACCAATATATGCCTCAGGAGCCACCTCGAACACGTATAATTCATGACGATCAACTTACAACCATCACCACATTGATGCACCAATGGCATACGATGTATCAATATACTATGTCGTGGGATCAATTTCAGGATTGGGTTCGACAAACATATCATATTGATATACAGATACATAGGATTGAGGATCCCGATCCACCACCTATGGAGGCCCGTCATTCGTTTTGGTGGTAGAATCAACAATCATGTATATCTATATATGTGATTATCTAATTCATTTGAATCTTAAATTTTATGTTGTAAGGAAATAATCTAACAATTCAAATCATTTTTTTTGCAGATAATTCAATATCAACAAAATGATGTTATGTAATATGTACAAAACTGTTCCTCAAGGTTCGAAAAAGATATATAACATTATTTTTACCTAATTTACATTGATTTTGTTTAATCTGTACCAAATATAAATCTATTTCTATCTTAAAAACCCTAACCCAAATTCTTTCTCTAATTTTTCAGGTACTAAAAAAATAATATTTTAATTATTAAAATATTACTTTTTTATACCGCTCGGTACGCCCTAGTGTACCGGGCAGTACCTACGTACCATACCGTACTGGCCAAATCTTAGTACACCGGTATAGACTGGTACGACGAACCTTGTTTATTTCACTTGTTTTACTTCACAACAAAAGGTTTAAAGTTACAAACAAATGTCTGATGTATTATGAGTATCATTCATGATTTTGCTCTCTATTCATATTAATATGTTTGTTGTCAAGAAAAATAGTGACCACTCTTGGAAGTAATATTTTATGATTAGTATTTCATATACAATTTAGGCCAAAATTCTTATTGGCCCTTCGTACTATACTTTAAAATCAGTTACCCCTCATACTTTAAAACTTGTCTAAGTGATCCCCCGTACTACGATTTCACATCAAAGTCATCCCCCGTACTTTAAAACTCGTCTAAGTGATCCCCCCGTACTTTGCCTCAAAATCAAATTTACGCCCCGTACTTTAAAACTCGTCTAAGTGATCTCCTATACTATACCTCAAAATCAAAGTTACCTCTTGTACTTTAAAACTCGTCTAAGTGACCTCCCGTACTATGATTTCGCATCAAAGTGGCCCCCTCTATTAGAAATAAGGTTATGACTAAAACAATTTAAGGGATTATTTTTATTTGAGGATTACAACTAAATAGTCCCAAAGCCCTAATCCATTTTTCCCTCTCTTTTTTTCTTCTCCAACCTTTATCGGCGACGTTCTTTTCTGTAACTCCGATCTCTACCTTTCTTCATCAACCTCTGTCAGCGTTAGTTTGTTCGTCTTTCTGCTATCTTTCTACCTTTCTTATTTTTTCTTCGACATTAATTTGTTCGTCTTTCTACTATCTTTCTGCCTTTCTGTTTTTTCTTTACTTGAGATATGTGCTTTTTTGAGTTTTAAATTATTTTATTAAAAATTAATCCCCTAAATTATTTTACATAATGGCGTAACTTTATTTTTAACAAAGGGAGCCACTTTGATGTGAAATCGTAGTACGGGGGTTTACTTAGACGAGTTTTAAAGTACGGGGGTAACTTTGATTTTGAGGCATAGTACGGGAGGTCACTTAGATGAGTTTTAAAGTACGGGGGGTGGCTTTGATTTTGAGGCATAGTACGAAGGGCACTTAGACGAGTTTTAAAGTACAGGGGATGACTTTGATTTTGAGGCATAGTACGGGAGGTTAATAAAAATTTTGGCCTACAATTTAATATAAATTTTGCTAGTAATGGAGAAATATTTTGCATACAAGTTTCCAATGAAAATATTGTATCTTTATTTTCATAGCCCCCACATTTCAAACCAAGGTTTTCCTTACCGAGCGGTAAGGCCCGTACCGCCCGGTACATACTAGTCCGGCAGCTAACCGATATGCGGGCCGGCCACTACCGGGCGGTACTGCTAAAATCGATCGTCGACGATCGATTTCGACCTTCGGTGGTCGATTAAGGGAGAAATCGACCGTCAGCGGTCGATTGAGGAAGAAAAAGGGAAGAGGAAGAAGAAGAGAAAAAGAAGAAAGAAGAAAAAGAGAAGAAGAAATACCTCGCCCGCGCGTCACCCGCGCACCCTCGTCGCCCGCGGGCTACTTTTCTCCCCGTGCGGGAGACCTTCCGTCTCCCCGCACGGGGAGAGAGATCGAGACGACGTCGTCCCTTTATTTGATTTTTTAATATATTTAATATTTTAATATTATATTATATATAAAAAATATTATAAAATATTTATTATATCAGGTGGTATGCACTGTGCATACCGTCCGATATAGGTACCATACCGATATTGATAAAATGTCAGTACATCGGTACGAACCGATACGTAAAACCTTATTTCAAACGTTAGTAGAAGTATAAAAGATTTGTCATGACAAATATATTACTTTATACATCATGAGATATAAACAGAAGCATATAAACAACATAAGATTTGGTTTTCTTTTAAAGCATAGCTTTGTATTTAAGCCCCCACTAGGCTTATGCTATTCTGAGAACCTGATTTTTGTTCACTTGAATAACATCAAAATGGATTAAATAATCTAACATGACCAATAATAATAATTTCTTCAATGGTCAGAGCATATACGTACTAAACATACTTTACCGATAACAAAAAATAAAAACTTTATTCTTCTAATCATACACTAGAAGCTATAAGAAGCATGCCAACCAGAATTAAAACAAAAGAAACCAGAGACAATGCATACATTATCATGTCTGTTGGGTTTAGATGTTTCAAAGATTATTTATTGGAACAAAGTTAAATAGTAAAGGTCTGTTACCTCTTAGCTTAAATAGAAAAGCAATATCATTAGCATGTGTGTCTTAGTTACAAGAATAACAAGTTACTTTAGAGGTTGACAAGTCCAATATGCAACTGTAAGTAAAAAAAATAGACATATTATATGCAGAGACTTTTATCTCCAGAATGAATCTACCTAAGGCATGCTAACAGCCTTAGCTGCAAGCCTAGCAATATCTCATTAATGTTAGATCAAGCTACGTGGTGATAAATAACAAATTGCCCCCAGGCAATAGCTTTTACAAACTCTTTTAGTGAAATTCAGCTACGTATACATTAAGTAACTCTCTAGTTCAGCATGTCCAATTCAAATGTAAGCTTCAGGCTGTTTCTATTTTTTTGTCAAACAAAAAAAGAAATATGTAATCTCATCTTGCTAGGATGTTAAAAACAAGTACAGGAAAAAAGAAAAAAAATAGGATGCTACTTTAACATGGGAAAAAGTCATTATGTGCAGTAGAAAGACAAAAACTTCATTCACTATTAGGCAACACCAATAATGTTTTCTCCAAGTATAAAGGAGAAGGGCTAACAAGCAAAATGAAATAAGTTTGGGAATAAGAAAGGGAGATAAATAAATTCAACAGATACCAGCACTAAGGAGTATTGAGAGAATATGAGAAAGTAATTCTGCATATCTAATACTTATTATAACAATGAAAAATAGATATACAAAATCTGTTATACATAGTCTCAAAATTTCCTTTGTTGATCTTTTATCAATTTATTTATTTCCTAATTATGTTTGTTTCTTTTTTTTAGTTTATTTGACGTTTTAATTGGATTTATTGACTATGATTACACACAACCATTTGGATGTTGATTGGTTTGGGCATGGAGGAGTCTTCTCTTCTTCTTTCTATGATTCTTCTCTCTAAGAAATCTCCTCTATGATTTTTAATAATCTTCCTCGACTCTTCTTTTTCTTTGATCTAAGGAATAAAAAATCATATGCTCCAATATCTTAGCTTTCAAGGGCAAAGACAATCACATTATTTACATTAAGGGCAAAGAGATGAGATTTTCAAATTGAACTGTAGACACCCATTAGTTCAAAGTCGAAAAAAATCGGTAGAAAGAGGAACCCTATCTGGTGAAATTGGACTTTCATTCTTTAGATTGTTGGGATAAAAAATCAACAATAAAAATTAAATCCGATTCGATTAATAAAATAAAAAATAATAAGAATCAGAAATCACTTGGAATTGCTATTAGTTGTCCTAAAGAATGATTCCATTACTTCGAGCAAGTTTATGATTGAATCCATCCCTAAGAATAAGATTGATATTCCTCCATTATGAGCATGATCATAGGAGATTGATGCAGTATCACGAGCAAAAGGAGAAACATCAACGAAAAAGAAGAATCAAGGAATATTTTAAAAAAACTTAGAGGAGATTTATTCAAGACAAGAATAAAAGACTCTTTGATAACTAAATCAAGTAACAGATCATCTTTATATAAAAGAGTTAAGCTCCAGCGATAATCATCCAAATGGATATGTGTAGTTATAACCAATAAATTTAATTAAAAAAATCAAGCACAAATACTGCCTTCAAATTATTGCAGTTTATTGCCTCATTTAAAAGAACTGGGGAGAAAGGAAAAGCGGAAATATCAAAATTTTACCGGTGTAACGATCAAATTCCGACCAGAGCTTCGCCCGAAACTCATGATCGGCGCCAATAATAATCCGCACCCACATCCGCTCCTCCTTCCTATTATCGTCGGCCATCAGTATCGACCTCGGGATCCCGGGATCGAGCAGCACGGGGTCAAGATTAGGGTCGACGAGCGGCTGCTGCTGCTGCTTCACCAACCTCAGCCACAACTCGATCGACCGGATCCGATCCTCCATCATCACCATCCGCACCGAGACCGGACTAACCAGATTAACCTAAATGAGTGCAGAAACCTCGAGTGAGAAGCAATCTTGCAGAGAGAATTGGGTGTAAGATTTAGGCTTCGTGGAAGGGAAGAGCAAGGTGAAGGGGATTGAAGAGGCCGACATATGAATTTGATTTGATCTCAGCCGTTGGATAAGTCAGTCCTCGTTGATACAGGTCGTTATATGCAGGTTACACATAACGGCCCTGATCCGAGCGGTCGCACGACTGTCAGTAACGTCACCGACAGAAGGAGCGACACGAACAAATGATGACGTGAGGAGGTGACCGGAATCATCTCTAGCGGTCGGTTCAACGACAGCCACAAGTTGCGGCGGATCAAACACAGGATTCGATTTGGGTCCGTATCATAGTCCAAATGTTGTAGCTCATGTTGCAAATGATTGATGCCACTGGATCGGATTTGTATATGTGCCTAACTGATCTAAGTTATATTAGATTAGATTACAATAAATCGGATTAAAGTATGTGTTAACTGATATGGAATAAATATTCAAGTCGGGTTTGAAATTGAGTCAAATATCCGGTAGTCAAATTCGCTATTAATAATAGATGTGGCAATTGAGCTTTATTATGTTACAGCATAATTTTTTCCTAGATATCAATATTCATGCTTATTGAATTACTAATTATAATGTATCGTTTCTTGTTATATATTTGACTTTGATTTATTTTCCAGTAGCCACGTGAGAAGCACGTGTGTAAAAAAAGCAAACTGCTTCTGGACCATGGGAGCGCAGATGCTGATGAACATCACGTGCATAGCACCTGCGCCGGTCGGTCCTCTAATGTCCGGTCTGAGTGCGGCATTACCTCGCCCGACTCGGGTTGGTGAGACTAAACGAAAGCAGCACGCCGGAGAAGGCCAAGGCATCTAGGTTGCTGTGGGCTTCGAGAGCCGCCTCCTGCTTGAGGATCTCGATCTTTCACAAAGGTTTCTTCACTGCTGTATCCATAATCTTCGAAATCTTCTCTTTTGGTCGTTCTTGGGGCTTATGTCTGTTTGTGGATGGCGAACTTGGGTGGTTGCGTCTTGTTAGATCTTTCTTGATGGGTTTTTCTTGGGGCTTATGTCTGTTTGTGGATTTTTCTTGATGGGTTTTGCTTGCTCTTGATTGGATCATCGTATACCCGTCAAAAATGAGATTTTTTTACTGATGACCTTGGGATTTTGGTTGTATTCGATGATCGATTCGTGATGTTTTCTCTTGTTCTTCCTTGTTTTTCGCTTGATTTGAGTTCTTTTTTTTTTTTTTTTTTGTTGGTGTTGACTGATATACACCCTTGGAGTGAAGGTGATGGATGATTTGGCCTCTTGTGCGTTGGTTAATTATTGTTACAGTGACGGTGGTAGAGAGGCTGAGCAAAATAAAGTATAAGACCATCGGTCTATGGTGAAATTGCAGTTATCACAGTTGTTAACTGGTGGTCTATGTGAAGTTGTGAGATCGACAAGTATTAAGATGAAAAGTGATAATAAATTTCCCGTTATTCAGCATTATGTGAATCACTTTATTCAGTAGTTTCTGATGATCCGAAGAGAATGTATTCGACCTTTATTCATGTCATGGGTGGGAAGGGCTGAGGTTGCTCCCACCCTGTAATAGCTGAAGTGTTGTTCATCCAACATTTTAGTTAGATGGAGCAATACTAAGATCTTTAGAGAAATGACTGTGCCACTTAGTTCTTGGTGTTCGTCTATTGTAACATTTGTTTATTGTTCAGGTCTTAACTTCCTTGCTTAGTTGTAAAGCAACATGTATATTGAGTAACTACGGACAAATTCATATTATATAACTTTATAGTGCAGGATTTGGAGTACTGATTTTGGAAATAGTTCTTTGGACTTAGAAGTTTTATCAATATTTTTGGATAAATCTAACGATTACCATCCTAACTGTGAGTCACATGCCATTCAAATCTCTCCTTGTGTTAAGTATTGTAATGGTAGCTGATGAAGCCTTTAATCTTTAGAAAAACTCTCTAATGGTGTAATATATATATGAATTTGTTCATTGTGACGTTTAAGCAAATATGTTGGTTGCATTGACCGATGCTAATTCAAACTTAAGTCTAAGACTATCCATGTGGTTGGATTTATTGGTTCTGTATCTACAAGTGGGAGGGTTCACTTAATCTATACTAAGTAATCTTCTTGTAGAAATATCTGCCATCCAATGAAAAGGGGTTAGGATTACAACGCCCTTGTAGAGCGTTCTCTTAAGATCAAGGAACTCAACCACTATCATTATAATACTTAACAGAAGGAGAGATTTGTATAGCATGTGACTCACAATTAGAATGTTATTTAGACTAGGTTGAGTGAATTTTAGCAATGGAAGTAGCAAGCTTGTGCAGAATGAATCTTAGGATCATCATGTACTCAGAATCTTCTGGTAACTTGTGTTTCTATTTTAACAAGACTTTTTCCTAAAAAAAGGTATTTTCCGTGTTAGGTACGACAATTTAGTTTGCATGTAAGTGTCCATTGAACTGGACTAATCTATATTTCTCATCAAATCTCCTTTGCTGGATTCTGTTGGACTTGTAGGCACCTCCCTATCCGTCATCGGAAGTATGCATGTTTGCATATACGTTCCATCTGAATTCTGTCCATAAGGGACATCATGGTTGATGACTTAGCCGAGGGTTTTGGTTTAGCAACTTTCCCAATCTGTCATCTGTCCATTAAAACTGTATTGTTTTGCACTGGGAGAGGGATCTCAAGTTGGTTGGTTTCCATTTGTTGTTTTTTTTTTTTCTAAACATTTTTTCTGCTCGCTAAATTTTTTTCCCAATGATTGTATATTGTTGTGTCAATTACTGATTAATGTGGATTTCTTCTCCAAATTTTTTTGCTTCATGTATTAATTTTACAGGGCTTCCAGTGAGTTTACTATTATGTTGGTTTAAGGAGTTGTAATTTTCTTCTTCAACTCTTCGTAGAAGGCAGTTGCACAATTAGAATGGCAAAAGGATTAATATGGGCAACCACTGAAGACTTGGCAAGGAACCGAGCCAAGGTTTTGTCATTGTACCGTCAGATCTTGAGAAGCCTCAACTCCCCAGAACTCCCACTCACCCATGTGGCTCGTCTCGCCAAGAAAGCAGAGGTCCGCAGCATCTTCTTGTTCGGAGCTGAAGAACGTTCTCTCCACAACATTGCTGACCTCATTGATGCTGCTAATTACTCCCTTTCCATCCTTAAGCAGGGCCGCCTCCCATAGTGTACAAATGTCCATATGAACTCTTGTTTGTCTTTTCACTCTAATCCTTGGAACTATCTTATGGCTTCATTGTATTATGACCTTAGAACCAAGAGTTGCGAAACTTGTTAAAATATGCACTTAAGTGAGGATTATTAAGCTGTAAGTTGATATCAGTTATGCTTTGTAGTAGATCCATCAGAGTCAGATGAAGTGATCCTGAAGTTCAACATGCAAGAGCATTTTTTTTAAAAGATAAACATAAAACTAAGCAATTTGACTAGATTAAAGCCAAGATTGCTAAAACTGTTTATTCGTTTTGCTCTATCAGTTTCCTGTCTCTGATACTATCATGTCACTCCTGGATTTGTTTCCAAACTATTTTCACAGCTGACGTTTTGATGTTTTGTTCAAGTACTGCTCTGTGGGCTTGTAGTATTTTGTTGTCAATCAATATTTTTATTTGGTGGCGGTAAAAGGTCAAAATACTTGGCATACAATATAAGGTTTGCTTGTCTCTGGAATTGTTAGCGTCTAGCCTTTAACTACACTGCTAACAAATACCTTCGGAAAATATAGTACTTACTGATCATATTCTTGATCATTTTTCTGTGCAGTTATTGAGGATTTGAAGTAATGCTGATGACACGCATGAGTGGGTTAAAGTTGATAGCTCTTCTGCAACGGTAGGAATAACCGAGTATCCTCAGGTGATTTTATTTTCTGGATGAGTTCCATTACTGCCATCTGAATTGTCTCAACAAAGTAGCAGCCCCGGGCCAAAATTTTCTTCTATAGTTATTCATATTATGGTTTCACCCCATTAATTTTTCTTCCTACTGCAAACCTAGTTATTGTTCTGTTGTTACATTAGTTATGTACATTCTTATGCAGCTTCTATGTTTGTTCTCTTCATTGAATTATTTGCATTATTTCCTTCCAGGATAACTTGGGTGATGCTGTACATGTTGAATTGCCGTAAGCTTTTGGAGCTGTGGCTCAGGGAAAGAATTTTGGTGCAGTTGAAAGTGTCAAGGCAACCAGGAAGGTCAATTCTCCAGTTTCTGGACAAGTGGTTGAGATCAAAACTGAGCTAAATGGTTCTCCTGAATTGATGAGTTCTTTAGACCAAGTTGTTTTCCACCAATACTTTATTTAAGAGAAACAATGTCTTCACCCAGTTGTGATGTTATTTTTGGGAACCATACACATATGAGCAAGCCAGAATGGCTTTTCCCAGTTTATACTGTATTCTTTTTGTATCATAAGCTAGCTTTACTAACAGTTATTCCATCAGTATATGTTGTGATAGATATTAAATTCTTCAAAGGTATTTGTGAGTCGGAACCCAACTCACCATATACTTTCTACATGGGTGTTTAATCTTCATTTCAAGTCCAGTAACCATCACCAAGGCTCCTCAGTATTGTGAACATAAAAGCAGATGCAGAACTACTGCTGCCAAGTCGTCAGTGAGGCATGAAAGACTTCCATAGTTGCCATTGGAGCTGATAGCATAAAACTCCCATGACTTTTTTCTGTCTCATCGCATATAAACCACATAGAGATGCCTTCAGATGCAATTGCTGCAAACCTTCAACTGTAACCTTCCTTTTTCATGATGATAAACTCTTTTACTATGTTAAAGAACTATACTAGTGGTAGTTTATGTCAGGCATCAAAATCCAGCCCTAGAACAATGTCTTCAATAACAAGGGGCACCACTACAGCTTGCTGACTGGAAAACCAACAGGTGACTTCCTCGACTTCATCTCTACGACCTTCGATAACTTTTTCACTTCTTCCTTCCCAATGTGCCGAGGATGGCTCAGCCAAAGTCCTCCATCAACGACCATCGTAGTCCCGTTGATGTATTTACCTTAAACAAGTAGCAAATGAGGACAATTGTGAAATTTTGGCATTACATTGACAAATAGCAGGCCGATACAAGAAAAACTTTACATAAATTGCTTGGTGAGTATTAAATAGAGCATAAGCCAGTCTCTCTCTATTGTGACATCTAGTGCGGTTAGTTCATTATTGCATTAGTGATGTTTCTCAGGTTTGAATCCATGTTTGAGAGTTTGATTAGTGTAATGAAACTTTCTGATTAATTAAAAAAAAACATAGGATCAAGAACAAGCTAGAAAATAAACCTTTCGATAACAATCAGACACAATCAGCCCTAACAATTGCCAGATTTTGATGGTGGATTTTCTTAATACTACTAAGCTAGACTTCGCTATTCAAAAATTGATGTGATAGGATAATGAAGAGCAACACTAGCTAAAGTGACAATATCAACTGAACATATCTACCTTTGTAAACCCTGTTTACCAACTATTAGTTAACTTATGGTTCATAATGAAAACAACCCAAGGCATTGCACAGTTCATGACACTAAGAGTCCAAATTTTAGCCAATGTAGGATGAAAAATAAGGTGTCAGTAAAATATTCTGCTATTAATAATCAGCCATACTAACAAGTAACAACATCATAATGCATACAAACATATGCTCCATATATTCACATCATACTATGTAGTTCATCTACAAACTGCCAAATTAACAAAACCACCACAGGTGACTACCATATAATAGAATAAATTAAGCAGATTATCCATATATGATCTGTCAATGACCAAATGTTGACAGGTTTAGAAAACTTCTCACAAATGTACCCAAACCTCACCACAAATAGTTCTAAATACTGTCGGGTAAACAGGGACAATTTCTCAAGCATCTGATGACAAACACCACCTGACGAAGCACCAATAGATACTAAGAAAGCAGTCAATGAGGTACACTGCAACGTAAACATCTGGCTAGAAATACCAGGAACAAATACAGAATGATTTGCACATCTTATCAAGGATTAGCATGGGGCTCATCTTTGTTCTGCATCTTTCCAATCCACTGAACTGTTTTGTCCAATCTACCAATTCCTATCCAATCTACATTTTTTTTTAAGTCTAAGGAGGGTCAATGCACATAGTTTTATGGTTGTATGCAAAAAGGTGAGTTTGCAATTTACACCTTACTCACCTAGATTGTAATTGAACAATCTTATCCTGGTGCCAAACCTTGTCCTCTCCAATTTACATTCCTTTACTGACATTAAAGCATGATCAAAGTCCCATTTTTTACTCTTCGTCAATAGGTGAAAATATACACAGGCTGGTGAAGGGCAAATCGGCAACATAACATGTACACATATCCTCACGCAAGGTCGGAAACTGCACTCTTTCACTAGTCACACCCATTTTCCATCATACACAATGAAGATGGAAGTTCCCCATGGTACAAAGACATTCATGAGATGGCATTTTTTTTTTAAGCATTTTGAAATAAGAATAACAATATTGGAGGTTGAAGAAATACCAACCTATTATCAGCAACAAGAGAGTTCACAAACCTGCATCAGAAGCCAAATATAGGGCAGCCATTGCAATATCCCATCTCTCCCCCAGCTTATACAGAGGCCTGTATTCCCTAGACTTGCTCTGCATTTCTCCTGGTGCAAGCTTCCTCATTCCAGGAGTGTCTGCTATTGGTCCTGGTGCAATACCATTGACCCTTATATCATAGTCAGTTCCCCATTCTAGGGCTAATGACCTTGTGATACTGTCAACTGCTGCCTATTGATCATAAAAGGGGCACAAGTTACAGGGAAGTGTACCAAATGCACCAAGAGCTGAAGTTTGTTTAACCATACCTTGGCTGCAGATACATGGAGCTGGTACCAAGCAGCTGTGTAGTGCAAAGTTGCACTTATGTTTAATATAAGGCCACCTGTAGAGGGACCTTCTCCTTGTCCTCCCTTCTTCAGATACTTTAGGGCTTCATGACACATAGTGAATGTGCCTACTGAATCAATGTCCATCACTGGAAAATTCAAATGAAAGAAGCTTTGATTATTTAGCAGCAAGAATCTGTAAGATATTCAAACTCAAAGCAATAAGAAACCATAAGCTAATGAATGCCAATCATATTCAACAAGGAATGCATTATGGTAAATGAGTTCTTACAAGAATTACACCATAAATTTGATTTGTAGGTATACATGTATGGGTGAAAGTTGGAAATGTTTGAATCAAGGTATTGTACCATCAAACATCCTGTGAGAAATACAGATACCTGTTCTGAAACCATTTGGTGATAAATCTTCTGGTGACACAAGAAAATTGCCTGCTGCCCCATTTACAAGAATATCAAGTTTTCCAAAATGCTTAGTTGTTTCTTCTAGAACCCTGGCCGCATCTTCCTGCTTGCGAACATCTCCCTCAAGCCCAATTGCCTGTGATCATACCAAACAATATCTCTCATGTAGTACAGACAATATACATGAGATATATATTTCAAAAATTCGTCAACCAAACTTGTAAGCCAATTGAGTTAACTCACTAAGATTTTGAGTTGATTTGATGCCCAACTTGATTTGGTTGAAACTCGGAAACAAACTTGGTTGGAATTAATGAGCTTCGCAAACATTGAACTCATCTAAGTTAAAAAGGTTAACATCAGACTACTAGTTTCTTAATGAAGACAACATTATCTGGATGGTTGCTGGATTATTAGGGAGTTTAGTGTATTAGGTTGGAATGATTCTCTGGTTTCATTATGAGACAAAAAAAAAAAGCTGTAATCCCTTCTTTTGTTGAGGCTTCAAACCATCGTCGATGATTCACGTTAGGACATTCTTGTATATTATTTTAACTTTCTTCCATCTGTGCATGGTCAATTAATTTGTCAAAATAACTCAACCCAGATGACATTTTAGAGCTTTTGAGCATTTGAACACTGATTGATCCAATCAAATAACATCGGTCCCTTCAAAATTACAGAATATGCTACATAATCAAAGACGAAAAGAAAGGCTTCAAAAGCTGTAAAGAGAACACATAAAGCAAAGCAATTTAACATGTCATTAGGGTAATCAGACACAGAGGAAAACATCAATTTCTCGTTTCGAAGACCGAATAGGAGCTCAGACACGACAGTCGAGTGAAAGGTCGAATCTTTGGGGCAGAGCGGGCTCACCCGGATCCCCTCCGACCGGAGGGCGGCGACGGCCGCGTCGAGGACCTGGCGGCGGCGACCCATGATCGCGACGGCGGCGCCATGCCTCCCGAACTGGGTGGAGATCTCCAAGCCGATCCCGGAACCGCCTCCCGTTACGACCGCCACCTTCCCCTTCAGGATATCCGCCTTGAAGGGAGACTCCATTTGCTCTCTCTCTCTCTCTCTCTCTCTCTCTCTCTCTCTCTCTCTCCCCTTTAGACGGCTGTAGCCACAGATTTTTGACGGTCTCATTTCTAATTATTTATAAATATTAACAAAAACACTCACAGATGGTAATATTATTATGTGATAAGAGGATTGGAAAACAAAATTATGCAATAATAAAAAGTCGGCGGTGGAGAACTCGACCATTCTTGACTTTGTTTCTGTTTCGACTTATATTAGAAATTTATTAGTCCATTTGATATGCTTCCGATATCTGATTGATAATGAATATTAGGTTCTATGTATAGAATTATTTTAGGGTTGATAAATGTGCATCGAGTTATCCTTTTTAATTGATTGATAATGAATATTTCTCATATCATTTGACTTAGTACATTGATCTTTAGTACTCGTGTCATTGATAGTTAGGTTTTTAACTATTGAATTTATAGTGAGTCATCGAGCATGTTTCCAATATTCAACCCAAGGAGAGCGTAATAGACGGTTGACGATGTCTAGCCCAAGGAAGATGCATCGAATAATTTTTTATGCAGAGTTTGAAGAGGACACATATCACAACCTCTTAATTACTTAGCTCGAGAAAGGAGCATTGGGCTTGATGCTTAGCCTGAGGAGAGTGTATTAGGGAGATATGTGATGTTTAACATGAGGATGTATCAAGTAATCTTCGATAGTTAAAAAAGAATGCATTGAGCAACACCTTGATGCTTCGCTCGAGGTGGGAGCATCGAGCAGCTCTTTGATTCTTAGCCTAACGAGAGCTCATCAAGTAGATCTTTAATGTTTAACCTATGGAAGGCATATTAGATAGATCTTTCTATGCTTAACCCGAACACATTGAGTAGATATTTGATTATTAGCTCGAGGATGATATATTAGATTGAGAAGGGCACATCGATAGATCCTTGAAGCTTAGCCCGAGAGGAGTGCCTCAAGGAGATCTTTGATGCTTAGTTCGAGGAGAGAGCATCAAACGATTAGCAATATATATCTTGCGGATGACACATTGGGTAGTCTTTGATTCTGAGTCTAAAGAGAAAATATCAAACAATTTGATACTTAGGCCAAGGAAAGAGCATTATATAGCTCTTTGGTACTTAACCTAAGGAGGATACATTTGGTAGAACTTTGATGCTTAGCCCAAGGAGAGCGTACCGAGTAGATCTTTAATGCTTAACCCAAAAAGGGTGCATCGAGTATATTTTCAACATATTTTCGTATTACACTTGTTTTAGGGTTTGGATATCCAATTCAACATTCTCTAATATGTTGTGCCTATATTCTTTAATTCAAAGGACATGGCCTCATAACATTATGTGCCCTAGTCGATAATAAAGGAAGTATACTATCGATCTTTCAAAGTCATCTTGATTTGGTTTTAACCTGAAAAGTCATCCATAAAGGTTAGTAATTCATGACCTAAGGTGACATTTACCAACTGATATACAAGATAGCAAATAATTATCTTTAGAACAAACTTTGTACAATTTGGTATAGTCTGATGTGCCTTTAGCATTTTTTGATAGCATATGCCTTATAGCATAACGAGTTATCTACTCTCAAAACTAGTTCATAATAATAATGACATTAATTTGTCTCTCGATTGGTCGTTTGAGCTAATGTGATGGTTCTTGACACTTTTGTAGGAAATGCTTGAGATGCTCGACAGATGAGTTTATATATATATTTTTTCAAATAAAAATAGACTTAGGTATTATTGCCTATGGTTTTGGTGGAATATAAAATATTTCAGCTTATCATGTATTCCTGTTGGTGACTTCATGATTGGCTGGTCTACCAAGTTTCTCGCATTTGCATGATTGGCTGCCTCTCAAGCAAAGACCAAATGTAGTGCTCGATATTAACTAATATGTCAATAGAAGTATAAATATATCTATGCTTCATAAATATGATGAATGATATGCTTATGTTTTTTATTTGTAAAGTCAAAAAACATGCTTTTCCAAAATATTATTCTCAATATTCTACAAAATATTAATTGAGCATACATAATCATTAATGCATACTTTAGTCATATTTTACAGTAAGTAAGAAATCATGGTCTTTAAGAGCAATAAGATTAAGTATGCTAGCGGATTTGAGTTTGAGGTTAAGTTATAGTAATAAGCATGCATACATATAGTGACTAGAAGTAACAATTGAATTGTAATTGATCTTGAATGAATCTCAAGAGTTAAATAAGTTTTCAATATCATATATGTGTAGGATAATAAGTTATTTAGGCATGAATGAAGCAATAAAATTTTAAATAGAGATGAAAATCAAATAGGAGTGTTATACTAAAATATTGAGATATGTAAGTTTAGACTAAAAAATATAATTTTTATCAAACCAAATTAGATTCAATTGAAGTTGCTGTAATATTATAATATTAGTACAAAAATTAAAAAAACTTAAAATAAAACTCAACAGGATTCAACTATAAATCTCAAAGTAACCTCTTAAGCACCTCTTTCTTATTTTGCCCTCGTTCTCTTTACTAACCTAATAATCCATAACTCTTTATCTTTCTTTAACCATTCTCTTAGCTTTTCTCATAAAGGTCATTAAACTCTAGCTCTTATGAAGGTTGAGCTGTATCACTCCCTAGTACTCTCGATCATTAAAGAACGTGACATATCATTGGCATCATTAATTTTGAGTTAAATCGGATAAGTATAAATTTAATTTACTACAAAATGGTGGTCATATGAATTATCATGTTCATGATATATTTTGAAAAGTATGTTTTAAAATGATATGATTGTTATGATCTAAATATAAATATATATTTTGTAAAACATAAATACATGAACTATTATAAAAATACATTGTATATACGCACACACACATATATAATATTATGATATGCGATATGAAAGTGTTGCACCATATATTTGAGTCCTCTTACTTCATCCAGTGGTAGCCCAAACCATTGGATCTCATGACCCGAGTCTTATGGGTTAATTAGCCTATTATTTTCGTTTGACCCAAATCATTGGTCAAAATATTTAAGCTGAAATTGATAATAATATACTCATCAGACTCCTATAACCTAATATTAATTTTATCCACTTCGGATGTGGGATTAATCAAAATTATTACACTATATATGCATATAATATTTTAAATTATTTCTACATAGAATTTTACCTTTTTATTTTGCATATATTATGTTGTATGGTGTTGTTTACTAAAGAAATCATAAGATGAGATGTTTATCATTTAAATGTTATATGCCATTTTAAAATATTATATATATAACATGATACATGCTCATCTAAATAAAATTATAAAAACTTATACTTACTGAGTGATTACTTAATATAAACCTTAGTTTATAGGTAAAGATACTAATATCCCACCCAAATAATTGGACAAGGAAGTGAGCACATGCGAGCCTCTACTAGTGCCGATATAAATGATGACTTATGGGTATTTTTGTATGTATAACTATTGTACATATTGTGTGGGTGCATTTTTCTTTTGATTAGAGGTTATCATTATGTATATGTGTCAAAATCACGGTGGATAGAAGAAACCCTATGATTTTGTTTAGTAAATTAATATATTTGACTTTCAAAATTATATTTTTTCTTTCTCTACACTCTATTAACAACCGTAAAAGAACTAGAATATAACATTTTACTTTATCATATACTTAGGGTATGAGTGGGGTTAGGAGTAGGATATTACACCAAAAGAATCAAAATAACCTCAATTCAACATGAATGCTTGAATGAGGACTAACAGGTGTGTGTTAGTAATTCCTTGACTCTTGTTTGTGAATTTGGATATAAAACTAACTAGCAACTTCTTCTCGACTTGACGGATTGCTTGTAGGGCTATAGTCGTACACTTGGGATGCATATTCCTAATGAAGCATTCCTCAAAATCACTAGCAAGTTGAGCAAAAGAGACCACCAAGAGTGTTTAAAGTGATAATACCACTCGTGAAGCATCATAATGTTATAGAAGAGATATAACACATCAAGGCATCCGACCTACCATAGAGTGACATTTGAGCGTGGAAATCCTATATATGTTCTATAGGGTCTACACCTCCATTGAACACTACCAAGGTATGAAATCAAAAGCCTAAAGAGATAGTTTCTTGGATTTTCTGGATGAAAGTAGATTTAGTCAAAGAAAGCTTTATTAGTTTACCTTCTTTTGCATGATAGAATTCTCCACACATGTCCATCCCTTGAATTTGCACTCATATGGTATAGTTAGTGAAATTCACCGATTGAGCCTTTGATTCATATGTCACTAACTAAGAGCGATGAGGTCCATTAACTCAATCATAGGATATTGTGGAGCATTGTTCACAGGATGATTAGTCGATTGTGAGTGCTCTGGAGCTATACTTGTTATAAACTAAGCTAGTTGTAAGACTAAATCATCTCTAGTAATGTCTAGACATATTGGGTGAGGCTCAGGACAACCCTCATGAGAACCATAATATGGGTGGGAGTTCCCAAGAGAGAGAGAGAGATCAGAGTCATTGAATAATTATTAGTATTGAACGAGAGTATATATGAGGTTGAAGAATCGAGAGAAAACAAAGGAGGTTAGCTAGTTTAGGTGAAGGTACTATAGGTGAGAGGTGGGGCATCCCTATTGGATTGCTTGTTGGGAGTGTCAATGGCATAGTACTCCTGCGATATATAGGCCCTCCTTTTAGCACTAAAATACCAGAGAAAAAATCGATGGTGGAGAATTGCTAGAACAACCCAATTCGATTCTAATTCAACTTGTGATAGAAGTTCCTTGGCACATCCAACATGCTCTTGATGTTCGTAGTGGAGGGCATATTATATGAATATACAAAAATTCAAGTGAATGCACAACATAATATAAGATGATTAAATGCAAAAGTTTGAGCATTAGAAAAGTGATATTAAAAATAAGAACTTGAATCAAATTTGATAAGCAATATAATATGATTCTAAAAGGGGCAAAAAGGACTTCGTCTTATGACTATTATAAGCTTGTTGTGTTAACAAGCTTTAAGGTGACATACCATAGAGTAAAAATACAGAAAGATCCCTTCAGTAACAATCACAACAACCTTATAATACTGACGGCTCTCAAGACATCATGCAACGATGATCTCCATCCTGACTAGTTCCCCCTACCTCCCATCTCAAATCCGTTGGTACAAATATTTACAAAAAATGTGCTATTGTGTACACTTTTTCCTTTGTCTCATATATCAAATTATTTTTGATAAACAAATATATATATTTCTTTTCTAGATAATAAATCATGGTATCATTGAAGAATCATCTTTGAAATATAATATTACATAACCGAGTAATCAAGCGTTTTATTAGATTGTATTGTTTCATTAAAATCATTTTATTGAAGGCTTTATACACTATAGATATGAAAGGATACACAAAAATTATGCCATTATCAAAATTTCTTTTATTTATTTATTATTATTCATGGAGTAATAACAAAGCATAGGATATAATGTAAAGATAATATAGTCGTGCATTACAATTTATTTCCAAAATTAAAGATAAATAACTTAATTATTGAATGGGTGATGAGGAGGGTAAACAGGTTTAAGGGCAGGCGAGAAGATAAAAGGTTTAACTTCAAATGGTTCGCTGCCATCACCAACTAGAGCCTCTTTGATAGCAGTGGCTAAAAAACATAAGTAACTCAAGTTAATGTAATATTTTTAAACCAAAATAAAAATCATATAAATCTTTACAATAAAGGAAACCAACTAAAACATAGATTAATATACGAAAATTAATAAAAGGAACAAATTATTTAGTAACATGGACAATAGCCAAAGATAATTTTCTACTCCTACTATTACATGCATGGTTCTCATCTTATTAAACTTACTATCACTTATCCTTAGTTTTAGTTTCAAAACTACAATGATGGTAGCAAGCATGTTATTCCAAATTCTAAAGGCAATTGGAGAAAAATTGTTGCTGACCTAAAATTTTAGTCAACTCTTCTAGAGTAAAAGATGATGTGGGAGCAATCTCTTCAGATGCTACAATAGAAACTTGAATTATCATCAAAAGAAGGAAGATTGCTAGGCTGACGAGGAGTTGCTTTGTAGTCATGATAGTCTAACACTTAATTATTTGTAGTAAAATGGATTTTACAATCTTGAACTTATATATGGATTGTTGAATTGTTTATCGTCAATGAGTCAATATAAAGGCCGGGAGGTAATTGAAACGGTTGCATAATGGTTTTAGCTTTAATACTAACTTTGTTCTACTAGAAACTTAAATCTTCGTTGTATATGCCAAAGTGCCTTATATGAGAATAACGTATTTCATAATAAAAAATATAGACAAACTGAACAAGAAAATGTAACCCTAATACTCTTTATTATATAAAAGTATCATTGGCTTTTAACATTAAGCTTATATCTTAAAATCACTTTAGGAAGATTTTTAAATAATACATTAGAAATTCCCTTTCATCTCTTTCACGTGCACAAATATTAGTAAAAAATGAATATCCTTTTAGAGAATTAGTTAGTAATTCTTGAATAATTCAATATGTGATACTCTTTTTGATATAACATATAACAAATATTATTATGTCTTATTTTGAAAAGTATATCAAATTATTATCTCGAAACCCCAAATTAGTATTCCTATACAATGAGAAAACATAAATGTAATAAAGAAACGAAAACTCTTAAAATTTATAATTCGAGTAATCACTAGTTTTACTCATTTAGCAAATTAGTTGATAATCCTCTTTTACAAGAAAACATTCTTCCAAAATTAAATCAAATGACCATTAACATAATGTTTCTGAATCCATTGTAATTTATTTTATATTAAAAGAATAAAATATTATAATTAAAGATTAATTATCTGACTATAATTTGAATCGACATATATCGTTATCACGATTGTACTACATTACTAGACATACTTGTAACAATTAAATTTCTTTTTAGTGTAAAATTTTTGAATCTAAAAATATCAATTTTATGAATACATTATATAAAAAAGAATCTAATAAATCAGACATATTAAAAATCTAGTACGATATAATTCACATTATATCAAAATATCTTAAACTTTTTTATGTTTTTAATACGCATCAAACTATCATTATATTATCGATCTAAGCAAATGAAGTTAAGACAAGTATCGGTAAAGAAATTTTAATAAATTTTTAGCAAAGAGTGTTTGATGTTTTAGTATTTCATTTTCTCATCAAAATTTTCGAGCATCACTTTGTTATTTAATATCGTGTGCTTAAGTACACTAAATTTTTAAATTAACTTTTCCAAATAGAAGTCCTCAAGGTTAATTTGATAAGCGCATACTTTGTTGAGCATTTATAAAAAAAACATTTCAAATTTATACTATTATATAAAATGATATATTTATTATTCAATAATAATAATTACTATTGGAATGAAATAGTTATCTTTTAAGCAACTACATTACCATCTGATGATTGTCTTATTTTCTACATATTTAACATATATGTTATTTATAGTTTTCTATATTACAAGATACACTTGAGTTTAGTTATAGAATTTTTATTTCTTGCACCATTTGATTAAACCAGTTTAGTGGATAACAATTTTTTCACTTTACAAAACCAATATAAAAAATAGGCTAACAAATTACTCAAAAATTGGTTACTAATGTAAATATTAGAATCTTCATATTGAAATTAAATTATTAGTTTATATTTTTTGAAGTAAATTTATAGTATTATAAAATTTTATATTATACATCATTGCATTTGTGTAAATATATAAAATATTTTGTATTTCCCATTAAATATTCTTTTTCTTCCTTGACATCACCTTGAATTCATCACTTTATGTTTAATATTTAGATAATTATTTATGTCATAAGATCATACACAATGTCATATCTAAACAAAATATGATAAGATACGTAACTTAGTAATAAATACCATATCTTCGGATATGGTAGAATTTATATAGTTAAAAGGAAGGTCCTGACATGTTTAGTCGAGTCTGCACCACCATTAAATATCTTTAAGATTGGTAATCAAACATAATGATAATTTTTTTAATATTAAAATCTTCATATTTAAATTAAATTATTAGTTTATATTTTTTGAAGTAAATTTATAGTATTATAAAATTTTAAATTATACATCGTTGTATTTGTGTAAATATCTAAAATAATTTTTAATTTTGAAAAAAGATTCTTTTCTTTCCTTGACATCACCTTAAATTCATCACATTATATTTAATGTTTAGATAATTATTTATGTTATAACAACATACATAATATCATATCTTAAAAAAAGATATGATAAGATCAATATATTAGTAATAGATAGCATATCATATGATATGCTAGGATTTATTTATTTAAAAGGAAGGTCGGGACATGTTTAGTCGAGTCTGCACCACCATTAAATATCTCCAAAATTGGTAATAAAACATAAAGATAAATTCTTTTGAATATTTCATATAAACGGTGATTGGCCCTTGGTAAGGTTGGCTAGACCATTACCCAAGGCTAAATAAATTCTAAACAAATATCTTATAAGCATTGGTCTTTCTATTGTAGTTGTGTTTGGAGGGCGTATTATGTGAATATACAAAAAATCAAGTGAATGCTCAACATAATATATGATGATTAAATGCAAAAGTTTGAGGATTAGAAAAGTGATATTAAAAATAAGAATTTGAATCAAATTTGATAAGCCATATAATATGATTCTGAAAGGGGCAAAAAGGACTTCGTCTTATGACTATTATAAGCTTGTTGTGTTAACAAGCTTTTAGGTGACATACCATAGAGTAAAAATACAGAAAGATCCCTTCAGTAACAATATCAACAACCTTATAATACTGAAGGCTCTCAAGACATCATGCAACGATGATCTCCATCCTGACTAGTTCCCTCTACCTCCCTTCTCAAATCCGTTTGTACAAATATTTACAAAACATGTGCTATTGTGTACACTTTTTCCTTTGTCTCATATATCAAATTATTTTTGATATACACATATATATATTTCTTTTCTAGATAATAAATCGTGGTATCATTCAAGAATCATCTTTGAAATATAATATTACATAACCGAGTAATCAAGCGTTTTATTAGATTGTATAGTTTCATTAAAATCATTTTATTGAAGGCTTTATACACTATAGATATGAAAGGATACACAAAAATTATGCCATTATCAAAATTTCTTTTATTTATTTATTATTATTCATGGAGTAATAACAAAGCATAGGATACAATGTAAAGATAATATACTCGTGCATTACAATTTATTTCCAAAATTAAAGATAAATAACTTAATTATTGAATGGGTGATGAGGAGGGTAAACAGGTTTAAGGGCAGGCGAGAAGATAAAAGGTTTAACTTCAAATGGTTCGCTGCCATCACCAACTAGAGCCTCTTTGATAGCAGTGGCTAAAAAACATAAGTAACTCAAGTTAATGTAATATTTTTAAACCAAAATAAAAATCATATAAATCTTTACAATAAAGGAAACCAACTAAAACATAGATTAATATACCAAAATTAATAAAAGAAACAAATTATTTAGTAACATGGACAATAGCCAAAGATAATTTTCTACTCCTACTATTACATGCATGGTTCTCATCTTATTAAACTTACTATCACTTATCCTTAGTTTTAGTTTCAAAACTACAATGATGGTAGCAAGCATGTTATTCCAAATTCTAAAGGCAATTGGAGAAAAATTGTTGCTGACCTAAAATTTTAGTCAACTCTTCTAGAGTAAAAGATGATGTGGGAGCAATCTCTTCAGATGCTACAATAGAAACTTGAATTATCATCAAAAGAAGGAAGATTGCTAGGCTGACGAGGAGTTGCTTTGTAGTCATGATAGTCTAACACTTAATTATTTGTAGTAAAATGGATTTTACAATCTTGAACTTATATATGGATTGTTGAATTGTTTATCGTCAATGAGTCAATATAAAGGCCGGGAGGTAATTGAAACGGTTGCATAATGGTTTTAGCTTTAATACTAACTTTGTTCTACTAGAAACTTAAATCTTCGTTGTATATGCCAAAGTGCCTTATATGAGAATAACGTATTTCATAATAAAAAATATAGACAAACTGAACAAGAAAATGTAACCCTAATACTCTTTATTATATAAAAGTATCATTGGCTTTTAACATTAAGCTTATATCTTAAAATCACTTTAGGAAGATTTTTAAATAATACATTAGAAATTCCCTTTCATCTCTTTCACGTGCACAAATATTAGTAAAAAATGAATATCCTTTTAGAGAATTAGTTAGTAATTCTTGAATAATTCAATATGTGATACTCTTTTTGATATAACATATAACAAATATTATTATGTCTTATTTTGAAAAGTATATCAAATTATTATCTCGAAACCCCAAATTAGTATTCCTATACAATGAGAAAACATAAATGTAATAAAGAAACGAAAACTCTTAAAATTTATAATTCGAGTAATCACTAGTTTTACTCATTTAGCAAATTAGTTGATAATCCTCTTTTACAAGAAAACATTCTTCCAAAATTAAATCAAATGACCATTAACATAATGTTTCTGAATCCATTGTAATTTATTTTATATTAAAAGAATAAAATATTATAATTAAAGATTAATTATCTGACTATAATTTGAATCGACATATATCGTTATCACGATTGTACTACATTACTAGACATACTTGTAACAATTAAATTTCTTTTTAGTGTAAAATTTTTGAATCTAAAAATATCAATTTTATGAATACATTATATAAAAAAGAATCTAATAAATCAGACATATTAAAAATCTAGTACGATATAATTCACATTATATCAAAATATCTTAAACTTTTTTATGTTTTTAATACGCATCAAACTATCATTATATTATCGATCTAAGCAAATGAAGTTAAGACAAGTATCGGTAAAGAAATTTTAATAAATTTTTAGCAAAGAGTGTTTGATGTTTTAGTATTTCATTTTCTGATCAAAATTTTCGAGCATCACTTTGTTATTTAATATCGTGTGCTTAAGTACACTAAATTTTTAAATTAACTTTTCCAAATAGAAGTCCTCAAGGTTAATTTGATAAGCGCATACTTTGTTGAGCATTTATAAAAAAAACATTTCAAATTTATACTATTATATAAAATGATATATTTATTATTCAATAATAATAATTACTATTGGAATGAAATAGTTATCTTTTAAGCAACTACATTACCATCTGATGATTGTCTTATTTTCTACATATTTAACATATATGTTATTTATAGTTTTCTATATTACAAGATACACTTGAGTTTAGTTATAGAATTTTTATTTCTTGCACCATTTGATTAAAACAGTTTAGTGGATAACAATTTTTTCACTTTACAAAACCAATATAAAAAATAGGCTAACAAATTACTCAAAAATTGGTTACTAATGTAAATATTAGAATCTTCATATTGAAATTAAATTATTAGTTTATATTTTTTGAAGTAAATTTATAGTATTATAAAATTTTATATTATACATCATTGCATTTGTGTAAATATATAAAATATTTTGTATTTCCCATTAAATATTCTTTTTCTTCCTTGACATCACCTTGAATTCATCACTTTATGTTTAATATTTAGATAATTATTTATGTCATAAGATCATACACAATGTCATATCTAAACAAAATATGATAAGATACGTAACTTAGTAATAAATACCATATCTTCGGATATGGTAGAATTTATATAGTTAAAAGGAAGGTCCTGACATGTTTAGTCGAGTCTGCACCACCATTAAATATCTTTAAGATTGGTAATCAAACATAATGATAATTTTTTTAATATTAAAATCTTCATATTTAAATTAAATTATTAGTTTATATTTTTTGAAGTAAATTTATAGTATTATAAAATTTTAAATTATACATCGTTGTATTTGTGTAAATATCTAAAATAATTTTTAATTTTGAAAAAAGATTCTTTTCTTTCCTTGACATCACCTTAAATTCATCACATTATATTTAATGTTTAGATAATTATTTATGTTATAACAACATACATAATATCATATCTTAAAAAAAGATATGATAAGATCAATATATTAGTAATAGATAGCATATCATATGATATGCTAGGATTTATTTATTTAAAAGGAAGGTCGGGACATGTTTAGTCGAGTCTGCACCACCATTAAATATCTCCAAAATTGGTAATAAAACATAAGGATAAATTCTTTTGAATATTTCATATAAACGGTGATTGGCCCTTGGTAAGGTTGGCTAGACCATTACCCAAGGCTAAATAAGTTCTAAACAAATATCTTATAAGCATTGGTCTTTCTATTGTAGTTGTGTTTGGAGGGCGTATTATGTGAATATACAAAAAATCAAGTGAATGCTCAACATAATATATGATGATTAAATGCAAAAGTTTGAGGATTAGAAAAGTGATATTAAAAATAAGAATTTGAATCAAATTTGATAAGCCATATAATATGATTCTAAAAGGGGCAAAAAGGACTTCGTCTTATGACTATTATAAGCTTGTTGTGTTAACAAGCTTTTAGGTGACATACCATAGAGTAAAAATACAGAAAGATCCCTTCAGTAACAATAACAACAACCTTATGATACTGAAGGCTCTCAAGACATCATGCAACGATGATCTCCATCCTGACTAGTTCCCCCTACCTCCCTTCTCAAATCCGTTTGTACAAATATTTACAAAACATGTGCTATTGTGTACACTTTTTCCTTTGTCTCATATATCAAATTATTTTTGATATACACATATATATATATTTCTTTTCTAGATAATAAATCGTGGTATCATTCAAGAATCATCTTTGAAATATAATATTACATAATCGAGTAATCATGCGTTTTATTAGATTGTATAGTTTCATTAAAATCATTTTATTGAAGGCTTTATACACTATAGATATGAAAGGATACACAAAAATTTTGCCATTATCAAAATTTCTTTTATTTATTTATTATTATTCATGGAGTAATAACAAAGCATAGGATACAATGTAAAGATAATATACTCGTGCATTACAATTTATTTCCAAAATTAAAGATAAATAACTTAATTATTGAATGGGTGATGAGGAGGGTAAACAGGTTTAAGGGCAGGCGAGAAGATAAAAGGTTTAACTTCAAATGGTTCGCTGCCATCACCAACTAGAGCCTCTTTGATAGCAGTGGCTAAAAAACATAAGTAACTCAAGATAATGTAATATCTTTAAACAAAATAAAAATCATATAAATCTTTACAATAAACGAAACCAACTAAAACATAGATTAATATACCAAAATTAATAAAAGAAACAAATTATTTAGTAACATGGACAATAGCCAAAGATAATTTTCTACTCCTACGATTACATGCATGGTTCTCATCTTATTAAACTTACTATCACTTATCCTTAGTTTTAGTTTCAAAACTACAATGATGGTAGCAAGCATGTTATTCCAAATTCTAAAGGCAATTGGAGAAAAATTGTTGCTGACCTAAAATTTTAGTCAACTCTTCTAGAGTAAAAGATGATGTGGGAGCAATCTCTTCAGATGCTACAATAGAAACTTGAATTATCATCAAAAGAAGGAAGATTGCTAGGCTGACGAGGAGTTGCTTTGTAGTCATGATAGTCTAACAATTAATTATTTGTAGTAAAATGGATTTTACAATCTTGAACTTATATCTGGATTGTTGAATTGTTTATCATCACTGAGTCAATATAAAGGCCGGGAGGTAATTGAAACGGTTGCATAATGGTTTTAGCTTTAATACTAACTTTGTTCTACTAGAAACTTAAATCTTCGTTGTATATGCCAAAGTGCCTTATATGAGAATAACGTATTTCATAATAAAAAATATAGACAAACTGAACAAGAAAATGTAACCCTAATACTCTTTATTATATAAAAGTATCATTGGCTTTTAACATTATGCTTATATCTTAAAATCACTTTAGGAAGATTTTTAAATAATACATTAGAAATTCCCTTTCATCTCTTTCACGTGCACAAATATTAGTAAAAAATGAATATCCTTTTAGAGAATTAGTTAGTAATTCTTGAATAATTCAATATGTGATACTCTTTTTGATATAACATATAACAAATATTATTATGTGTTATTTTGAAAAGTATATCAAATTATTATCTCGAAACCCCAAATTAGTATTCCTATACAATGAGAAAACCTAAATGTAATAAAGAAACGAAAACACTTAAAATTTATAATTCGAGTAATCACTAGTTTTACTCATTTAGCAAATTAGTTGATAATCCTCTTTTACAAGAAAACATTCTTCCAAAATTAAATCAAATGACCATTAACATAATGTTTCTGAATCCATTGTAATTTATTTTATATTAAAAGAATAAAATATTATAATTAAAGATTAATTATCTGACTATAATTTGAATCGACATATATCGTTATCACGATTGTACTACATTACTAGACATACTTGTAACAATTAAATTTCTTTTTAGTGTAAAATTTTTGAATCTAAAAATATCAATTTTATGAATACATTATATAAAAAAGAATCTAATAAATCAGACATATTAAAAATCTAGTACGATATAATTCACATTATATCAAAATATCTTAAACTTTTTTATGTTTTTAATACGCATCAAACTATCATTATATTATCGATCTAAGCAAATGAAGTTAAGACAAGTATCGGTAAAGAAATTTTAATAAATTTTTAGCAAAGAGTGTTTGATGTTTTAGTATTTCATTTTCTGATCAAAATTTTCGAGCATCACTTTGTTATTTAATATCGTGTGCTTAAGTACCCTAAATTTTTAAATTAACTTTTCAAAATAGAAGTCCTCAAGGTTAATTTGATAAGCGCATACTTTATTGAGCATTTATAAAAAAAAACATTTCAAATTTATACTATTATATAAAATGATATATTTATTATTCAATAATAATAATTACTATTCGAATGAAATAGTTATCTTTTAAGCAACTACATTACCATCTGATGATTCTCTTATTTTCTACATATTTAACATATATGTTATTTATAGTTTTCTATATTACAAGATACACTTGAGTTTAGTTATAGAATTTTTATTTCTTGCACCATTTGATTAAACCAGTTTAGTGGATAACAATTTTTTCACTTTACAAAACCAATATAAAAAATAGGCTAACAAACTACTCAAAAATTGGTTACTAATGTAAATATTAGAATCTTCATATTGAAATTAAATTATTAGTTTATATTTTTTTAAGTAAATTTATAGTATTATAAAATTTTATATTATACATCATTGCATTTGTGTAAATATATAAAATATTTTGTATTTCCCATTAAATATTCTTTTTCTTCCTTGACATCACCTTGAATTCATCACTTTATGTTTAATATTTAGATAATTATTTATGTCATAAGATCATACACAATGTCATATCTAAACAAAATATGATAAGATACGTAACTTAGTAATAAATACCATATCTTCTGATATGGTAGAATTTATATAGTTAAAAGGAAGGTCCTGACATGTTTAGTCGAGTCTGCACCACCATTAAATATCTTTAAGATTGGTAATCAAACATAATGATAATTTTTTAATATTAAAATCTTCATATTTAAATTAAATTATTAGTTTATATTTTTTGAAGTAAATTTATAGTATTATAAAATTTTAATTTATACATCGTTGTATTTGTGTAAATATCTAAAATAATTTTTAATTTTGAAAAAAGATTCTTTTCTTTCATTGACATCACCTTAAATTCATCACATTATATTTAATATTTAGATAATTATTTATGTTATAACAACATACATAATATCATATCTTAAAAAAAGATATGATAAGATCAATATATTAGTAATAGATAGCATATCATATGATATGCTAGGATTTATTTATTTAAAAGGAAGGTCGGGACATGTTTAGTCGAGTCTGCACCACCATTAAATATCTCCAAAATTGGTAATAAAACATAAGGATAAATTCTTTTGAATATTTCATATAAACGGTGATTGGCCCTTGGTAAGGTTGGCTAGACCATTACCCAAGGCTAAATAAGTTCTAAACAAATATCTTATAAGCATTGGTCTTTCTATTGTAGTTGTGTTTGGAGGGCGTATTATGTGAATATACAAAAAATCAAGTGAATGCTCAACATAATATATGATGATTAAATGCAAAAGTTTGAGGATTAGAAAAGTGATATTAAAAATAAGAATTTGAATCAAATTTGATAAGCCATATAATATGATTCTAAAAGGGGCAAAAAGGACTTCGTCTTATGACTATTATAAGCTTGTTGTGTTAACAAGCTTTTAGGTGACATACCATAGAGTAAAAATACAGAAAGATCCCTTCAGTAACAATAACAACAACCTTATGATACTGAAGGCTCTCAAGACATCATGCAACGATGATCTCCATCCTGACTAGTTCCCCCTACCTCCCTTCTCAAATCCGTTTGTACAAATATTTACAAAACATGTGCTATTGTGTACACTTTTTCCTTTGTCTCATATATCAAATTATTTTTGATATACACATATATATATATTTCTTTTCTAGATAATAAATCGTGGTATCATTCAAGAATCATCTTTGAAATATAATATTACATAATCGAGTAATCATGCGTTTTATTAGATTGTATAGTTTCATTAAAATCATTTTATTGAAGGCTTTATACACTATAGATATGAAAGGATACACAAAAATTTTGCCATTATCAAAATTTCTTTTATTTATTTATTATTATTCATGGAGTAATAACAAAGCATAGGATACAATGTAAAGATAATATACTCGTGCATTACAATTTATTTCCAAAATTAAAGATAAATAACTTAATTATTGAATGGGTGATGAGGAGGGTAAACAGGTTTAAGGGCAGGCGAGAAGATAAAAGGTTTAACTTCAAATGGTTCGCTGCCATCACCAACTAGAGCCTCTTTGATAGCAGTGGCTAAAAAACATAAGTAACTCAAGATAATGTAATATCTTTAAACAAAATAAAAATCATATAAATCTTTACAATAAACGAAACCAACTAAAACATAGATTAATATACCAAAATTAATAAAAGAAACAAATTATTTAGTAACATGGACAATAGCCAAAGATAATTTTCTACTCCTACGATTACATGCATGGTTCTCATCTTATTAAACTTACTATCACTTATCCTTAGTTTTAGTTTCAAAACTACAATGATGGTAGCAAGCATGTTATTCCAAATTCTAAAGGCAATTGGAGAAAAATTGTTGCTGACCTAAAATTTTAGTCAACTCTTCTAGAGTAAAAGATGATGTGGGAGCAATCTCTTCAGATGCTACAATAGAAACTTGAATTATCATCAAAAGAAGGAAGATTGCTAGGCTGACGAGGAGTTGCTTTGTAGTCATGATAGTCTAACACTTAATTATTTGTAGTAAAATGGATTTTACAATCTTGAACTTATATCTGGATTGTTGAATTGTTTATCGTCACTGAGTCAATATAAAGGCCGGGAGGTAATTGAAACGGTTGCATAATGGTTTTAGCTTTAATACTAACTTTGTTCTACTAGAAACTTAAATCTTCGTTGTATATGCCAAAGTGCCTTATATGAGAATAACGTATTTCATAATAAAAAATATAGACAAACTGAACAAGAAAATGTAACCCTAATACTCTTTATTATATAAAAGTATCATTGGCTTTTAAAATTATGCTTATATCTTAAAATCACTTTAGGAAGATTTTTAAATAATACATTAGAAATTCCCTTTCATCTCTTTCACGTGCACAAATATTTGTAAAAAATGAATATCCTTTTAGAGAATTAGTTAGTAATTCTTGAATAATTCAATATGTGATACTCTTTTTGATATAACATATAACAAATATTATTATGTCTTATTTTGAAAAGTATATCAAATTATTATCTCGAAACCCCAAATTAGTATTCCTATACAATGAGAAAACCTAAATGTAATAAAGAAACGAAAACTCTTAAAATTTATAATTCGAGTAATCACTAGTTTTACTCATTTAGCAAATTAGTTGATAATCCTCTTTTACAAGAAAACATTCTTCCAAAATTAAATCAAATGACCATTAACATAATGTTTCTGAATCCATTGTAATTTATTTTATATTAAAAGAATAAAATATTATAATTAAAGATTAATTATCTGACTATAATTTGAATCGACATATATCGTTATCACGATTGTACTACATTACTAGACATACTTGTAACAATTAAATTTCTTTTTAGTGTAAAATTTTTGAATCTAAAAATATCAATTTTATGAATACATTATATAAAAAAGAATCTAATAAATCAGACATATTAAAAATCTAGTACGATATAATTCACATTATATCAAAATATCTTAAACTTTTTTATGTTTTTAATACGCATCAAACTATCATTATATTATCGATCTAAGCAAATGAAGTTAAGACAAGTATCGGTAAAGAAATTTTAATAAATTTTTAGCAAAGAGTGTTTGATGTTTTAGTATTTCATTTTCTCATCAAAATTTTCGAGCATCACTTTGTTATTTAATATCGTGTGCTTAAGTACCCTAAATTTTTAAATTAACTTTTCAAAATAGAAGTCCTCAAGGTTAATTTGATAAGCGCATACTTTATTGAGCATTTATAAAAAAAAAACATTTCAAATTTATACTATTATATAAAATGATATATTTATTATTCAATAATAATAATTACTATTCGAATGAAATAGTTATCTTTTAAGCAACTACATTACCATCTGATGATTCTCTTATTTTCTACATATTTAACATATATGTTATTTATAGTTTTCTATATTACAAGATACACTTGAGTTTAGTTATAGAATTTTTATTTCTTGCACCATTTGATTAAACCAGTTTAGTGGATAACAATTTTTTCACTTTACAAAACCAATATAAAAAATAGGCTAACAAATTACTCAAAAATTGGTTACTAATGTAAATATTAGAATCTTCATATTGAAATTAAATTATTAGTTTATATTTTTTGAAGTAAATTTATAGTATTATAAAATTTTATATTATACATCTTTGCATTTGTGTAAATATATAAAATATTTTGTATTTCCCATTAAATATTCTTTTTCTTCCTTGACATCACCTTGAATTCATCACTTTATGTTTAATATTTAGATAATTATTTATGTCATAAGATCATACACAATGTCATATCTAAACAAAATATGATAAGATACGTAACTTAGTAATAAATATCATATCTTCTGATATGGTAGAATTTATATAGTTAAAAGGAAGGTCCTGACATGTTTAGTCGAGTCTGCACCACCATTAAATATCTTTAAGATTGGTAATCAAACATAATGATAATTTTTTTAATATAAAAATCTTCATATTTAAATTAAATTATTAGTTTATATTTTTTGAAGTAAATTTATAGTATTATAAAATTTTAAATTATACATCGTTGTATTTGTGTAAATATCTAAAATAATTTTTAATTTTGAAAAAAAGATTCTTTTCTTTCCTTGACATCATCTTAAATTCATCACATTATATTTAATGTTTAGATAATTATTTATGTTATAACAACATACATAATATCATATCTTAAAAAAAGATATGATAAGATCAATATATTAGTAATAGATAGCATATCATATGATATGCTAGGATTTATTTATTTAAAAGGAAGGTCGGGACATGATTAGTCGAGTCTGCACCACCATTAAATATCTCCAAAATTGGTAATAAAACATAAGGATAAATTCTTTTGAATATTTCATATAAACGGTGATTGGCCCTTGGTAAGGTTGGCTAGACCATTACCCAAGGCTAAATAAGTTCTAAACAAATATCTTATAAGCATTGGTCTTTCTATTGTAGTTGTGTTTGGAGGGCGTATTATGTGAATATACAAAAAATCAAGTGAATGCTCAACATAATATATGATGATTAAATGCAAAAGTTTGAGGATTAGAAAAGTGATATTAAAAATAAGAATTTGAATCAAATTTGATAAGCCATATAATATGATTCTAAAAGGGGCAAAAAGGACTTCGTCTTATGACTATTATAAGCTTGTTGTGTTAACAAGCTTTTAGGTGACATACCATAGAGTAAAAATACAGAAAGATCCCTTCAGTAACAATAACAACAACCTTATGATACTGAAGGCTCTCAAGACATCATGCAACGATGATCTCCATCCTGACTAGTTCCCCCTACCTCCCTTCTCAAATCCGTTTGTACAAATATTTACAAAACATGTGCTATTGTGTACACTTTTTCCTTTGTCTCATATATCAAATTATTTTTGATATACACATATATATATTTCTTTTCTAGATAATAAATCGTGGTATCATTCAAGAATCATCTTTGAAATATAATATTACATAATCGAGTAATCATGCATTTTATTAGATTGTATAGTTTTATTAAAATCATTTTATTGAAGGCTTTATACACTATAGATATGAAAGGATACACAAAAATTATGCCATTATCAAAATTTCTTTTATTTATTTATTATTATTCATGGAGTAATAACAAAGCATAGGATACAATGTAAAGATAATATACTCGTGCATTACAATTTATTTCCAAAATTAAAGATAAATAACTTAATTATTGAATGGGTGATGAGGAGGGTAAACAGGTTTAAGGGCAGGCGAGAAGATAAAAGGTTTAACTTCAAATGGTTCGCTGCCATCACCAACTAGAGCCTCTTTGATAGCAGTGGCTAAAAAACATAAGTAACTCAAGATAATGTAATATCTTTAAACAAAATAAAAATCATATAAATCTTTACAATAAACGAAACCAACTAAAACATAGATTAATATACCAAAATTAATAAAAGAAACAAATTATTTAGTAACATGGACAATAGCCAAAGATAATTTTCTACTCCTACGATTACATGCATGGTTCTCATCTTATTAAACTTACTATCACTTATCCTTAGTTTTAGTTTCAAAACTACAATGATGGTAGCAAGCATGTTATTCCAAATTCTAAAGGCAATTGGAGAAAAATTGTTGCTGACCTAAAATTTTAGTCAACTCTTCTAGAGTAAAAGATGATGTGGGAGCAATCTCTTCAGATGCTACAATAGAAACTTGAATTATCATCAAAAGAAGGAAGATTGCTAGGCTGACGAGGAGTTGCTTTGTAGTCATGATAGTCTAACAATTAATTATTTGTAGTAAAATGGATTTTACAATCTTGAACTTATATCTGGATTGTTGAATTGTTTATCATCACTGAGTCAATATAAAGGCCGGGAGGTAATTGAAACGGTTGCATAATGGTTTTAGCTTTAATACTAACTTTGTTCTACTAGAAACTTAAATCTTCGTTGTATATGCCAAAGTGCCTTATATGAGAATAACGTATTTCATAATAAAAAATATAGACAAACTGAACAAGAAAATGTAACCCTAATACTCTTTATTATATAAAAGTATCATTGGCTTTTAACATTATGCTTATATCTTAAAATCACTTTAGGAAGATTTTTAAATAATACATTAGAAATTCCCTTTCATCTCTTTCACGTGCACAAATATTAGTAAAAAATGAATATCCTTTTAGAGAATTAGTTAGTAATTCTTGAATAATTCAATATGTGATACTCTTTTTGATATAACATATAACAAATATTATTATGTCTTATTTTGAAAAGTATATCAAATTATTATCTCGAAACCCCAAATTAGTATTCCTATACAATGAGAAAACCTAAATGTAATAAAGAAACGAAAACTCTTAAAATTTATAATTCGAGTAATCACTAGTTTTACTCATTTAGGAAATTAGTTGATAATCCTCTTTTACAAGAAAACATTCTTCCAAAATTAAATCAAATGACCATTAACATAATGTTTCTGAATCCATTGTAATTTATTTTATATTAAAAGAATAAAATATTATAATTAAAGATTAATTATCTGACTATAATTTGAATCGACATATATCGTTATCACGATTGTACTACATTACTAGACATACTTGTAACAATTAAATTTCTTTTTAGTGTAAAATTTTTGAATCTAAAAATATCAATTTTATGAATACATTATATAAAAAAGAATCTAATAAATCAGACATATTAAAAATCTAGTACGATATAATTCACATTATATCAAAATATCTTAAACTTTTTTATGTTTTTAATACGCATCAAACTATCATTATATTATCGATCTAAGCAAATGAAGTTAAGACAAGTATCGGTAAAGAAATTTTAATAAATTTTTAGCAAAGAGTGTTTGATGTTTTAGTATTTCATTTTCTCATCAAAATTTTCGAGCATCACTTTGTTATTTAATATCGTGTGCTTAAGTACACTAAATTTTTAAATTAACTTTTCAAAATAGAAGTCCTCAAGGTTAATTTGATAAGCGCATACTTTGTTGAGCATTTATAAAAAAAAACATTTCAAATTTATACTATTATATAAAATGATATATTTATTATTCAATAATAATAATTACTATTCGAATGAAATAGTTATCTTTTAAGCAACTACATTACCATCTGATGATTCTCTTATTTTCTACATATTTAACATATATGTTATTTATAGTTTTCTATATTACAAGATACACTTGAGTTTAGTTATAGAATTTTTATTTCTTGCACCATTTGATTAAACCAGTTTAGTGGATAATAATTTTTTCACTTTACAAAACCAATATAAAAAATAGGCTAACAAATTACTCAAAAATTGGTTACTAATGTAAATATTAGAATCTTCATATTGAAATTAAATTATTAGTTTATATTTTTTGAAGTAAATTTATAGTATTATAAAATTTTATATTATACATCATTGCATTTGTGTAAATATATAAAATATTTTGTATTTCCCATTAAATATTCTTTTTCTTCCTTGACATCACCTTGAATTCATCACTTTATGTTTAATATTTAGATAATTATTTATGTCATAAGATCATACACAATGTCATATCTAAACAAAATATGATAAGATACGTAACTTAGTAATAAATACCATATCTTCTGATATGGTAGAATTTATATAGTTAAAAGGAAGGTCCTGACATGTTTAGTCGAGTCTGCACCACCATTAAATATCTTTAAGATTGGTAATCAAACATAATGATAATTTTTTTAATATTAAAATCTTCATATTTAAATTAAATTATTAGTTTATATTTTTTGAAGTAAATTTATAGTATTATAAAATTTTAAATTATACATCGTTGTATTTGTGTAAATATCTAAAATAATTTTTAATTTTGAAAAAAGATTCTTTTCTTTCATTGACATCACCTTAAATTCATCACATTATATTTAATGTTTAGATAATTATTTATGTTATAACAACATACATAATATCATATCTTAAAAAAAGATATGATAAGATCAATATATTAGTAATAGATAGCATATCATATGATATGCTAGGATTTATTTATTTAAAAGGAAGGTCGGGACATGTTTAGTCGAGTCTGCACCACCATTAAATATCTCCAAAATTGGTAATAAAACATAAGGATAAATTCTTTTGAATATTTCATATAAACGGTGATTGGCCCTTGGTAAGGTTGGCTAGACCATTACCCAAGGCTAAATAAGTTCTAAACAAATATCTTATAAGCATTGGTCTTTCTATTGTAGTTGTGTTTGGAGGGCGTATTATGTGAATATACAAAAAATCAAGTGAATGCTCAACATAATATATGATGATTAAATGCAAAAGTTTGAGGATTAGAAAAGTGATATTAAAAATAAGAATTTGAATCAAATTTGATAAGCCATATAATATGATTCTAAAAGGGGCAAAAAGGACTTCGTCTTATGACTATTATAAGCTTGTTGTGTTAACAAGCTTTTAGGTGACATACCATAGAGTAAAAATACAGAAAGATCCCTTCAGTAACAATAACAACAACCTTATGATACTGAAGGCTCTCAAGACATCATGCAACGATGATCTCCATCCTGACTAGTTCCCCCTACCTCCCTTCTCAAATCCGTTTGTACAAATATTTACAAAACATGTGCTATTGTGTACACTTTTTCCTTTGTCTCATATATCAAATTATTTTTGATATACACATATATATATTTCTTTTCTAGATAATAAATCGTGGTATCATTCAAGAATCATCCTTGAAATATAATATTACATAACCGAGTAATCAAGCATTTTATTAGATTGTATAGTTTCATTAAAATCATTTTATTGAAGGCTTTATACACTATAGATATGAAAGGATACACAAAAATTATGCCATTATCAAAATTTCTTTTATTTATTTATTATTATTCATGGAGTAATAACAAAGCATAGGATACAATGTAAAGATAATATACTCGTGCATTACAATTTATTTCCAAAATTAAAGATAAATAACTTAATTATTGAATGGGTGATGAGGAGGGTAAACAGGTTTAAGGGCAGGCGAGAAGATAAAAGGTTTAACTTCAAATGGTTCGCTGCCATCACCAACTAGAGCCTCTTTGATAGCAGTGGCTAAAAAACATAAGTAACTCAAGTTAATGTAATATTTTTAAACCAAAATAAAAATCATATAAATCTTTACAATAAAGGAAACCAACTAAAACATAGATTAATATACCAAAATTAATAAAAGAAACAAATTATTTAGTAACATGGACAATAGCCAAAGATAATTTTCTACTCCTACGATTACATGCATGGTTCTCATGTTATTAAACTTACTATCACTTATCCTTAGTTTTAGTTTCAAAACTACAATGATGGTAGCAAGCATGTTATTCCAAATTCTAAAGGCAATTGGAGAAAAATTGTTGCTGACCTAAAATTTTAGTCAACTCTTCTAGAGTAAAAGATGATGTGGGAGCAATCTCTTCAGATGCTACAATAGAAACTTGAATTATCATCAAAAGAAGGAAGATTGCTAGGCTGACGAGGAGTTGCTTTGTAGTCATGATAGTCCAACACTTAATTATTTGTAGTAAAATGGATTTTACAATCTTGAACTTATATCGTCAATGAGTCAATATAAAGGCCGGGAGGTAATTGAAACGGTTGCATAATGGTTTTAGCTTTAATACTAACTTTGTTCTACTAGAAACTTAAATCTTCGTTGTATATGCCAAAGTGCCTTATATGAGAATAACGTATTTCATAATAAAAAATATAGACAAACTGAACAAGAAAATGTAACCCTAATACTCTTTATTATATAAAAGTATCATTGGCTTTTAACATTATGCTTATATCTTAAAATCACTTTAGGAAGATTTTTAAATAATACATTAGAAATTCCCTTTCATCTCTTTCACGTGCACAAATATTAGTAAAAAATGAATATCCTTTTAGAGAATTAGTTAGTAATTCTTGAATAATTCAATATGTGATACTCTTTTTGATATAACATATAACAAATATTATTATGTCTTATTTTGAAAAGTATATCAAATTATTATCTCGAAACCCCAAATTAGTATTCCTATACAATGAGAAAACATAAATGTAATAAAGAAACGAAAACTCTTAAAATTTATAATTCGAGTAATCACTAGTTTTACTCATTTAGCAAATTAGTTGATAATCCTCTTTTACAAGAAAACATTCTTCCAAAATTAAATCAAATGACCATTAACATAATGTTTCTGAATCCATTGTAATTTATTTTATATTAAAAGAATAAAATATTATAATTAAAGATTAATTATCTGACTATAATTTGAATCGACATATATCGTTATCACGATTGTACTACATTACTAGACATACTTGTAACAATTAAATTTCTTTTTAGTGTAAAATTTTTGAATCTAAAAATATCAATTTTATGAATACATTATATAAAAAAGAATCTAATAAATCAGACATATTAAAAATCTAGTACGATATAATTCACATTATATCAAAATATCTTAAACTTTTTTATGTTTTTAATACGCATCAAACTATCATTATATTATCGATCTAAGCAAATGAAGTTAAGACAAGTATCGGTAAAGAAATTTTAATAAATTTTTAGCAAAGAGTGTTTGATGTTTTAGTATTTCATTTTCTCATCAAAATTTTCGAGCATCACTTTGTTATTTAATATCGTGTGCTTAAGTACACTAAATTTTTAAATTAACTTTTCCAAATAGAAGTCCTCAAGGTTAATTTGATAAGCGCATACTTTGTTGAGCATTTATAAAAAAAACATTTCAAATTTATACTATTATATAAAATGATATATTTATTATTCAATAATAATAATTACTATTGGAATGAAATAGTTATCTTTTAAGCAACTACATTACCATCTGATGATTGTCTTATTTTCTACATATTTAACATATATGTTATTTATAGTTTTCTATATTACAAGATACACTTGAGTTTAGTTATAGAATTTTTATTTCTTGCACCATTTGATTAAACCAGTTTAGTGGATAACAATTTTTTCACTTTACAAAACCAATATAAAAAATAGGCTAACAAATTACTCAAAAATTGGTTACTAATGTAAATATTAGAATCTTCATATTGAAATTAAATTATTAGTTTATATTTTTTGAAGTAAATTTATAGTATTATAAAATTTTATATTATACATCATTGCATTTGTGTAAATATATAAAATATTTTGTATTTCCCATTAAATATTCTTTTTCTTCCTTGACATCACCTTGAATTCATCACTTTATGTTTAATATTTAGATAATTATTTATGTCATAAGATCATACACAATGTCATATCTAAACAAAATATGATAAGATACGTAACTTAGTAATAAATACCATATCTTCGGATATGGTAGAATTTATATAGTTAAAAGGAAGGTCCTGACATGTTTAGTCGAGTCTGCACCACCATTAAATATCTTTAAGATTGGTAATCAAACATAATGATAATTTTTTTAATATTAAAATCTTCATATTTAAATTAAATTATTAGTTTATATTTTTTGAAGTAAATTTATAGTATTATAAAATTTTAAATTATACATCGTTGTATTTGTGTAAATATCTAAAATAATTTTTAATTTTGAAAAAAGATTCTTTTCTTTCCTTGACATCACCTTAAATTCATCACATTATATTTAATGTTTAGATAATTATTTATGTTATAACAACATACATAATATCATATCTTAAAAAAAGATATGATAAGATCAATATATTAGTAATAGATAGCATATCATATGATATGCTAGGATTTATTTATTTAAAAGGAAGGTCGGGACATGTTTAGTCGAGTCTGCACCACCATTAAATATCTCCAAAATTGGTAATAAAACATAAAGATAAATTCTTTTGAATATTTCATATAAACGGTGATTGGCCCTTGGTAAGGTTGGCTAGACCATTACCCAAGGCTAAATAAATTCTAAACAAATATCTTATAAGCATTGGTCTTTCTATTGTAGTTGTGTTTGGAGGGCGTATTATGTGAATATACAAAAAATCAAGTGAATGCTCAACATAATATATGATGATTAAATGCAAAAGTTTGAGGATTAGAAAAGTGATATTAAAAATAAGAATTTGAATCAAATTTGATAAGCCATATAATATGATTCTGAAAGGGGCAAAAAGGACTTCGTCTTATGACTATTATAAGCTTGTTGTGTTAACAAGCTTTTAGGTGACATACCATAGAGTAAAAATACAGAAAGATCCCTTCAGTAACAATATCAACAACCTTATAATACTGAAGGCTCTCAAGACATCATGCAACGATGATCTCCATCCTGACTAGTTCCCTCTACCTCCCTTCTCAAATCCGTTTGTACAAATATTTACAAAACATGTGCTATTGTGTACACTTTTTCCTTTGTCTCATATATCAAATTATTTTTGATATACACATATATATATTTCTTTTCTAGATAATAAATCGTGGTATCATTCAAGAATCATCTTTGAAATATAATATTACATAACCGAGTAATCAAGCGTTTTATTAGATTGTATAGTTTCATTAAAATCATTTTATTGAAGGCTTTATACACTATAGATATGAAAGGATACACAAAAATTATGCCATTATCAAAATTTCTTTTATTTATTTATTATTATTCATGGAGTAATAACAAAGCATAGGATACAATGTAAAGATAATATACTCGTGCATTACAATTTATTTCCAAAATTAAAGATAAATAACTTAATTATTGAATGGATGATGAGGAGGGTAAACAGGTTTAAGGGCAGGCGAGAAGATAAAAGGTTTAACTTCAAATGGTTCGCTGCCATCACCAACTAGAGCCTCTTTGATAGCAGTGGCTAAAAAACATAAGTAACTCAAGTTAATGTAATATTTTTAAACCAAAATAAAAATCATATAAATCTTTACAATAAAGGAAACCAACTAAAACATAGATTAATATACCAAAATTAATAAAAGAAACAAATTATTTAGTAACATGGACAATAGCCAAAGATAATTTTCTACTCCTACTATTACATGCATGGTTCTCATCTTATTAAACTTACTATCACTTATCCTTAGTTTTAGTTTCAAAACTACAATGATGGTAGCAAGCATGTTATTCCAAATTCTAAAGGCAATTGGAGAAAAATTGTTGCTGACCTAAAATTTTAGTCAACTCTTCTAGAGTAAAAGATGATGTGGGAGCAATCTCTTCAGATGCTACAATAGAAACTTGAATTATCATCAAAAGAAGGAAGATTGCTAGGCTGACGAGGAGTTGCTTTGTAGTCATGATAGTCTAACACTTAATTATTTGTAGTAAAATGGATTTTACAATCTTGAACTTATATATGGATTGTTGAATTGTTTATCGTCAATGAGTCAATATAAAGGCCGGGAGGTAATTGAAACGGTTGCATAATGGTTTTAGCTTTAATACTAACTTTGTTCTACTAGAAACTTAAATCTTCGTTGTATATGCCAAAGTGCCTTATATGAGAATAACGTATTTCATAATAAAAAATATAGACAAACTGAACAAGAAAATGTAACCCTAATACTCTTTATTATATAAAAGTATCATTGGCTTTTAACATTAAGCTTATATCTTAAAATCACTTTAGGAAGATTTTTAAATAATACATTAGAAATTCCCTTTCATCTCTTTCACGTGCACAAATATTAGTAAAAAATGAATATCCTTTTAGAGAATTAGTTAGTAATTCTTGAATAATTCAATATGTGATACTCTTTTTGATATAACATATAACAAATATTATTATGTCTTATTTTGAAAAGTATATCAAATTATTATCTCGAAACCCCAAATTAGTATTCCTATACAATGAGAAAACATAAATGTAATAAAGAAACGAAAACTCTTAAAATTTATAATTCGAGTAATCACTAGTTTTACTCATTTAGCAAATTAGTTGATAATCCTCTTTTACAAGAAAACATTCTTCCAAAATTAAATCAAATGACCATTAACATAATGTTTCTGAATCCATTGTAATTTATTTTATATTAAAAGAATAAAATATTATAATTAAAGATTAATTATCTGACTATAATTTGAATCGACATATATCGTTATCACGATTGTACTACATTACTAGACATACTTGTAACAATTAAATTTCTTTTTAGTGTAAAATTTTTGAATCTAAAAATATCAATTTTATGAATACATTATATAAAAAAGAATCTAATAAATCAGACATATTAAAAATCTAGTACGATATAATTCACATTATATCAAAATATCTTAAACTTTTTTATGTTTTTAATACGCATCAAACTATCATTATATTATCGATCTAAGCAAATGAAGTTAAGACAAGTATCGGTAAAGAAATTTTAATAAATTTTTAGCAAAGAGTGTTTGATGTTTTAGTATTTCATTTTCTGATCAAAATTTTCGAGCATCACTTTGTTATTTAATATCGTGTGCTTAAGTACACTAAATTTTTAAATTAACTTTTCCAAATAGAAGTCCTCAAGGTTAATTTGATAAGCGCATACTTTGTTGAGCATTTATAAAAAAAACATTTCAAATTTATACTATTATATAAAATGATATATTTATTATTCAATAATAATAATTACTATTGGAATGAAATAGTTATCTTTTAAGCAACTACATTACCATCTGATGATTGTCTTATTTTCTACATATTTAACATATATGTTATTTATAGTTTTCTATATTACAAGATACACTTGAGTTTAGTTATAGAATTTTTATTTCTTGCACCATTTGATTAAAACAGTTTAGTGGATAACAATTTTTTCACTTTACAAAACCAATATAAAAAATAGGCTAACAAATTACTCAAAAATTGGTTACTAATGTAAATATTAGAATCTTCATATTGAAATTAAATTATTAGTTTATATTTTTTGAAGTAAATTTATAGTATTATAAAATTTTATATTATACATCATTGCATTTGTGTAAATATATAAAATATTTTGTATTTCCCATTAAATATTCTTTTTCTTCCTTGACATCACCTTGAATTCATCACTTTATGTTTAATATTTAGATAATTATTTATGTCATAAGATCATACACAATGTCATATCTAAACAAAATATGATAAGATACGTAACTTAGTAATAAATACCATATCTTCGGATATGGTAGAATTTATATAGTTAAAAGGAAGGTCCTGACATGTTTAGTCGAGTCTGCACCACCATTAAATATCTTTAAGATTGGTAATCAAACATAATGATAATTTTTTTAATATTAAAATCTTCATATTTAAATTAAATTATTAGTTTATATTTTTTGAAGTAAATTTATAGTATTATAAAATTTTAAATTATACATCGTTGTATTTGTGTAAATATCTAAAATAATTTTTAATTTTGAAAAAAGATTCTTTTCTTTCCTTGACATCACCTTAAATTCATCACATTATATTTAATGTTTAGATAATTATTTATGTTATAACAACATACATAATATCATATCTTAAAAAAAGATATGATAAGATCAATATATTAGTAATAGATAGCATATCATATGATATGCTAGGATTTATTTATTTAAAAGGAAGGTCGGGACATGTTTAGTCGAGTCTGCACCACCATTAAATATCTCCAAAATTGGTAATAAAACATAAGGATAAATTCTTTTGAATATTTCATATAAACGGTGATTGGCCCTTGGTAAGGTTGGCTAGACCATTACCCAAGGCTAAATAAGTTCTAAACAAATATCTTATAAGCATTGGTCTTTCTATTGTAGTTGTGTTTGGAGGGCGTATTATGTGAATATACAAAAAATCAAGTGAATGCTCAACATAATATATGATGATTAAATGCAAAAGTTTGAGGATTAGAAAAGTGATATTAAAAATAAGAATTTGAATCAAATTTGATAAGCCATATAATATGATTCTAAAAGGGGCAAAAAGGACTTCGTCTTATGACTATTATAAGCTTGTTGTGTTAACAAGCTTTTAGGTGACATACCATAGAGTAAAAATACAGAAAGATCCCTTCAGTAACAATAACAACAACCTTATGATACTGAAGGCTCTCAAGACATCATGCAACGATGATCTCCATCCTGACTAGTTCCCCCTACCTCCCTTCTCAAATCCGTTTGTACAAATATTTACAAAACATGTGCTATTGTGTACACTTTTTCCTTTGTCTCATATATCAAATTATTTTTGATATACACATATATATATTTCTTTTCTAGATAATAAATCGTGGTATCATTCAAGAATCATCCTTGAAATATAATATTACATAACCGAGTAATCAAGCATTTTATTAGATTGTATAGTTTCATTAAAATCATTTTATTGAAGGCTTTATACACTATAGATATGAAAGGATACACAAAAATTATGCCATTATCAAAATTTCTTTTATTTATTTATTATTATTCATGGAGTAATAACAAAGCATAGGATACAATGTAAAGATAATATACTCGTGCATTACAATTTATTTCCAAAATTAAAGATAAATAACTTAATTATTGAATGGGTGATGAGGAGGGTAAACAGGTTTAAGGGCAGGCGAGAAGATAAAAGGTTTAACTTCAAATGGTTCGCTGCCATCACCAACTAGAGCCTCTTTGATAGCAGTGGCTAAAAAACATAAGTAACTCAAGTTAATGTAATATTTTTAAACCAAAATAAAAATCATATAAATCTTTACAATAAAGGAAACCAACTAAAACATAGATTAATATACCAAAATTAATAAAAGAAACAAATTATTTAGTAACATGGACAATAGCCAAAGATAATTTTCTACTCCTACGATTACATGCATGGTTCTCATGTTATTAAACTTACTATCACTTATCCTTAGTTTTAGTTTCAAAACTACAATGATGGTAGCAAGCATGTTATTCCAAATTCTAAAGGCAATTGGAGAAAAATTGTTGCTGACCTAAAATTTTAGTCAACTCTTCTAGAGTAAAAGATGATGTGGGAGCAATCTCTTCAGATGCTACAATAGAAACTTGAATTATCATCAAAAGAAGGAAGATTGCTAGGCTGACGAGGAGTTGCTTTGTAGTCATGATAGTCCAACACTTAATTATTTGTAGTAAAATGGATTTTACAATCTTGAACTTATATCGTCAATGAGTCAATATAAAGGCCGGGAGGTAATTGAAACGGTTGCATAATGGTTTTAGCTTTAATACTAACTTTGTTCTACTAGAAACTTAAATCTTCGTTGTATATGCCAAAGTGCCTTATATGAGAATAACGTATTTCATAATAAAAAATATAGACAAACTGAACAAGAAAATGTAACCCTAATACTCTTTATTATATAAAAGTATCATTGGCTTTTAACATTATGCTTATATCTTAAAATCACTTTAGGAAGATTTTTAAATAATACATTAGAAATTCCCTTTCATCTCTTTCACGTGCACAAATATTAGTAAAAAATGAATATCCTTTTAGAGAATTAGTTAGTAATTCTTGAATAATTCAATATGTGATACTCTTTTTGATATAACATATAACAAATATTATTATGTCTTATTTTGAAAAGTATATCAAATTATTATCTCGAAACCCCAAATTAGTATTCCTATACAATGAGAAAACCTAAATGTAATAAAGAAACGAAAACTCTTAAAATTTATAATTCGAGTAATCACTAGTTTTACTCATTTAGCAAATTAGTTGATAATCCTCTTTTACAAGAAAACATTCTTCCAAAATTAAATCAAATGACCATTAACATAATGTTTCTGAATCCATTGTAATTTATTTTATATTAAAAGAATAAAATATTATAATTAAAGATTAATTATCTGACTATAATTTGAATCGACATATATCGTTATCACGATTGTACTACATTACTAGACATACTTGTAACAATTAAATTTCTTTTTAGTGTAAAATTTTTGAATCTAAAAATATCAATTTTATGAATACATTATATAAAAAAGAATCTAATAAATCAGACATATTAAAAATCTAGTACGATATAATTCACATTATATCAAAATATCTTAAACTTTTTTATGTTTTTAATACGCATCAAACTATCATTATATTATCGATCTAAGCAAATGAAGTTAAGACAAGTATCGGTAAAGAAATTTTAATAAATTTTTAGCAAAGAGTGTTTGATGTTTTAGTATTTCATTTTCTCATCAAAATTTTCGAGCATCACTTTGTTATTTAATATCGTGTGCTTAAGTACACTAAATTTTTAAATTAACTTTTCAAAATAGAAGTCCTCAAGGTTAATTTGATAAGCGCATACTTTGTTGAGCATTTATAAAAAAAAACATTTCAAATTTATACTATTATATAAAATGATATATTTATTATTCAATAATAATAATTACTATTCGAATGAAATAGTTATCTTTTAAGCAACTACATTACCATCTGATGATTCTCTTATTTTCTACATATTTAACATATATGTTATTTATAGTTTTCTATATTACAAGATACACTTGAGTTTAGTTATAGAATTTTTATTTCTTGCACCATTTGATTAAACCAGTTTAGTGGATAACAATTTTTTCACTTTACAAAACCAATATAAAAAATAGGCTAACAAATTACTCAAAAATTGGTTACTAATGTAAATATTAGAATCTTCATGTTGAAATTAAATTATTAGTTTATATTTTTTGAAGTAAATTTATAGTATTATAAAATTTTATATTATACATCATTGCATTTGTGTAAATATATAAAATATTTTGTATTTCCCATTAAATATTCTTTTTCTTCCTTGACATCACCTTGAATTCATCACTTTATGTTTAATATTTAGATAATTATTTATGTCATAAGATCATACACAATGTCATATCTAAACAAAATATGATAAGATACGTAACTTAGTAATAAATACCATATCTTCTGATATGGTAGAATTTATATAGTTAAAAGGAAGGTCCTGACATGTTTAGTCGAGTCTGCACCACCATTAAATATCTTTAAGATTGGTAATCAAACATAATGATAATTTTTTTAATATTAAAATATTCATATTTAAATTAAATTGTTAGTTTATATTTTTTGAAGTAAATTTATAGTATTATAAAATTTTAAATTATACATCGTTGTATTTGTGTAAATATCTAAAATAATTTTTAATTTTGAAAAAAAGATTCTTTTCTTTCATTGACATCACCTTAAATTCATCACATTATATTTAATGTTTAGATAATTATTTATGTTATAACAACATACATAATATCATATCTTAAAAAAAGATATGATAAGATCAATATATTAGTAATAGATAGCATATCATATGATATGCTAGGATTTATTTATTTAAAAGGAAGGTCGGGACATGTTTAGTCGAGTCTGCACCACCATTAAATATCTCCAAAATTGGTAATAAAACATAAGGATAAATTCTTTTGAATATTTCATATAAACGGTGATTGGCCCTTGGTAAGGTTGGCTAGACCATTACCCAAGGCTAAATAAGTTCTAAACAAATATCTTATAAGCATTGGTCTTTCTATTGTAGTTGTGTTTGGAGGGCGTATTATGTGAATATACAAAAAATCAAGTGAATGCTCAACATAATATATGATGATTAAATGCAAAAGTTTGAGGATTCGAAAAGTGATATTAAAAATAAGAATTTGAATCAAATTTGATAAGCCATATAATATGATTCTAAAAGGGGCAAAAAGGACTTCGTCTTATGACTATTATAAGCTTGTTGCGTTAACAAGCTTTTAGGTGACATACCATAGAGTAAAAATACAGAAAGATCCCTTCAGTAACAATAACAACAACCTTATAATACTGAACGCTCTCAAGACATCATGCAACGATGATCTCCATCCTGACTAGTTCCCCCTACCTCCCTTCTCAAATCCGTTTGTACAAATATTTACAAAACATGTGCTATTGTGTACACTTTTTCCTTTGTCTCATATATCAAATTATTTTTGATATACACATATATATATTTCTTTTCTAGATAATAAATCGTGGTATCATTCAAGAATCATCTTTGAAATATAATATTACATAATCGAGTAATCAAGCGTTTTATTAGATTGTATAGTTTCATTAAAATCATTTTATTGATGGCTTTATACACTATAGATATGAAAGGATACACAAAAATTATGCCATTATCAAAATTTCTTTTATTTATTTATTATTATTCATGGAGTAATAACAAAGCATAGGATACAATGTAAAGATAATTTACTCGTGCATTACAATTTATTTCCAAAATTAAAGATAAATAACTTAATTATTGAATGGGTGATGAGGAGGGTAAACAGGTTTAAGGGCAGGCGAGAAGATAAAAGGTTTAACTTCAAATGGTTCGCTGCCATCACCAACTAGAGCCTCTTTGATAGCAGTGGCTAAAAAACATAAGTAACTCAAGTTAATGTAATATTTTTAAACCAAAATAAAAATCATATAAATCTTTACAATAAAGGAACCCAACTAAAACATAGATTAATATACCAAAATTAATAAAAGAAACAAATTATTTAGTAACATGGACAATAGCCAAAGATAATTTTCTACTCCTACGATTACATGCATGGTTCTCATCTTATTAAACTTACTATCACTTATCCTTAGTTTTAGTTTCAAAACTACAATGATGGTAGCAAGCATGTTATTCCAAATTCTAAAGGCAATTGGAGAAAAATTGTTGCTGACCTAAAATTTTAGTCAACTCTTGTAGAGTAAAAGATGATGTGGGAGCAATCTCTTCAGATGCTACAATAGGAACTTGAATTATCATCAAAAGAAGGAAGATTGATAGGCTGACGAGAAGTTGCTTTGTAGTCATGATAGTCTAGCACTTAATTATTTGTAGTAAAATGGATTTTACAATCTTGAACTTATATATGGATTGTTGAATTGTTTATCGTCAATGAGTCAATATAAAGGCCGGGAGGTAATTGAAACGGTTGCATAATGGTTTTAGCTTTAATACTAACTTTGTTCTACTAGAAACTTAAATCTTTGTTGTATATGCCAAAGTGCCTTATATGAGAATAACGTATTTCATAATAAAAAATATAGACAAACTGAACAAGAAAATATAACCCTAATACTCTTTATTATATAAAAGTATCATTGGCTTTTAACATTATGCTTATATCTTAAAATCACTTTAGGAAGATTTTTAAATAATACATTAGAAATTCCCTTTCATCTCTTTCACGTGCACAAATATTTGTAAAAAATGAATATCCTTTTAGAGAATTAGTTAGTAATTCTTGAATAATTCAATATGTGATACTCTTTTTGATATAACATATAACAAATATTATTATGTCTTATTTTGAAAAGTATATCAAATTATTATCTCGAAACCCCAAATTAGTATTCCTATACAATGAGAAAACCTAAATGTAATAAAGAAACGAAAACTCTTAAAATTTATAATTCGAGTAATCACTAGTTTTACTCATTTAGCAAATTAGTTGATAATCCTCTTTTACAAGAAAACATTCTTCCAAAATTAAATCAAATGACCATTAACATAATGTTTCTGAATCCATTGTAATTTATTTTATATTAAAAGAATAAAATATTATAATTAAAGATTAATTATCTGACTATAATTTGAATAGACATATATCGTTATCACGATTGTACTACATTACTAGACATACTTGTAACAATTAAATTTCTTTTTAGTGTAAAATTTTTGAATCTAAAAATATCAATTTTATGAATACATTATATAAAAAAGAATCTAATAAATCAGACATATTAAAAATCTAGTACGATATAATTCACATTATATCAAAATATCTTAAACTTTTTTATGTTTTTAATACGCATCAAACTATCATTATATTATCGATCTAAGCAAATGAAGTTAAGACAAGTATCGGTAAAGAAATTTTAATAAATTTTTAGCAAAGAGTGTTTGATGTTTTAGTATTTCATTTTCTCATCAAAATTTTCGAGCATCACTTTGTTATTTAATATCGTGTGCTTAAGTACACTAAATTTTTAAATTAACTTTTCAAAATAGAAGTCCTCAAGGTTAATTTGATAAGCGCATACTTTGTTGAGCATTTATAAAAAAAAAACATTTCAAATTTATACTATTATATAAAATGATATATTTATTATTCAATAATAATAATTACTATTCGAATGAAATAGTTATCTTTTAAGCAACTACATTACCATATGATGATTCTCTTATTTTCTACATATTTAACATATATGTTATTTATAGTTTTCTATATTACAAGATACACTTGAGTTTAGTTATAGAATTTTTATTTCTTGCACCATTTGATTAAACCAGTTTAGTGGATAACAATTTTTTCACTTTACAAAACCAATATAAAAAATAGGCTAACAAATTACTCAAAAATTGGTTACTAATGTAAATATTAGAATCTTCATATTGAAATTAAATTATTAGTTTATATTTTTTGAAGTAAATTTATAGTATTATAAAATTTTATATTATACATCATTGCATTTGTGTAAATATATAAAATATTTTGTATTTCCCATTAAATATTCTTTTTCTTCCTTGACATCACCTTGAATTCATCACTTTATGTTTAATATTTAGATAATTATTTATGTCATAAGATCATACACAATGTCATATCTAAACAAAATATGATAAGATACGTAACTTAGTAATAAATACCATATCTTCTGATATGGTAGAATTTATATAGTTAAAAGGAAGGTCCTGACATGTTTAGTCGAGTCTGCACCACCATTAAATATCTTTAAGATTGGTAATCAAACATAATGATAATTTTTTTAATATTAAAATCTTCATATTTAAATTAAATTATTAGTTTATATTTTTTAAGTAAATTTATAGTATTATAAAATTTTAAATTATACATCGTTGTATTTGTGTAAATATCTAAAATAATTTTTAATTTTGAAAAAAGATTCTTTTCTTTCCTTGACATCACCTTAAATTCATCACATTATATTTAATGTTTAGATAATTATTTATGTTATAACAACATACATAATATCATATCTTAAAAAAAGATATGATAAGATCAATATATTAGTAATAGATAGCATATCATATGATATGCTAGGATTTATTTATTTAAAAGGAAGGTCGGGACATGTTTAGTCGAGTCTGCACCACCATTAAATATCTCCAAAATTGGTAATAAAACATAAGGATAAATTCTTTTGAATATTTCATATAAACGGTGATTGGCCCTTGGTAAGGTTGGCTAGACCATTACCCAAGGCTAAATAAATTCTAAACAAATATCTTATAAGCATCGGTCTTTCTATTGTAGTTGTGTTTGGAGGGCGTATTATGTGAATATACAAAAAATCAAGTGAATGCTCAACATAATATATGATGATTAAATGCAAAAGTTTGAGGATTAGAAAAGTGATATTAAAAATAAGAATTTGAATCAAATTTGATAAGCCATATAATATGATTCTAAAAGGGGCAAAAAGGACTTCGTCTTATGACTATTATAAGCTTGTTGTGTTAACAAGCTTTTAGGTGACATACCATAGAGTAAAAATACAGAAAGATCCCTTCAGTAACAATATCAACAACCTTATAATACTGAATGCTCTCAAGACATCATGCAACGATGATCTCCATCCTGACTAGTTCCCCCTACCTCCCTTCTCAAATCCGTTTGTACAAATATTTACAAAACATGTGCTATTGTGTACACTTTTTCCTTTGTCTCATATATCAAATTATTTTTGATATACACATATATATATATTTCTTTTCTAGATAATAAATCGTGGTATCATTCAAGAATCATCTTTGAAATATAATATTACATAATCGAGTAATCAAGCGTTTTATTAGATTGTATAGTTTCATTAAAATCATTTTATTGAAGGCTTTATACACTATAGATATGAAAGGATACACAAAAATTATGCCATTATCAAAATTTCTTTTATTTATTTATTATTATTCATGGAGTAATAACAAAGCATAGGATACAATTTAAAGATAATATAATCATACATTACAATTTATTTCCAAAATTAAAGATAAATAACTTAATTATTGAATGGGTGATGAGGAGGGTAAACAGGTTTAAGGGCATGCGAGAAGATAAAAGGTTTAACTTCAAATGGTTCGCTGCCATCACCAACTAGAGCCTCTTTGATAGCAGTGGCTAAAAAACATAAGTAACTCAAGTTAATGTAATATTTTTAAACCAAAATAAAAATCATATAAATCTTTACAATAAAGGAAACCAACTAAAACATAGATTAATATACCAAAATTAATAAAAGAAACAAATTATTTAGTAACATGGACAATAGCCAAAGATAATTTTCTACTCCTACGATTACATGCATGGTTCTCATCTTATTAAACTTACTATCACTTATCCTTAGTTTTAGTTTCAAAACTACAATGATGGTAGCAAGCATGTTATTCCAAATTCTAAAGGCAATTGGAGAAAAATTGTTGCTGACCTAAAATTTTAGTCAACTCTTCTAGAGTAAAAGATGATGTGGGAGCAATCTCTTCAGATGCTACAATAGAAACTTGAATTATCATCAAAAGAAGGAAGATTGCTAGGCTGACGAGGAGTTGCTTTGTAGTCATGATAGTCTAACACTTAATTATTTGTAGTAAAATGGATTTTACAATCTTGAACTTATATATGGATTGTTGAATTGTTTATCGTCAATGAGTCAATATAAAGGCCGGGAGGTAATTGAAACGGTTGCATAATGGTTTTAGCTTTAATACTAACTTTGTTCTACTAGAAACTTAAATCTTCGTTGTATATGCCAAAGTGCCTTATATGAGAATAACGTATTTCATAATAAAAAATATAGACAAACTGAACAAGAAAATGTAACCCTAATACTCTTTATTATATAAAAGTATCATTGGCTTTTAACATTAAGCTTATATCTTAAAATCACTTTAGGAAGATTTTTAAATAATACATTAGAAATTCCCTTTCATCTCTTTCACGTGCACAAATATTAGTAAAAAATGAATATCCTTTTAGAGAATTAGTTAGTAATTCTTGAATAATTCAATATGTGATACTCTTTTTGATATAACACATAACAAATATTATTATGTCTTATTTTGAAAAGTATATCAAATTATTATCTCGAAACCCCAAATTAGTATTCCTATACAATGAGAAAACCTAAATGTAATAAAGAAACGAAAACTCTTAAAATTTATAATTCGAGTAATCACTAGTTTTACTCATTTAGCAAATTAGTTGATAATCCTCTTTTACAAGAAAACATTCTTCCAAAATTAAATCAAATGACCATTAACATAATGTTTCTGAATCCATTGTAATTTATTTTATATTAAAAGAATAAAATATTATAATTAAAGATTAATTATCTGACTATAATTTGAATCGACATATATCGTTATCACGATTGTACTACATTACTAGACATACTTGTAACAATTAAATTTCTTTTTAGTGTAAAATTTTTGAATCTAAAAATATCAATTTTATGAATACATTATATAAAAAAGAATCTAATAAATCAGACATATTAAAAATCTAGTACGATATAATTCACATTATATCAAAATATCTTAAACTTTTTTATGTTTTTAATACGCATCAAACTATCATTATATTATCGATCTAAGCAAATGAAGTTAAGACAAGTATCGGTAAAGAAATTTTAATAAATTTTTAGCAAAGAGTGTTTGATGTTTTAGTATTTCATTTTCTCATCAAAATTTTCGAGCATCACTTTGTTATTTAATATCGTGTGCTTAATTACACTAAATTTTTAAATTAACTTTTCAAAATAGAAGTCCTCAAGGTTAATTTGATAAGCGCATACTTTGTTGAGCATTTATTAAAAAAACATTTCAAATTTATACTATTATATAAAATGATATATTTATTATTCAATAATAATAATTACTATTGGAATGAAATAGTTATCTTTTAAGCAACTACATTACCATCTGATGATTCTCTTATTTTCTACATATTTAACATATATGTTATTTATAGTTTTCTATATTACAAGATACACTTGAGTTTAGTTATAGAATTTTTATTTCTTGCACCATTTGATTAAACCAGTTTAGTGGATAACAATTTTTTCACTTTACAAAACCCATATAAAAAATAGGCTAACAAATTACTCAAAAATTGGTTACTAATGTAAATATTAGAATCTTCATATTGAAATTAAATTATTAGTTTATATTTTTTGAAGTAAATTTATAGTATTATAAAATTTTATATTATACATCATTGCATTTGTGTAAATATATAAAATATTTTGTATTTCCTATTAAATATTCTTTTTCTTCCTTGACATCACCTTGAATTCATCACTTTATGTTTAATATTTAGATAATTATTTATGTCATAAGATCATACACAATGTCATATCTAAACAAAATATGATAAGATACGTAACTTAGTAATAAATACCATATCTTCTGATATGGTAGAATTTATATAGTTAAAAGGAAGGTCCTGACATGTTTAGTCGAGTCTGCACCACCATTAAATATCTTTAAGATTGGTAATCAAACATAATGATAATTTTTTTAATATTAAAATCTTCATATTTAAATTAAATTATTAGTTTATATTTTTTGAAGTAAATTTATAGTATTATAAAATTTTAAATTATACATCGTTGTATTTGTGTAAATATCTAAAATAATTTTTAATTTTGAAAAAAGATTCTTTTCTTTCCTTGACATCACCTTAAATTCATCACATTATATTTAATGTTTAGGTAATTATTTATGTTATAACAACATACATAATATCATATCTTAAAAAAAGATATGATAAGATCAATATATTAGTAATAGATAGCATATCATATGATATGCTAGGATTTATTTATTTAAAAGGAAGGTCGGGACATGTTTAGTCGAGTCTGCACCACCATTAAATATCTCCAAAATTGGTAATAAAACATAAGGATAAATTCTTTTGAATATTTCATATAAACGGTGATTGGCCCTTGGTAAGGTTGGCTAGACCATTACCCAAGGCTAAATAAATTCTAAACAAATATCTTATAAGCATTGGTCTTTCTATTGTAGTTGTGTTTGGAGGGCGTATTATGTGAATATACAAAAAATCAAGTGAATGCACAACATAATATAAGATGATTAAATGCAAAAGTTTGAGCATTAGAAAAGTGATATTAAAAATAAGAATTTGAATCAAATTTGATAAGACATATAATATGATTCTAAAAGGGGCAAAAAGGACTTCGTCTTATGACTATGATAAGCTTGTTGTCTTAACATGCTTTAAGGTGACATACCATAGAGTAAAAATACAGAAAGATCCCTTAAGTAACAATCTCAACAACCTTATAATACTGACGGCTCTCAAGACATCATGCAACGATGATCTCCATCCTGACTAGTTCCCCCTACCTCCCATCTCAAATCCGTTGGTACAAATATGTGCTATTGTGTACACTTTTTCCTTTGTCTCATATATCGAATTATTTTTGATATACACATATATATTTCTTTTCTAGATAATAAATCATGGTATCATTCAAGAATCATCTTTGAAATATAATATTACATAACCGAGTAATCAAGCGTTTTATTAGATTGTATAGTTTCATTAAAATCATTTTATTGAAGGCTTTATACACTATAGATATGAAGGGATACACAAAAATTATGCCATTATCAAAATTTCTTTTATTTATTTATTATTATTCATGGAGTAATAACAAAGCATAGGATACAATGTAAAGATAATATAATCACTATATCCACTATCAAAAAACCATACAGAACTAGAATATTCTTCATCAGATGCTATAAAGAGAATATTTTCTTCAGTCATTTCTTCACTATTATTTTCCTATTGATAATTTATCTGATTTTTGTACCAGCAATCTTTTTCAAGATGTCTATATTTTTTACAATAAGAGCAAAGAAGAACATTTAGATTTTTATTTTTATACCAACAATCTCTTTCAATATGTCCTATTTTTTTACAACAAAAGCATTGTTGGGTTTCTATATTACCTTCATTTGGTCGGCCTCGTCCTCTGTCATTTTGATCTTTCCCTTGAGATCTGATTTCTGAATTCTCTTTTTGATCATTCTGATGATGAATTTTCATTTGAAGAACATGTTTCAAGGTTTCATCTGAAGATCTGTTTACTTTTTGTTCATGAACTAAAAGAGATCTCATTAATTCATCAATAGATAATGTACTTGTATCTTTAACTTTTATAACCGTAGAGATCATATCAATTTTGAAGATAAACTTCGTAAAACTTTTTCTACTATAGTTTGATCTTTTAAATTTTCACCATAAGATCTCATTTGATTAACAATAGAAAAACTTTTGAGAATCAGCAACAGATTCTGAATCTTTCATCATAAGTATTTCAAATTCACGACGAAGAATTTGAAGCTTTAAAATTTTTACCTTTTCTGTGCCTCCAAACAATTTTTTTAATATCTCCCAAGCTTCTGTTGATGTTGATGCCAACATAATTCGAGGAAATAATGAATCATCTATTGTTTGTTGTAGCATAAGAGAGCTTTTGCATTTTTTTACATATTTTCATTCATTCGATGCTTTTGATCCTTAAGAATCTTAGGATCCTGCATATCATACTCAACAAAACCATTTTCTACCAACTTCCATAATCCTTGTGAAATAAGGAGAGTTTTTATTTTAATAGCCCAAAACTGATAATTATCACCTTTGAGGATAGGAAGAAGTTGATTAGGAACACTTACTGTAAGGCCTACCATCTTCTCTTTTTTCTTTTTCTTTTTTCTGAATCTACTATTCTTCTATTCTTTTTTAATAGTGTACTCCTTTTGATTTTTTTTGAACCGGACTCTGATATCACTGTTGGTTTTTTTGCAGAACTTTAGAGAGAAATAGAAGAACTAGTAGAGAGAATTAGGAGTACTTTCAATCAGTAGTATGCAGTGCTCTGGAATGAACTAAAAATATCTATTTATATTGATTAAAAGACAGAATATAAATATTTTAAAATACTAAAAAATCTACCGCATCTAAATAAATATAGAGACGATGATTAAAAGACAGCGATGCGCTTCTTCAAGCGCTTAGGCACTCCGCCATGAATAGGGAGATGGATGATGGCCTCTTGTTTGCCGGCATGTCAAGCCAGATGACGATAAGGCCAACCTCCGTTAACACCAGGGTTACTTCTCATGAGATGAAGGCAATGGATCGAGAAATACATGGTCAACTTATGCTTTGCTTCTTGAGGAAACGGCGCGCGCGCGCGAGAGAGAGAGAGAGAGGAATTCACAATATCAATATAAAACTATCACTTGACCTCCTACTATATGATCTAAATATTGTCCTTATTGTTTAACCTCAAATCGTGCAGGCAAACAATATCTCTGAAATATTTAACCGCATCTAATCAATGAAGCAAAAAAAAAAGACTCTGGTGAGCAAATTCTCTCTCTACTTGGAGTACTGATCCACCGACACCGAGACACCGCCGTCGACGACACGGTCGGCCTCCACCACCACCTTGTTGTTGCTCGTGCTGGTCACCGCATGCAGCGGAATGCTCTTCTTTCCATTCACGTACAGCGAGTACTGCACGTTCTTGATCCGGTCAGGGAACAGCAGAATCGGTGAGAAGTCGGCCACCCACATGTCCGCCTTGCCGGCCACCGTCAGTTTAGCAGTCGTCGACTTCACCGACATGCCTCTCACGTTGTTGCGATCGATCACCACTTGGTCCACCTGGTTGAACGTGCCCTTCACCTCCACCACTGCCTTCCCGTTGCTGCTCCCCGAGAACATGTTGTCGACGATGGTCAGCCCCGAGATGACCCCCTTCACTGACTTGAGGACGACGTTGGCGTCGCCGAGGAAGAAGGCGTTAGTGACGTGGACCTGCACCGGGTCCTCGAGGACGATCCCGGTGTAATCCAAGTAGCAGTTGTCGATGCGAGTCTGGCTGTAGCCCGGCAGCTTCACGTAGATGCCGACGCCGCCCAAGGCGGTGGCCTTGTTGTAGCAGTGCACGCCTGTCAGGATGTTGGCCTGTCCGGAGAGGATGATCCCCGTGCCGGCAGAGAAGATTACAACGTCGGTGACGGCGTTGTCGTTGCTCGCAAGGTTGATGGCAGTGCCCGAGAAGCTCTTCTCGTCGGGGTCGCCGCCGATGGTGACCTGCTGGCCGAGGAAGGTGCTGGAAACGAAGGTCTCGTGGCCGCTCTTGACGTGGATGCCTTCGGTTCCGAAGTGGATGAAGAAGCAGTTGTCGACGCGGGTGCGAGCCGAGTCGATCACGAGGAGGCCACCGCCGCGGAAGCCCGAGTCGAAAAGGATGTCGCGGAAGGTGATGTCCTCGTAGTAGAAGCCGCGCTTCTTCATATCCGCTTTATCGGAGGACGTCGAATGCAACTCGATCAAGTATCCATCGGTAGGAAACTGATCAGCTGCCCGCAGAGTTCCACCACGGATCTGAAAGAAAGATTTCAAGGCTGAGGAACTCATACAGTGCATTCAAGGTGAACGCCACGGATTGGGAAGGAAGCATAGAGATCAAAGAGGCTTCGATTACCACAACATTTCCACCGCCGCTGGGCAAACGGATGGGCTTGCTGATCTTGTAGTTGCCACCTTGCAAGTCCACAACCGCGCCACCCAAGTCATTGATCCCCGGCAGCAACTCCTTGCCCTTCTGAGCCTGGAAGGCGGCATTGATAGCGTTCACGATGGCGTCGCTGCTGTCTGCAGCACCGGTCGAGTCGGCTCCAAAAGAAATGGGGTTGAAAACCTTCGACACCTGCATACACAAGAGAGAGTCTCATTGCAACAACAGCGATAGGTAAAACATTACATCAAGTTCCTTAATCTTACTGCATGATTGATTGAAGGCCGAGAAGAAGCCCTCTCCTGGAACTTAGCATAGTGCTGCTGCAACGTGAGGCGCTGAGGGAGTGCAGCATCATTGCCGTGAACCCAGCACCACAAGGCTAGGAGAAGCCACAGAGACCTTAGGGGCGCCATATGAGATGGAGATGTAGAAAATTTTGGGGTTTGGATAGCTCGAAGATGGAGATATAAATAGGATTGGAAGTATCTTTTTGTGATAACTTGTTCAACAATTTTGGATTCTAAACTGATCCAATCATTATGTTCCCGCTGATCATTGGATCATTATGATCTTGTGACAATCCAACAATACTTGCAGTCTGCAATCTGCATTCTCTTTCAATGATAGACGATAAAAAGAATGTGTGTGCAATACGGCAGTGTTTGATGGCGAAATTTATACCGGTGATTTGGGTGTTAAACCAATAAAAACTATGGAAATTAAAGTTAGCCGACTCTTGGTTTGCACGTGTCATTCAAGTCACCCTCCATCCATTATAGACAAAATTTTAAAACAAAGAAATGTAAACATTCTTGTTTATTATGGTTAGGAAGACAATCACAAATTTTATTCTTTTTTTTTTTAAATAAAAAAGATAATATTAAACTCCCTTCTATTCCTTTATAACAAAAAAAGATAATACCAAACTTTATTCTTATCCTTTGAGGTATAAAAACATATCCCACACGAGAGAAAAATGATTGACTCTTTTTTTTTAGGAACTACTTGAATCCTCATTTAAAGATATCGAATTATTAATTTGAGCATCGAATAAACTAGGTTGGGAAACCCTCTCGACCTCGACATTCATGCAGGTGGGACCTTGAAGTCACGATGTTTTCACATCTGAAGCATAGTATTTCTACCCTAGAGACATTACGAACATTCCTGTATATGCTAACCAAGACATCGATAATATTTTCACCTAACATTTTAGCACTAGAACGAGGGAAACATTCGTTTGCTAATCCCCTCAATGAACACTCCTACAAGGAGGCCTCACCTCTAACCTATAAGACTTTTACTCAATAAGGGCAATTGTCATCCTTCCCAAATGTGGATGCATCCACATCAACATAGATGCCAATGGGGTATTACCATCTATTCAATGATCTAGGCCTCTCAACCTCAATGATAAACATGATCACTTGTTGGTTCTTATCGAGGTGTTTCTGAACCTCATCCATTAGGTTTAGACGCTCATAAGCATGTTGGAAGGTATTTTTTGGCTCATGCTTCAATTAGCCTAACAAGTGATGCCACAATCTCAACCACAATTGATGCCTCAACTACCATTAGCACTAGCACCCCAACAGAATCCCCTCAACCGATGTGATGTGAACACCTTAGGATCGATCAAGGTGTGTCGAATTACTAGACAAAGGAGCTCCTCCATTCCCAATGGTAGAATTTAGTGCATTGCCACACCATCGCTCTGCTCCACTCGATTCAAAGACTCAATTGATGAATTCAATGGATAACTACTTGAAGGTTCGATTGAGGCAAATGGACCAATGAATAGACTAGATGTAACAGGAGTTTTAATAGTCTAAGGGGGAGAATCTGATTGATTCTATCTCGGGTCGATCCTCATTCATCCAGAACATTCAAGAGGAACCAATCTCGACCGTCTCCCATTGCTTGAAACCTTCAGTAGTAGTAATGACCCGGTTGAACACATTGCCACCTTCTACACCTAAATATCTCTTAATGGCACCTCATATGCTCTAATATGTCATATATTTCTAATGACACTGAGAGGCCCAATGTAGGAGTGGTATACTCGCCTGAAGCCACTCTCGATCAGCTCATTCGTTCAACTCACAAAGGAGTTCAAGCTCTACTTCCTTGGGATATATGCCCAAAGCCCTTGGTGGTAATACTGCTCAGGCTAAAGCAAGGGGAGGAAGCAACACTCTCCAATTTCATCGCTCGATTCACCAATGAGATTCGTGGCATACAAGAAGCTCATCAGTCACTCATGATTTAAGCCTTCATGATGGGGTTCAGATCCTCTTGCCTTTTCTAAACATCGATGGAGAGGTCACTGACAATCGTACTCAAGGTCTTCAAAAGGGTCAATCAATTGATAGCAATCGAGGTGATGGTCTCCAGTAATTACAACGAGACACATAAAAGGCTATGACTAAATCGATCGTGGTCAGTCTCAACCACGAGGTCACCTTGGTGAAGAAAACAAGATCGATCGGAGCTGCCTCGCCTGAGATCCAAGTTGAACTCCCTTAACATGACAAGAACTGATATCTTCTTACAGATAAAGATTAAAAAGAGTTCTTGAAGGACCTTCAACTAATAAAGACACCATTGGAAAGGAGGGATAGATCCAAGTATTATAGCTTCCACCATGACTATGGCCATGACACAGAATACTGTCATGATTTGAAAGGAGCAAATCGAGAATCTCATTCGTTAGAGGCAACTTAGGAGATTCATCAGGAGACCTTAAGAACCTTTGTCCTGGCCTTAAGGCCTGTTGGAGAGGCAGATTGATGTCATCATCGAGGAACCTACCTCGGAAGGAGACAACACCTTAGGTTGTAAAGCCTATGCTCGAACCACCATTGAGAAGTGCCCAAGATCAAAAGCTGACTGAAAAATAACCTGATGACGTCCTGGTGGTCTTTGCAAGAATGATTAACACCTGAGTAAAGAGGGTCAAAATTGACACATGTAGTTCCACCGATATCCTTTAGTTTGATATTTTTTTAAAACTTAGGCTCTTGGATAGTGATCCCACTCTTATGACTTCTTCACTTATATGGTTCGTGGCTGATTCCATCTCCCTTCTCAGGACTATACCAATATGACATGTTCGATGATGAACCTGCTCTAAAATGGTGATGACCAAGTTTATGATGGTTGATATCCCCTTGGCATGTAACGTGATCATAGGTCGACCCACACTCAATAGGTTAAGGGCTGTGGTGTTGACTTATCATATGATGATGAAATTTCCAATAGGAACTAGTGTCGAGGAGCTGAGGAGTGATCTGAAGGAGTCTAGCTAGTGCTATATGTAGTAGTCTCATTATCGAAGAGGGCCCAACTCGAGGCACCATCATTGGACCCTCGAGATTTTGCTATGCCCCTTCCATTTCCAAAGCCAATGAAACCACTGGTTGAGGAACCTCCAGACAAGGCCCGTCTTGATCAGGTCATCAAGGTTGGGGCGACACTCCCCGAAGAGAAGAAAACGCAGCTTGTCGGCTTCCTCAAGAAAAATGTTGAGGTGTTCACAGAGTCACTAAGAGACATGCTAGGAATAGATCTCAACATGACCCAGCACCACCTAAACATATCCCTCGAGGTCCAAGAGTAAAGTAAAAGCCTTATAAGGTCACTCCTAAATGCCAACAAAGTGGATAAACTACTATGTGCAAGATTCATTACCAAAGTGCAGTAACCCCAATGGTTTGGTAACGTTGTATTAGTTAAAAAAAATCTAATGAAAATTAGAGAATATATGTTGATTACACTAATCTCAATAAAGCATGCCCAAAAGATAGCGACCCTCTCTCTCGGAATGATTAGTTGATTGACACTACCTCAGGTCATGAGCTTCTCACCTTTATAGATAAATTTTTAGGATATAACTAAATAAAGATGGAGCCTCTGGATCAGAAACATACCTCCTCTATTATAGATCAAGGTATATATTATTAAAAAGTCATGTCATCTAGATTGAAAAATATGAGAGCGATATACAAAAGGATGGTGAATAAAAAGTTTAAGCATCAAATTAGGAGGAACGTTAAGGTGTATGATCAAAACACAATAGCTAACTCGTGTCCGGAGAACTTGACCAAGACATTTCAAGTTTTGAAGAGATACAACATGCACCTTAACCCATCCAAGTGTGCTTTGGGAGTCAGCTTGGGAAACTTTCTTGGATTTATTGTTTATTAGAGAGGAATAGATGTAATCTAAAAAGGTTCATGCTATATTGGAGATGCATCCACCTCGATTATTGAAAGAAGTGCAATAGTTAACAAGACGAATAATGGTGCTTAACTGATTTATATCCTAGTCTAGTGACAAGTGACTGCCCTTCTTTCAGGTACTAAAAAATCTAAAAGGTTTTCTGTGGATCGAGAAGTGCTAGGAGGCATTTGAAAAGCTAAAGCACCAACTCATCCAATTGTTGCGGCTCTCCTCCATTTTGGGTGAGGCTCTTAGCCTCTATCTCACTACCACTGAACATATAATTAGCTCGGTATAATGCGGGATGACTCGGAAGTTTAAAGACCTATCTACTATCTACTATTTTAGCCATGTACTAAGCAAAGTACTAATTAGCTTCTTAGCAATACCCCTCCCCCCCATCGAGAGGTTGGCTTTGCACTAGTATTGGTAGTAAAGAAGCTTCGTCCCTATTTTTAAGCACATCTCATACAAGTGATCTCCAACCGACCACTCAAGTAGATCCTTTCATGATTTAATGCCTCGGGTCAAATACTAAGGTGGTCAGTAGAGCTAGACGAGTTCGACATCTAATATATATCGATAAGCGGATTAACAAATTTTATATTGGAGCTGATCCCTTTGCTTGAGGTTGAAGCCGATGAGCACATCCCTCAACATGGACCCTATTTGTAGATGGTTTTGCCACATTGGAAAGGAGTGGTCTGGACTTGTCCTAAAGGGTCCGAACAAGTAGGCTTACAAATAAGCTCTATAGTTCGAGTTCAAAATCTCCAATAATAAGGTCGAATATAAAACACATCTCTTAGGGCTCCAACTCGCCCGAGAGCTCTAGGTGGAGGACTTGACATTGTTCAATAACTCACAACTGGTCATGAGCCAAGTTAACAAGAGCTATGAAGCTCAAGATAAGACCGAGATGAAATACCTTGCTAAGGTATGGTAGTTAGCCTGAAGCTTCTCTCAACTCAACATGTTGCAGGTACCTCATGAAGAAAATACCCAAGTTGACACACTAGTCAGGTTAACCTTCACTCAGGTTTTGTGGGAAGGCTAGTTGATAGTCAAGACATTATCGACTTAAACCATCGAAGGGCACAACGTGGCCATGATCGATGAGAAACCGAGATGGATCAATGAGATCCTGTACTACAAGAGAGATATGACACACCTTGTTAATCTTGCAATGACTCGAAGGGTTAGGTATCATCAAGCATGATATTATATAATTAATGATTGTCTATATTTCAAATCTTTCAGCCAAGCAAGAGGGTGCTCATCGAGGTATACGAAGGTATTTATGGAAGCACATAAGCAAATGAACCCTTGCATTCAAGGTGCCTCGACAGGGATTTTATTGACCAACATTGTGTAAGGTTGCAATCACCCAAGTTTGGAGGTGCCACTAGTGTTAAAAGTTCACTTTGATACAATACCACCTAGTGATCCCTCAATGCATGATTGATTGTGCATGGCCCTTTGCCCAGTGAGGCATGGATCTTCTAGGTCCCTTTCCACCAACTTCCAACTAGAGAAGGTTTCTCATCATGGGAGTAGACTACTTCATGAAGTTGGTAAAAGCTGAGTCACCAATGTCAATCACCGAGAAGCATATTGAGGGGTTCATTTAGAAGTCAGTAGTCATATCCAAACCAATGATCTTATTGAGGTTATTAACTGAACCAACCTTGAGGGACTAAATAAAAGGGTCATTGGGGCAAAAGGTACCATGGTGGACGAGCTACAAAGTATTCTGTGGGCCTTATGGATAACACTAAAGTTCAGCTTGAGAGAGTCACTATTCACCCTAGCGTTCGACACCTAAGCTATCATATCACCTAAGATAGTCTTTCCAATGCCTTGGGTTGAGAACTTCAACAAAGAAATCTTCGAGGAGGGACTTTGAGTTGAACTCGACCTAATCAGTGAAGTTAGAGCTAAAGCACATTTGTGGGCACTAAGATATAAAAGGGCGATGACCAAGCTCTACGAACGAGGAGTTTGCCCTAAGAGGATTAGGCAAGAGGACCTAGTGCTCTGAAAGGCTAAGATTAGTGACCCAATTAGGTCTCAGGAAAAGTTGGCAGCAAATTAGGAAGAGCATTACCAAGTCATCAAAGTTGTTTGAGGAGAAATGTATCACCTCGAGACAACAAAGGGTGTAATATTGTTGAGAATGTGACACGTCGCTAACTTCAAAAAGTTCTATCTCTAAGGCCTTGGATGTTGCATGCTGGGAAAGGCCACTCCCTAGCACTGAATGTTGGCCAAACAGCCCCGGATTATTAGTCGATAGATACATTTGTAAAGTACTAGTTGTGAAGTAAGAAGAAAGAATTGCATTGCTCCTGTAAGCACTTACATCCACTAGATCAGGGTTTTACATTGGAGATGAAGCCTGGACCCATTAAAGTAAAATACTAATAAAGTGGGCAAAAAGGAACAAATCATATAGAGTGAGATAGAGTGACCTAATGACCAAAAACAAAAAGGGATAGATCAATAATTATAGGAAGTAATTCAGACGGCAGGGTAAGAAGGGGGGTCAGCACTATTGTCGAAGGGCATCTCAGTCGCCATCGAAATGCTTTGGTCCTTAGGATAATCTATGAACGAATCCTCCTCAAGCTCTAACTTAGGATACCTCACCTTGAAGTGGGCCAGGGTGATTTGGTACCCAAATTGGTATGAAACCCGCTTTGCCCTCTGTAAACGCTTTTAGAACCCGATGGATGCTTTGTAATCAGTCCTCTTGGTGCATCGGTATGTGACTTTGCTTTCTCTCTAGTGCTTCCTTTAGCTTGTGAACCTCTCAAATGGCCATGACAACCTCCTCGATGATCTCTAAGCTATGCATCTTCACCATGCCTAGCTCTTGGGAGAGCCCCAAGCTATGCACCTTCACTGTGTCCAGCTCTTGGATGAGCTATATAAACTCATCCTCCATTGCATGATTATGACCTCAGACTTCCTTCAATTGCTTGGTCAGGCTAGCCAAGCGGTGCTCAGCGTCCTCCAGTTGACACATCAGTTTGACTACTCGAGCCTTTGCCTCGACGATAGCAAAGGAGGTTCTCTCTTTCTTTAGCTCCTAGACCTTGGCCCTAAGGTCATCAACCATAGTAGTTTGCTAGTGAATGATAGCACCAACATCTCAGACATGATCAATAATGTAAATAAAAAATAAATAAGTTAGCAAAGCAAAGTCGAAGGAGCTAGTAACAACATAACTTACACCACTTCATTTTGATAGTAGGTGTTGATTAGGACTCCGAGAGGGAGCAGTAGAGATGTTTCACTATCCCTGAGCAAAAGGACCCATGACAATTCTGCTTTGTAACTGGCCTTTGGCCCATACCTTTTGCATCTCCCTTAAACCTTTCCACTGAGCCTACAACGATGTCTTTGGAGTCGGGTTCAGCATGACAGCCATCTATGAGGTCATGAAGGGCAAGAGCTTCTCCTTACACAGGTCTAGCATCGACCTTGGCCTACTCCGTCTTTTCTTTGAGCCTGACCTAGAACTATGACCTAGAGGCACTGGCATTGTAGTCGAAAGAGGTAACGTTTCCCGAGCTGACTCTTGAGGCATATCATCCCTTTGATGGTGTGAGGTCCTCTTCGTTAGAACTTTGTGTTTCTTCTTTGGTCGATCATTGCTCCTATGATAGCCAGACTGAAGCAGAGCTAACTCCTCTATCGACAGCTCACGGGTGACAGTTAGGACTGTACCATGCCCAACGAAGAGCCAAGCTCCTTTCTTTTCAAGGCATGTAGATTCATGCCTATAGAGAATCTAAATCATAAAATTAAGGGTTAAAATGAAATATCAAGCAAAGCAAGGGGAAGTTTGAGTCATACTCCAAAAAGCCGAACTAAGACCCACATCGATCAGTCATTCCTCATCCATCTTTTGAATTACCTTAGAGGAAGAGAGTATGTCCCTTAGTTGAAACACTTGATCCACCTCCTCATCAGATAGGAAGGGAGGGGTGTTATCAATGCAATCTACTAATTATATAAGGTTGAGCCCTCAGTCTTGATTTGAACTCACAAAGAAGAAAAACTCCTTCCAACCATTGTTGTTGGAAGCACCCAAACCCAAGACCTTGAAGCCCTCTTGGGCAGCTAAGTAGTAGTTTGTACAACTGAAAATAAGCAGCAAAGAGGGTGCAAGTCAAAGTAATGTTAATACATTGGTATTCCTCGATAAACACTATTAGATAACATCACTAATTGGGCACTATTTGCGAAGGTAATATTCCCCACCGTTGAAGGTAGGACACTATCACTAGATGAAAAAGAAGAGGAAGGCTCACCTTAGGGCATCACAAGGTAAGTAGAAAGGCCCTTGGTCAGGATCAAAAGGCTAATGATTAGGTCGGGAAACTTACAAGTCAGATTCGGTCGAGATAAACTACCTAGTTCTCAAACAATCCAAGAAAGATGCACTCATTACTGAATCATAGTCATTAGAACTCATGGACTCTAAGTCCCAAAGAATTTTCAGGTCCACTAGAGAGGCCCTTTTTGATGAAGAGGACTAGACCTTCTCTACTCTTGAACCGTCTGAATATGGAGCACAAATCTCGATCGATTGGCGACTAGAGGATCAGAAAGAACTTGTACAAGAGAGGAGAGACATACTGACTTGAGATACAAGAGCAAAATTGACACCAGAATGAATGATCAAAGATCGACCCACCTTTTCAAGAACCTAGGTGAAGAGGGAGATGCTCCTAGGAGGTCGAAAGCTCCCGAGGCTCTGAAGACTTTAGACTTTGAGGAATAAGTCCTATCCTATAGGAGGAGGAGATTTATAAGAAGAAGATTAGTCTCTCTCCTCCTACAATCAAGACAAGCATCACTTCAGGGGTAAATCCTAAGAGGTCTGCCACGATGCAAAGGTCCAAGACTTGCCACGATAGAGGGATAACTTAAAATCCACCATAGCAAAGAGAGAAATCGAAATCCACCATGGCAAAGAAAAGATTTGAAGCTCACCACAGCAGGAAGATCCGAGATATGCCATGGTGGAGAAAGGATTTGAATCAGTCACGATCGAGAGAAGATTTTTTGAAGCTTACCATGGTGGGAAGTTCTGAAATCCATTATGGCAGAGAAGGTACTTCAAATCCACTATGGTGGAGAGAAGATTTGAAGCCTACCACAATGAAAAGATTCAAGATCCACAATGAAGAGAAAGTACTTGAAATTCACCATGATGAAGAGAAGATTTGAAGCCCACTATAGTGGCAAGATTCAAGATTTGTTGAGATGAATAAGGAACTTAAAATCCACCACAACTGAGAGAAGATTTTTAGCCCACCATGGTGGGAAGATCTGAGATCCACTATAATGGAGATAGACTCAAAATTTGCTATGGTGGAGGTACAAGGCCAAATGTGCCAAGACATATGAGTTAGGAAACCTGATCAGCACCGAGTTAAATCCGTTATGCCGAAGGCAAAGGTCAAATGTACCCAAAGTGTGTGAGTCAAAAAAACCCGACCAATGTTGCGTTAGATCCACTACGACGAAGGCACAATGTCAAATGTCCCCAAGCTGTGTGAGTAAAAAAACCTGACCAGTGTCGAGTTAAATCCACTATGGCAGAGGTGCAATATCAAATGTGCCTAAGGTGTGCGAGTTAGGAAACTCGATCAACGTCAAGTTAAATTTGCTATGACAGAGGTATAAGGCCAATGTGATCGAGAAATATGAGTTAAAAATCCCGACCGATGTTGAGTTAAATCCACTATGGTGGAGGCATAAAGTCAAATGTGCCTAAGGCATATGAGTTGAGAAACCTAACCATCACTGAGTTAAATCCACTATGGTGGAGGCACAAGGCCAAATTTAGTTGAGGCATGTGAGTTAGGAAACCCGACCAGTTCGAGTTAAATTTACCACAATAGAGGAACAAGGGGAAATGTGCCAAGGTACTTGAGTCAGAAAATCTAACTAGCGCAAAGTAAAATCCACTATGGTCAGAAATTAAATGTGCTCAACGCATATAAGTTAGAAAACCCGATCGACACCTAGTTAAATCCGCTATGGTGGAGGTATAAGGTCAAATATGCCCGAGACCTATGAGTCAAAAAACCTAACTAACATCGAGGTAAATTCACTATGGTGAAGGCACAATGTCAAATGTATTCGAGGCATTGAGAAACATAATCGATGTCAAGGTAACTCTACTACGACAGAGCTATATAGCCAAATGTGTCTGAGATATGTGAATCGAGAAAACCTGACTCGTGCAAGAAAACTTATCATGGCAGAGACACATGGCAAAATGTGCTCGAGGCGGGTAAGCCAAAAAATTGAACCTATGCCAAAAGGCATATGCTATGATAGAAATATAGGCTCAATATGCCCAAAACACCTAAATTGGGAATATTCGACACGCAAAATAAGACCCCAAACCCATGCAAATTAAACAACGTGCTTTAAACCCTTACCACAAGAGCCTCGAAGCATGCCTTCACCGTTAGTCAATATGTGGTTGCCATGTAGGATCTAAGTCACTATCCACCCATCCACCTATGTAGTGACAGAACCCTAGGGTTCTATCGTGGAGGAAGAAGGTGGAAAGGGGGATAATTGATCTCTTCGAGGAAATCGAGCCTCCTAAATCGCTTCGAGGGGATCTGCCTCCTAGGGTTTCTACCTATTGGCTAAAACTAAAATTCTTCATTGATTGATTTTCATGAAAGAGTTTACAGTCTTATTTATAGGGCTCTACTAATAATCTCGCTAATCTTCGACTCTTAACTAACTTGATAAACTCTTAACTGAAAATGATAATTGACTCCATCCTTGTTGGGAAACCTCAATGGGTGTATCACATGCGTAGTGCAAATCAAAATAAAAACTGATTTCCTACACAGATCAAATCGTCATGCAAAAGATTGGGGTATGAGAAAAATGTAAAACTAAAAAAAACCGCGATGTATGAGAGATTGATTTTACCTAGGGAGATCGTATATCCCTGTATTCCAGATCCGGATGGAGAAGATGAAGGAGGTCAAGCGTCCTCCTCTCTAGCGGTATCTACACGATGGATCTCTACAGTGAAACTCCTCCAATCTGATCTTGCAACTCTTGCTCAGAGGGAGGGAGGAGAATAGGAGGTGGTGGCTAAAGCTGTAGCCTATCAACCATGAGTCTCCCCTCCTATTTATAGAGAGACACCAAAAACCCTAGGGCTCCTGCCTTAGTGGGTGTTGGAGTAGGGAAACCTATAGCGGGTGCATCACATGCGCAACGAAAATCAAAACAAAAATTGATTTCCCACGCAGATCAAATCGTCGTGCAAAAGATTGAGGTCGCGAGAAAAATCACAAAAACCAATAAAACCACGATACGAGAGAGATTGATTTTACCTAGGGAGATCATATATCCCTGTATTCCAGATCCGGATGGAGAAGATGAAGGAGGTCAAGCGTCCTCCTCTCTAACGGTATCCACATGATGAATCTCTGTAGCGAAACTCCTCCAATCTAATCTTGCAACTCTTGCTCAGAGGGAGGGAGAAGAATAGGAGGTGGTGGCTAAAGTTGTAGCCTATCAACCAAGAGTCTCCCCTCCTATTTATAAAGAGCCACCAAAAAACCCTAAGGCTCCTGTCTTAGTGGGTATTGGATCTCTATCCAATTACCCACTAACTTTGCATTATTGGATCTCTATCCAATAATCTATTTAGGCCTCTAATTAGGCCTTAATCAAGGAGTCCATCAGTATATGGTGTCATCTAATAAGAATAGGGGCTAATTGGATCTCCATCCAATCCTCTATTCGCTGAAGCATCCACTATATGTGTATGACCCTCTAGGCCTGATACCGAGCTGGCAGTGAGTTACTCCCATCAGAACTCCTTCTGATATAGTGAATTATTCTCTTCATAATAATTCACTCGACTCATCGACTATGGACGTACTAGGCCACTATGCCATAGTCCCCAAACGGTACAGGGGGATCGAATCCATCGGACCTGTCTATCCACAGTTATCATGTATCTATAATCCCTCATACAACTAATATCACAAAGGTCGTATATTGGATATGGTACTGTCAGGTCACATACAAAATCAGTTTGTCTTGCTCTAATCAGATTCTACCGGAAAACTCCTTCTCTCTCAATCCAAATGACCTTGGCCAGAGATTTGTCTAAGCAAGCACATATGGGATATTCCTCTTGTGATACCGAAAGTGGATGATCCTCTATTAATACTCAATTACCTTCGTAAGGTTGGCTACCAATCTTGATAACCAACTATACCAGATCTGGAGCTTTCCAAACCTGTAAGTCTGGCGTCAAAGAAAGGAGTACTCATACAAGCATCCTTGGTGTCTCAAGTCCAAGGACCAGATACACAACTAGGACTATAGAATCGCTGTCTGACATTAGGTATCATTAACCATACAACATTCCATAAGCGGATCAATCAGTGAACTCATTCTCCAATGAGCACTTGTACTATATCCTTAGTATCTCCACACAAGTGGCTATGAGACTAGCCGCCTCCATCATATGAATGGGTATATAGTACACCGATCTGTCTGGTTATCTCGATGTCCCTCTCGAATAACCTATGACCGGGATTATTTAGGATTTGTGTTTAAAGATGAATCGATCTCATTATCATAATTTCATCACGATCTGATTTCCATTGTACAGAACCAATGACATCATAATATATATGCTACATATAATATAATATGAGAATATGTCAATATTAATCATAAGCAAAAAGATTACGCAGTGTGTCACACGTGCCATCACTCGCGTGATTGGCTTGCAGGGCACCTGTAGCTAGCAATCTCCCACTTGATCTAAAGCCAATCACCTATGTGTCTGATCCCCATCAGACCCCTGTGACGCTCAAATACAATCTGAGCCAACGGCTTCGTTAGTGTATCTACAATGTTATCTTCGGATGAAACTATTTCCATTGCTATATCTTTACGGGCTATGATCTCTTTTATCAGATGGAACCTCCTCAGAACATGCTTAGACTTTTGATAAGACCTAGGTTCCTTCGCTTGAGCTATCGCCCCATTGTTGTTGCAGTATATAGGAATTGGTTCTACACTACTTGGTACGCTCCCAAATCTTTGATGAACTTCTTCATCCATACCCCTTCCTTTGCTGCTTCTGCTGAAGCAATGTATTCTGCCTCTGTGGTCGAGTCGGCAGTAGTATCTTGCTTGGAACTATTCCAGCTTATTGCTCCTCTATTCATGGTGAAAACATACCCTGAATTTCACTTGCTATCATTAATGTCAGACTGAAAACTTGAGTCTATGTAGCCCTCAACCTAGAGGCTACCTCCTCCATATACTAGTAAAAGATCTTTAGTCCTTCTCAACTACTTAAGGATACACTTTACTGCATTCCAGTGTTCTAAACCTGGATCTGCCTGATACCTGCTCGTGACACTCAGAGCATGTGCTATATCAGGTCTAGTATATAGTATCATATACATAATAGATCCTATCGCTGAGGCATAAGGTATCTTATCAATGTTTGCCCTTTCTTCAGGAGTTTTTGGGGACATACTCCTAGAAAGTGATATTCCATATCTCCTTAGTATGAGACCTCTCTTGGAATTTTTTATGCCAAACCTTTTGACAAGAGTCTATGTACCAAGACTGGGACAAGCCATACATCCTTTTGGATCTATCTCTATAGATCATGATCCCCAAAATATAAGATGCTTCCCCTAAGTCTTTCATGAAGAAGTTTCTAGATAGCCAAGCCTTTACTGTGGAGAGCATTCCTACTCATTCCCAATGATTAAGATGTCATCCACATATAGCACCAAGAAGGTGATAGTGCCTCCACTTACCTTCATGTACACACAAGGCTCATCTTCGTTCTTAATGAAGTCATAAGATCTGATCACCTCATCAAATCTTGTGTTCCAACTTCGGGAAGCTTGCTTCAATCCATAAATGGATCTAAGCAACCTGCACACTTTATCTGGATTCTCTTTGGATACGAATCCCTTTGGTTGTATCATATACACCTCTTCCTCGAGGTTACCATTGAGGAATTGTGTTTTGACATCCATCTGTCAGATCTCATAGTCATAGTGTGCTATAATGGTCAAAATAATTCTAATGGACTTAAGCATGGCTACAGGTGAAAATATTTTATCATAGTCAACTCCTTGTCTTTGACGATATCCTTTAGCTACCAGCCTTGCTTTATAGGTCTCTACCTTTTCATCCACTCCGATCTTCTTCTTGAAGATCCATTTGCAGCCGATGAGTACAATACCTTAGGTGCATCTACAAGGTTCCAAATCTTGTTAGAGTATATGAAATCCATCTCAGAATTCATGGCTTCTTGCCACTTCCCGGAGTCTATACTCATAATAGCCTCCTCGTAGGTCTGAGGATCAACATCCTAAGAGTCATCTCCACTGATATGTCCCACATATTTTTCAGGAAGGTGAGATACTCTATTAGACACGTAAATTTGGAATTTGTGTGTTAGGTACCTAAACAGACTCAGGCTCTGGAATGGTGCTTGAGCTAGGTTCTCCAACCTCGCTCAATTCTATCTCACTCCCACTGTTTCCACCAAGAATATGTCCCTTCTCAAGGAACACAACTCTCTTTGCAATAAAGACATTTCGATCCTCGGGATGATAGAAATAATACCCATAAGTTTCCTTTAGGTATCACACGAATGTACACCATTCTGTCCTTGATTCCAACTTATCGGGGTTGTGTCTTCTAACATGGGCAAGACAGCCCCAAATCTTAACAATTTTAAGATTGGACTTCTTTCCTTTCTATATCTCATATGGTGTAGACACTACCGACTTTGATGGAACTCTATTTAGAAGGTAAGCTGCAGTCTCTAGGGCGTACCCCCAGAATGAGACGGGTAGGTCAGCGAAACTCATCATGGATCGCATCATGTCTAATAGCATGCGATTCCTCCTTTCTGATACACCATTGAGCTGAGGTGTATAAGGAGGTGTCCACTGGGATAGAATCCCATTGTCCCTGATGAAATGGGTGAACTCCGTACTTAGGTACTCTCCTCCTCAATCTGATCGAAGGGTCTTAATACTCTTTCCAATTTGGTTCTCTATCTCATTCTTATATTTCCTGAATTTTTCGAAGGCCTCAGATTTATACTTTATTAAGTACACCTGTCCATACCTAGAGAAATCATCAGTGAATGTAATAAAGTATGAGTAACCACCTATAGCTTGAGTCGACATGGGACCACATACATCACTATGTATGAGTTCCAATAACTCGGTGGCTCTCTCTCCAGTTCCATTAAAAGGAGAGTTGGTCATCTTCCCACGAAGGCAAGGTTCGCAAGTTGCATATGTCTCATAGCCAAATGGATCTAACTATCCATCTTTCAGCAACTTTTGAATCATTCCCTCATGTATATGACCTAGCCTACAATGCTATGTATGCATTATTCTCCTCATCTCTTATCCTCTTAGACATATTTATATTCATGATATATGGAGAAGTGTCTAACACATATAAGCCATTTATTAGGGTCCCTCTAGTGATGATCTTATCATCCATAATTATTGAACAACTATTATTCTCAAAGACTAATTTATATCCACGAATTGTCAAACAAGAGATAGAAATAATATTTTTGATAATAGAGGGAACAAAATAGCATGCATCTAATGCAATAATAGCTCCACCAAGCAGATGTAGGGTGACCTCTCTAACAGCAACTGCAGCAACTCTTGCTCCATTGCCCATCTTGAGGTCCATCTCGCCTCTAGCCAATCTCTTAGGTCTTGCCAAAACCTACAACGAATTATAGATATGATAAACACTCCAAGTATCCAATACCCATGTGTTATCATGAAAATCTGATAAGTGGAGACTGATCATGAATATACCTGAAACTTCTCCAAGCTTCTGTCTTGGACACAGTGGAAGCACTATCCTTTATCAATTGCCGGGTATTTCTTGGCAACCTTGCCTTACCTAGTCTTTCTTTGCCCTTGCCCTTATTAAGGATCTTGTTGGCCTTCCTTTTCTTTTTGGTCTTACCGATACAGAGAACTTGCTTCTCCTTCTTGATGGCACTCTCAGCTTCCCTCAACATATTGAGGATCTCAGGGAGAGTCACCTCAAACTTGCTCATGTTAAAATTTATGATGAAGTGAGAAAAGAAATCTGGTAGGGACTGAAGTATAAGTTTAACGTACAGATTATCCTCTAGGACTATTCCTAGACCTGTGAGTTTCTCGATCCACTCTATCATCTTTAGGACATGGTTCTCAATTGATGTCCCTTTTGTCATCCTAGCTTGGAAGAGTTTCTTAGATATCTCATATCTTTGAGTTTTTCCTTGTTTCTTAAATAGCTGACGGAGATGAAGAAGGATAGAGTCTGCATCCATGCTCTCATATTACCTTGTAACTCAGGAGTCATGGAGGCCAACATGTAATATTTTGCTAACATGGAATCATCTATGTACTTCACATAGCGAGCGATCTCATCCTTGCTTGCCCCTTTTTCCGGTGTGGGCACGATTGTATCAAGGACGTATGTGATTTTCTCCGTCGTGAGAACAATTCTCAAATTACGGAGCCAATCTGTATAGTTTGGACCAGTGAGGCAGTTGGCATCAAGTATACCATGTAGGGGGTTTGTGAGCGACATGTTTCTAACAAAACAAGATATAGCAAAAATAAATAATATGCAAATTTTACAGAAAATACTAATTAAGATATGGACTTCTATCTTAGTGTGCTCCCACTATTTTCTTAGCGAATCACGCGACACCCTCGACACGTGAGACGGAAGTCTCCGGCAGACTCCTAGTGGGGATCGGGATCCAATTGGCATCTTAGTGCAACCTCGAGGGACTCGACCAATTGCACTAAGCTAAAAAGATAGGCAACTCTTGCCAATCACAACTCATTGTGATTCCCATCACGTTCGATCTTCGAATCATCATGGTCTCGAGGGACTCGACCAACCATAACGTTCAGTTAAGTCATCACCATCGTTACAAGATGAGTCTGATTCAATAATATGCCCTTGAGAGACTCGATCAAGCATACCATGTCCTCAGGTCACCGACAACATCTCTATGTCGTAGGTAAGAACTCGATCACGTAGATAGGTGAGTCTCGAGGGACTCGACTAACTCAACCTATGTCATGATTAAATTTATTCCTATAACGATGGAAGGCCACGTGGGTCAATCTTATTACCGCACGCTTACCGACTTAATATTATCTTAAGAGGGATTGTTGTTTTCTACCGGTCTCCTAATATGTCGTGTCACACACATACATATTAAATATATATCTACATCGCATGCAAATATATATACATATATCTAGTAGGTTTATAACACATCACACATGCAAGCCACACCGAATGTTTATGAGCCGTCACCTAATATGATTAAGCCCGAGCCAATGGGCTGAATCACTAACAATAGGATCTATGTGTGCATCAGCGCATCTTCATACCCTATGATTGTTGATCTCGTCATCATCGGTTCCGTCGGATCGTCATATCACAATACGTCGTAATCTCCTGCCACGACATCGTGGGCCCCGTTGTCATCTCCACGCTCCCGACGCACCTCTCCATATAATTACAAATAATCACAGGCACGCAGGCCCGACAAAAAATGAGAAAAATAAAGGCACGCAGGCCCTAATAATAATAATAATCATAATTACAAACATCACGACACATGGCTCATAATCATCCATCCACATCATATATCATATATACATCACATCATATGTAGGATTACTAAATATATAATAATTAATTAAACTATTTAATTAATTATTTTTTAAGAAATCAGAACATGCTCGAAATTTTTAGAATTGTCAAGGGTATTTTTGTAATTTTGGATGAGAGGATAGTCCTTCGAATTTCCAGAATTATAGAGGGCATTTTTGGAATTCTACACATGAGGATAGTTCTCAGAATTTAAAAAAATCAGAGGGACATGATCATCCTTTTTCTTAAAAAGGATGCCCTAGCCCTCACCTTGCCCCCATTTGCGCCGCCGCCACCGCCCTGCGCAGGTGGTGGCGCTGCATGCCATCAGCGTGGGTACCAGCCCCTGCGGCAGGTGCTGTTGCCTTCGGGCGGCACCTCACGGGCTGGCGACGCCGCCTCGCACGGGCACTGCCCCTGCTAGAGGCCGCTCCTGCCAGCGGCCACCCTTGCAGGTGGTAGCCCTGGCCGCGATGCTGCCCCTTGCGGCCTTGCAGCGGGCAGCCACCACTTGCGGCCTAGTCGTGGGCGGCTGCCCCTTGCGGGCTGGTCGCAGCCGGTCATGCCCGCGAGGCTGTTGCCCCTGCGGGTGGCCGCCCCTTGCAGGGGGGCCTTGGCTGCAGCTAGCCGCCCCTTGCAAGGGGCCTGGCCGCAGCCAGCCGCCCCCTTGTAGTGGTGCCTTGGCTGCAGCCGGCCGCAACAGCCGCCCCCTTGTAGGGGTGCCTTAGCTGCAGCCGGTCGCCCCATTGCAGGTGGCCGACCGCCCCGACAAGGGGGCTGGCCATGGCCATGCCCGACTGCCCCTTGCAAGGGCTTCCTTCGCTGCGAAAACGCAGCAAGAATACGTAGAACGATTCTACGTGATTCAATATCATTACACGCAGTTTAAAACCAATCTTTCACACAAAAACCTTGGCTCTAATACCACTGTTGGGAAACCTACAGCGGGTGCATCACATGCGCAGTAGAAATCAAAACAAAAATTGATTTCCTACGCAGATCTAATCGTCGTGCAAAAGATTGGGGTCACGAGAAAAATCACAAAAACCGATAAAACCACGATACGAGAGAGATTAATTTTACCTAGGGAGATCGTATATCCCTGTATTCCAAATCCGGATGGAGAAGATGAAGGAGGTCAAGCGTCGGAGAAGATGAAGGAGGTCAAGCGTCCTCCTCTCTAGCGGTATCCACACGATGGATCTCTATAGTGAAACTCCTCCAATCTGATCTTGCAACTCTTGCTCAGAAAGAGGGAGGAGAATAGGAGGTGGTGGCTAAAGTTGTAGCCTATCAACCAAGAGTCTCTCCTCCTATTTATAGAGAGCCACTAAAAAACTCTAGGGCTCCTGCCTTAGTGGGTATTGGATCTCCATCCAATTACTCACTAACCTTGCATCATTGGATCTCTATCCAATAATCTCCTTAGGTCTCTAATTAGTCCTTAATTAAGGTACCCATCAGCATAGGGTCTCATCTAATTAGAATAGGGGCTAATTGGATCTTCATCCAATCCTCATATGTGTGTGACCCTTTAGGCCCGATATTGAGCTGACCGTGAGTTACTCCCATCAAAACTCCTTCTGATACAGTGAATTATTATCTCCATAATAATTATCTTGACTCATCGACTATGGACGTACTAGGCCACTATGCCATAGTCCCCAGTCGGTACAGGGGGATCGAATCCATCAGACCTATCTGTCCACAGTTACCATGTATCTATAATCCCTCATCCAACTAATATTCTAGAGACTATATATTGGATATGGTACTGTCAGGTCACAAACAAAATCAGTTTATCTTGCTCTAATCGGATTCTATTGGAGAACTCCTCTCTCAATCCAAATGACCCTGGCCAGGGATTTATCTAAGCAAGCATATATGAGATATTTCTCTCGTGATACCGAGAGTGAATGATCCCTTATTGACACTCAATTACCTTCGTAAGGTTGGCTACCAATCCCGATAACCAACTGTACTAGATTTGGAGCTTTCCAAACCTGTAAGTTTGGTGTCAAAGAAAGGAGTACTCATACAAGACATCCTTGGTGTCTCAAGTCCAAGGACCAGATACACAATTGGGACTATGGAATCGCTGTCTAATATTAGGTATCGTTAACTATACAATATTCCATAAGCGGATCAATCATTGAACTCATTTTCCAATGAGCACCTGTACTATATCCTTAGTATCTCCATACAAGTGGCTATTAGACCAGCCACCTCCATCATATGGACGAGTATATAGTACACTGATCTGTCCCGTTATCTTAATGTCCCTCTCGAGTAACCTATGACCAGGATTATTTAGGATCTATGTTTAAAGATGACTTGATCTCATTATCGTGATTTCATCACGATCTGATTCCCTTTGCACAGAACCAAGGACATCACAATATATATGCTACATATAATATAATGTGAGAATATACCAATATTAATCATAAGTAAAAAGATTACATAGTGTGTCACACGTGCCATCACTCACGTGATTGGCTTGCAGGGTACCTGTAACTAGTAGTTGGATCTTCATCCAATAACCCACTAACCTTGCATTATTGGATCTCTATCCAATAATCTCCTTAGGCCTCTAATTGAGCCTTAAGCAAGGAGCCCATCAGCATAGGGTCTCATCTAATGAGAATAGGGGCTAATTTGATCTTCATCCTATCCTCTATTTGCTAAAGTATCCACCATATGTGTGTGACCCTCTAGGCCCGATACCGAGCTGGCCGTGAGTCACTCCTATCAGAACTCCTTATGATATAGTGAATTATATCCTCATAATAATTCACTCGACTCATCGATTATGGACGTACTAGGCCACTACACCATAGTCCCTAGACGGTACAGGGGGATCGAATCCGTCGGACCTATCTGTCCACAGTTACCATGTATCTATAATCCCTCATCCAATTAATATCCCAGAGACCGTATATTGGACATGGTACTGTCAGGTCACATACGAAATTCGTATGACCCTGGCCAGGGATTTGTCTAAGCAAGCATATATGAGATATTTCTCTCGTGATACCGAGAGTGAATGATCCTCTATTGACACTCAATTGCCTTTGTAAGGTTGGCTACCAATCCCGATAACCAGTTGTACCAGATCTGAAACTTTCCAAACTTATAAGTCTAGCGTCAAAGAAAGGAGTACTCATAGAAGACATCCTTGGTGTCTCAAGTCTAAGGACCAAATACACAACTTGGATTATGGAATCCCTGTCTGACATTAGGTATCATTAACCATACAAGCTTAAATCTTCGTTGTATATGCCAAATTACAATATAGATAAACTGAACAAGAAAATGTAACCCTAATACTCTTTATCATATAAAAGTATCATTGGCTTTTAACATTATGCTTATATCTTAAAATCACATTAGGAAGATTTTTAAATAATACATTAAAGATTCTCTCTCATCTCTTTCACGTGCACAAATATGAGTAAAAAATGAATGAGTATCTTTCTAGAGAATTAGTTTGTAATCCTCGAATAATTGAATATGTGATACTCTTTTTGATATAACATATAATAAATATGATTAAATTGTATTTTGAAACGAACATCAAATTATTATCTCTAAACCCCAAATTAGTATTCCTATACAATGAGAAAACCTAAATGTGATAAAGAAATGCAAACTCTTAAAATTTATAATTCGAGTAATCACTAGTTTGCCTCATTTAGCAAATTCGTTGATAATCCTCTTTTATAAGGTAAGAGTCTTCCAAATTTAAATCAAATGATCATTAACATAACCTTTTTAAAGCCATTGTTATTTATTTTATATTAAAATAATAAAATATTATAATTAAAGATTACATATCTGACTATAATTTGAATCGACATATATTGTTATCATGATTGTACTACATTACTAGACATACTTACAACAATTAAATTTCTTTTTAGAGTAAAATTTTTGAATCTAAAAATATCAATTTTAAGAATAGATTATATAAAAAATAATCTAATAAATCAGACATATTAAAAATCTAGTATGATATAATTCACATTATATTAAAATACCTTAAACTTTTATTTGTTTTTAATACACATCAAATTGTCACTATATTATCGATCTAAACCAAAGGAAGTTAAGCAAAGTATCGGTAAGGAAATTTTAATAAATTTTTAGCAAAGCATGTTTGATATTTTAGTATTTCATTTTCTCATCAAAATTTCCGAGCATCACTTTGTTATTTAATATCGTTTGTTTAAGTACACTAAAATTTTAAATTAACTTTTAATAAAATGAGTCCTTAAGGTTAATCTAATAAGCATATACTTTATTGAACACCTATAAATAAAAATATTTCGTATTTATACTATTATGTAAAATGATATATTTATTATCTGATAATAATAATTATTATTGGAATAGAATAGTTATCTATTAAGCAATTACATTACCATCTGATAATTCCATTATTTTCTAAATATTTAATAGATATGTTATTTTTAGTTTTCTATATTACAAGATGCACTTGAGTTTAGTTATAGAATTTTTATTTCTTGCACCATTTGATTAAACCAGGTTAGTGTATAACAATTTTTTCACTTTACAAAACCAAGATAAAAAATAGGCTAAAAAATTAATCCAAAAGTTGTTAAGTGATGTAAATATTAGAATCTTCATATTGAAATTAAATTATTAGTTTATATTTTTTGAAGTAAATTTATAGTATTATAAAATTTTATATTATACATCATTGCATTTGTGTAAATATCTAAAATATTTTTTATTTTTCATTAAAGATTCTTTTCCTTCCTTGACATCACCTTTAATTTATCACTTTATTTTTAATATTTAGATAATTATTTATGTCATAAGATCATATACAATGTCATATCTAAAAAAAATATGATAAGATACATAACTTAGTAATAAATACTATATCTTCTGATATGGTAGAATTTATATAGTTAAAAGGAAGGTCGTGACATATTTAGTTGAGTCTACACCACCATTAAATATCTCAAAGATTGTTAATCAAACGTAAGGATAAATTTTTTTAATATTAGAATCTTCATATTTAAATTAAATTATTAGTTTATATTTTTTAAGTAAATTTATAGTATTATAAAATTTTAAATTATACATCATTGTATTTATGTAAATATCTAAAATATTTTTTTTTAAAAAAGATTCTTTTCTTTCCTTGACATCACCTTAAATTCATCACATTATATTTAATATTTAAATAATTATTTATGTTATAACATCATACAAAATATCATATCTTAAAAAAATATATGATAATATCAATATATTAGTAATAGATAGCATATCATATGATATGCTAGAATTTATTTATTTAAAAGGAAGGTCGGGACATGTTTAGTCGAGTTTGCACCACCATTAAATATCTCCAAAATTGGTAATAAAACATAAGGATAAATTCTTTTGAATATTTCATATAAACGGTGATTGGCCCTTGGTAAGGTTGGCTAGACCATTACCCAAGGCTAAATAAACTCTAAACAAATATCTTATAAGCATTGGTCTTTCTATTGTAGTTGTGTTTGGAGGGCGTATTATGTGAATATACAAAAAATCAAGTGAATGCATAACATAATATATGATGATTAAATGCAAAAGTTTGAGGATTAGAAAAGTGATATTAAAAATAAGAATTTGAATCAAATTTGATAAGCCATATAATATGATTCTAAAAGGGGCAAAAAGGACTTCCTCTTATGACTATGATAAACTTGTTGTGTTAACATGCTTTAAGGTGACATACCATAGAGTAACAATACAGAAAGATCCCTTCAGCAACAATCTCAACAACCTTATAATAATGACGGCTCTCAAGACATCATGCAACGATGATCTCCATCATGACTAGTTCCTCCTGGCTCCCATCTCAAACCCGTTGGTACAAATATTTACAAAACATGTGCTATTGTGTTCACTTTTTCCTATGTCTCATATATCAAATTATTTTTGATATACACATATATATTTTTGTTTTCTAGAAAATAAATCATGGTATCATTCAAGAATCATCTTTGAAATATAATATTACATAACCGAGTAATGAAGCGTTTTCTTAGATTGTATAGTTTCATTAAAATCATTTTATTGAAGGCTTTATACACTTTAGATATGAAAGGATACACAAAAGTTATGCTCTTATCAAATTTTCTTTTATTTATTTTTTATTATTCATGGAGTAATAACAAAGCATAGGATAAAATATAATGATAATATAATAATACATTAAAATTTATTTCTAAAAATATAAAGAAAAATAACTTAATAATTGAATGGGTGACGAGAAGGGTAAACATGTTTAAGGGCAGGCAAGAAGATTAAATGTTTAACTTCAAATGGTTTGGTGCCATCACCAACTAGAGCCTCTTGATAGTAGTGGCTAAAAAATATTACTAACTAAAGTTAATGAAATATTTTTAAACTAAAAAAATCATATAAATCTTTACAATAAAGGAAACCAACTAAAACATAGACTAATATATCAAAATTAGTAAAAGAAACAAATTGTTTAGTAACATAGACAATAGCCAAAGATAATTTTCTACTCCTACTATTACATGCATGGTTCTCATCTTATAAAACATACTATCACTTATCATTAGTTTCAGTTTCAAAACTACAATGATAGTAGCAAGCATGTTATTCCAAATTCTAAAGACAATTGGAGAAAAATTATTGCTGACCTAAATTTTTAGTCAACTCTTCTAGAGCAAAAGATAATGTGGGAGTAATCTCTTTAGATGCTATAATAAAAACTTGAATTGTCATCAAAAGAAAGAAGATTGCTAGGCTGACGAGGAGATGCTTTGTAGTCATGATAGTCTAACACTTAATTATTTGTAGTAAAATGGATTTTGCAATCTTAAACTTATATCTGGATTGTTAAATTATTTATCGTCAATGAGACAATATAAAGATCGGGAGCTAATTGAAACTGTTGTATAATGGTTTTAGCTTTAATACTAACTTTGTTTTACAAGAAACTTAAATCTTCATTGTATATGCCAAATTGCCTTATAAGAGAATAACATATTTCATAATAAAAAAATATAGACAAACTGAAGAAGAAAATATAACCCTAATACTCTTTATTATATAAAAGTATCATTGGCTTTTAACATTATGCTTATATCTTAAAATCACTTTAGGAAGATTTTTAAATAATATATTAAAAATTCTCTTTCATCTCTTTCACGTGCACAAATATGAGTAAAAAATGAATATCTTTTTAGAGAATTAGTTAGTAATTCTCGAATAATTCAATATGTGAGACTCTTTTTGATATAACATATAACAAATATGATTAAATCTTATTTTAAAAAGTGCATCAAATTATTATCTCGACACCCCAAATTAGTATTCCTATACAATGAGAAAACCTAAATGTGATAAAGAAATGCAAACTCTTAAAATTTATAATTCGAGTAATCAATAGTTTGCCTCATTTAGCAAATTAGTTGATAATCTTCTTTTACAAGATAATAGTCTTTCAAATTTTAATCAAATGATCATTAACATAACCTTTTTGAAGCCATTGTTATTTATTTTATATTAAAAATTAAATATTATAATTAAAGATTAAGTATCTGACTATAATTTGAATCGACATATATTGTTATCATGATTGTACTACATTACTAGACATACTTGCAATAATTAAATTTGTTTTTACTGTAAATTTATGAATCTAAAAATATCAATTTTAAGAATAGATTATATAAAAAATAATCTAATAAATCAGACATATTAAAAATCTAGTATGATATAATTCACATTATATTAAAATATCTTAAACTTTTATATGTTTTTAATACGCATCAAACTGTCACTATATTATCGATCTAAATCAAAGGATGCTAAGCCAAGTATCGGTAAGGAAATTTAAGTAAATTTTTGCAAAGAGTGTTTGATATTTTAGTATTTCATTTTCTCATCAAAATTTTCAAGCATCACTTTGTTATTTAATATCGTGTGCTTAAGTACACTAAAATTTTAAATTAACTTTTAAAAAAATAAGTCCTCAAGGTAATCTGATAAGCGCATACTTTATTGAGCACCTATAAAAAAATATATTTCATATTTATACTATTATGTAAAACGATATATTTATTATCCAATAATAATAATTACTATTCGAATGGAATAGTTATCTTTTAATCAATTAAATTACCATCCGATGATTCTCATATTTTCTAAATATTTAATAGATATGTTATTTTTAGTTTTCTATATTACAAGATGCACTTGAGTTTAGTTATAGAATTTTTATTTCTTGCACCATTTGATTAAACCAGGTTAGTGGATAACAATTTTTTCACTTTACAAAACCAAGATTAAAAATAGGCTAACAAATTATTCCCAAAGTGGTTAAGTGATGTAAATATTAGAATCTTCATATTGAATTAAATTTTTAGTTTATATTTTTTGAAGTAAATTTATAGTATTAAAAAATTTTATATTATACATCATTGCATTTGTGTAAATATCTAAAATATTTTTTGTTTTTCGTTAAAGATTCTTTTTCTTCCTTGACATCACCTTTAATTCATCACTTTATATTTAATATTTAGATAATTATTTATTTTATAACATCATACATAATATCATATCTTAAAAAAATATATGATAAGATTCATATATTAGTAATAGATTGCATATCATATGATATACTAGAATTTATATATTTAAAAGGAAGGTCGGGACATATTTTGTCGAGTCTGCACCACCATTAAATATATCCAAGATTGGTAATCAAATATAAGGATAAATTCTTTTAAATATTTTATATAAACTTAGATTGGCCCATGATAAGGTTGACTCGACCATTACCCATGGCTAAATAAAACTCTAAACAAATATCTTTTAAGCATTGGTCTTTCTATTATAGTTGTGTCTAGAGGGCGTATTATGTGAATACACAACAATTCAAGTGAATGCACAACATAATATAAAATGATTGAATGCAAAAGTTTGAGCATTATAAAAGTGATATTAAACATCAGAATTTAAATCAAATTAGATGAGCCATATAATATGAGTTCTAAAAGGAGCAAAAAAGACTTCCTCTTATGACTATGGTCAACTTGTTGGGTTAACATGCTTTAAGGTGATGTACCTTAGAGTACACTATAGGAAGATCCCTTAAATAACAATCTCAAGAACCTTATAATATTGACGACTCTCAAGACATCATGCAATGATGATCTCCATCCTGACTAGTGCCCCCCCTCAAACTCGTTGGTACAAATATTTACAAAATATTTGCTATTGTGTACACCTTTTCCTATGTCTCATATATCAAATTATTTTTGATATACACATATATATTTTTGTTTTCTAGATAATAAATCATGGTATCATTGAAGAATTATCTTTGAATTATAATATTATATAACCAAGTAATCAAGCATTTTCTTAGATTGTATAGTTTAATTAAAATCATTTTATTGAAGTCTTTATACACTTTAGACATGAAAGGATAGACAAAAATTATGCCCTTATCAAATCTTCTTTTATTTATTTATTATTATTCATGGAGTAATAACAAAGCATATGATACATTGTAATAATAATATAATAATATATTACAATTTATTTCCAAAAATATAAAGAAAAATAACTTAATAATTGAATGGGTGATGAGGAGTGTAAACAGGTTTAAGGGCAGGTGAGAAGATAAAAGTTTTAACTTCAAATGGTTCGCGGCCATCACCAACTAGAGCCTCTTTGATAATAGTGGCTAAAAACATAAGTAACACAAGTTAATGAAATATTTTTAAACTAAAATAAAAATCATATAAATCTTTACAATAAAGAAAACCAACTAAAACATAGATTAATATATCAAAATTAATAAAAGAAACAAATTGTTTAGTAACATGGACAATAGCCAAAGATAATTTTCTACTCCTACTATTACATGCATGGTTCTCATCTTATTAAACTTACTATCACTTATCTTTAGTTTTAGTTTCAAAACTACAATGATGGTAGCAAGCATGTTATTCCAAATTCTAAAGGCAATTGGAGAAAATTGTTGGTGACCTAAAATTTTAGTCAACTCTTCGAGAGCAAAAGATGATGTGGGAGCAATCTCTTCAGATGCTACAATAGAAACTTGAATTATCATCAAAAGAAGCAAGATTGCTAGGCTGACGAGGAGTTGCTTTGTAGTCATGATAGTCTAACACTTAATTATTTGTAGTAAAATGGATTTTACAATCTTGAACTTATATCTGGATTGTTGAATTGTTTATCGTCAATGAGTCAATATAAAGGTCGGGAGCTAATTGAAACGGTTGCATAATGATTTTAGCTTTAATACTAACTTTGTTCTACTAGAAACTTAAATCTTCGTTGTATATGCCAAAGTGCCTTATATGAGAATAACGTATTTCATAATAAAAAATATAGATAAACTGAACAGGAAAATGTAACCCTAAGACTCTTTATTATATAAAAGTATCAGTGGCTTTTAACATTATGCTTATATCTTAAAATCACTTTAGGAATATTTTTAAATAATACATTAGAAATTGCCTTTCATCTCTTTCACGTGCACAAATATTAGTAAAAAATGAATATCCTTTTAGAGAATTAGTTAGTAATTCTTGAATAATTCAATATGTGATACTCTTTTTGATATGACATATAACAAATATTATTATGTCTTATTTTGAAAAGTATATCAAATTATTATCTCGAAACCCCAAATTAGTATTCGTATAGAATGAGAAAACCTAAATGTAATAAAGAAACGAAAACTCTTAAAATTTATAATTCGAGTAATCACTAGTTTTACTCATTTAGCAAATTAGTTGATAATCCTCTTTTACAAGATAACATTCTTCCAAATTTAAATCAAATGACCATTAACATAATATTTTTGAATCCATTGTAATTTAGCTTTAATACTGACTTTGTTCTACTAGAAACTTAAATCTTCGTTGTATATGTCAAATTGCTTTATAAGAGAAAAACGTATTTCATAATAAAAAATATTGACAAACTGAACAAGAAAATATAACCCTAATACTTTTTATTATATAAAAGTATCATTGGCTTTTAACATTATGCTTATATCTTAAAATAACTTTAGAAAGATTTTTAAATAATACATTAGAAATTCTCTTTCATCTCTTTCACGTGCACAAATATGAGTGAAAAATGAATGAGTATCTTTCTCGAGAATTAGTCAGTAATTCTCAAATAATTCAATATGTGATACTCTTTTTGATATAACATATAACAAATATGATTAAATCTTGTTTTGAAAAGTACATCAAATTATTATCTCAGAACCCCAAATTAGTATTCCTATACAATGAGAAAACCTAAATGTGATAAAGAAATGAAAACTCTTAAAATTTATAATTCGAATAATCCCTAGTTTGACTCATTTAGCAAATTAGTTGATAATCCTCTTTTATAAGATAACATTCTTCCAAATTTAAATAAAATGATCATTAACATAATATTTTTGAAGCCATTGTTATTTATTTGAATCGACATATATTGTTTTCAAGATTGTACTACATTACTAGACATACTTGTAACAATTAAATTTCTTTTTAGTGTAAAATTTTTGAATCTAAAATATCAATTTTAAGAATACATTATATAAAAATAATCTAATAAATCAGACATATTAAAAATCTAGTATGATATAATTCACATTATATTAAAATATCTTAAACTTTTTTATGTTTTTAATATGCATCAAACTGTCATTATATTATCGATCTAAACCAAAGGAAGTTAAGCCAAGTATCGGTAAAGAAATTTTAATAAATTTTTAGCAAAGAGTGTTTGATATTTTAGTATTTCGTTTTCTCATCAAAATTTTTGAGCATCACTTTCTAATTTAATATCGTGTGCTTAAGTACACTAAAATTTTAAATTAACTTTAAAAAAATGAGTCCTCTAGGTTAATCTGATAAGTGCATACTTTATTGAGCACCTATAAATAAAAATATTTCATATTTATACTCTTATATAAAATGATATATTTATTATTTAATAATAATAATTACTATTCGAATGGAATATTTAACTTTTTAGCAATTACATTACCATATGATGATTCTCTTATTTTCTAAATATTTAATAGATATGTTATTTTTAGTTTTCTATATTACAAGATACACTTGAGTTTAGTTATAAAATTTTTATTTCTTGCAACCTTTGATTAAACCAGGTTTGTGTATAACAATTTTTTCACTTTACAAAACCAAGATAAAAAATAGATTAACAAATTCCACCAAAACTGGTTAAGTGATGCAAATATTAGAATCTTCATATTGAAATTAAATTATTAGTTTATATTTTTTAAAGTAAATTTGTAGTATTATAAAATTTTATATTATACATCATTGCATTTGTGTAAATATCAAAAATATTTTTTATTTTTCATTAAAGATTCTTTCCTTCCTTGACATCACCTTCAATTCATCACTTTATATTTAATATCTAGATAATTATTTATGTCATAAGATCGTACAGAATGTCATATCTAAAAAAAATATGATAAGATACATAACTTAGTAATAAATATCATATCTTCTAATATGGTAGACTTTATATAGTTAAAAGTAAGGTCGTGACATATTTAGTCGAGTCTGCACCACCATTAAATATCTACAAGATTGGTAATCAAATATAAGGATAAATTTTTTTGATATTAGAAACTTCATATTTAAATTAAATTATTAGTTTATATTTTTTGAAGCAAATTTATGGTCTTATAAAATTTTAAATTATACATCATTGTATTTATGTAAATATCTAAAATATTTAAAATATAAAATTTATGGTCTTATAAAAGTTTATATTCTTTTCTTTCCTTGACGTCACCTTAAATTCATCACATTATATTTAATATTTTGATAATTATTTATGTTATAATATCATAAATAATATCATATCTTTATAAAATATATGATAAGATCCATATTTTAGTAATAGATAGCATATCATATGATATGCTAGAATTTATATATTTAAAAAGAAAGTCGGGACATATTTAGTCGAGTCTGCACCACTATTAAATATCTCCAAGATTGGTAATCAAACATAAGGTTAAATTCTTTTGAATAATTTATATAAACGGAGATTGGCCTATGGTAAGGTTGGTGGGCGTATTATGTGAATATACAACCATTACCCATGGCTAAATAAAACTCTAAACAAATATCTTCTAAGCATTTGTCTTTCTATTGTAGTTGTGTTTGGTGGGCGTATTATGTGAATATACAACAATTCAAATGAATGCACAATATAATATAAGATAATTGGATGCAAAAGTTTGAGTATTAGAAAAGTGACATTAAACATAAGAATTTGAATCAAATTAGATGAGCCATATAATATGAGTTCTAAAAGGGGCAAAAAGGACTTCCTCTTATGAGTATAGTTAACTTGTGTTAACAGGCTTTAAAGGAAGATCCCTTCAATAACAATCTCAAGAACCTTATAATACTGACGGCTCTCAAGAATCATGCAATGATGATCTCCATCCTGACTAGTGCCCCCTGCCTCCCCTCTCAAACCCGTTGGTACAAATATTTATAAAACAGGTACTATTGAGTAAACTTTTTCCTATCTCATATATCAAATTATTTTTGATATTCACATATATATTTTTATTTTTTAGATAATAAATAATGGTATCATTCAAGAATCATCTTTGAAATATAATATTACATAACTGAGTAATCAACCATTTTCTTAGATTGTATAGTTTAATTAAAATCATTTTATTGAAGGCTTTATACACTTTAGATATGAAAGGATACAAAAAAATATGCCATTATCAAATTTTTTATTTATTTTTATTATTCACGGAGTAATAACAAAGCATAGGGTACAATGTAATGATAATATAATCATACATTACAATTTATTCCAAAAATAAAGATAAATAACTTAATTATTGAATGGGTGATGAGGAGGGTAAACAGGTTTAAGGGCAGGCGAGAAGATAAAAGGTTTAACTTCAAATGGTTCGTTGCCATCACCAACTAGAGCCTCTTTGATAGCAGTGGCTAAAAAACATAAGTAACTCAAGTTAATGAAATATTTTTAAACTAAAATAAAAATCATATAAATCTTTACAATAAAGGAAACCAACTAAAACATAGATTAATATACCAAAATTAATAAAAGAAACAAATTATTTAGTAACATGGACAATAGACAAAGATAATTTTCTACTCCTACTATTACATGCATGGTTCTCATCTTATTAAACTTACAATCACTTATCCTTAGTTTTAGTTTTAAAACTACAATGATGGTAGCAAGCATGTTATTCCAAATTCTAAAGGCAATTGGAGAAAAATTGTTGCTGACCTAAAATTTTAGTCAACTCTTCTAGAGCAAGAGATGATGTGGGAGCAATCTCTTCAGATGCTACAATAGAAACTTGAATTATCATCAAAAGAAGGAAGATTGCTAGGCTGACGAGGAGTTGCTTTGTAGTCATGATAGACTAACACTTAATTATTTGTAGTAAAATGGATTTTACAATCTTGAACTTATATCTGGATTGTTGAATTGTTTATCGTCAATGAGTCAATATAAAGGTCGGGAGCTAATTGAAACAGTTGCATAATGGTTTTAGCTTTAATACTAACTTTGTTCTACTAGAAACTTAAATCTTTGTTGTATATACCAAAGTAACTTATAAGATAATAACGTATTTTATAATAAAAAATATAGACAAACTGAACAAGAAAATGTAACCCCAATACACTTTATTATATAAAAGTATCATTGGCTTTTAACATTATGCTTATATCTTAAAATCACTTTAGGAATATTTTTAAATAATATATTAGAAATTCCCTTTCATTTCTTTCACGTGCACAAATATTAGTAAAAAATGAATATCCTTTTAGAGAATTAGTTAGTAATTCTTGAATAATTCAATATGTGATACTCTTTTTGATATAACATTTAACAATTATTATTATGTCTTATTTTGAAAAGTATATCAAATTATTATCTCGAAACCCCAAATTAGTATTCGTATAGAATGAGAAAACCTAAATGTAATAAAGAAACGAAAACTCTTAAAATTTATAATTCGAGTAATCACTAGTTTTACTATAATTTGAATCGACATATATCGTTATCACGATTGTACTACATTACTAGACATACTTGTAAGAATTAAATTTCTTTTTAGTGTAAAATTTTTGAATCTAAAAATATCAATTTTATGAATACATTATATAAAAAATAATCTAATAAATCAGACATATTAAAAATCTAGTATGATATAATTCACATTATATCAAAATATCTTAAACTTTTTTATGTTTTTAATACGCATCAAACTGTCATTATATTATCGATCTAAACAAATGAAGTTAAGACAAGTATCGGTAAAGAAATTTTAATAAATTTTTAGCAAAGAGTGTTTGATATTTTAGTATTTCATTTTCTCATCAAAATTTTCGAGCATCACTTTGTTATTTAATATCGTGTGCTTAAGTACACTAAATTTTTAAATTAACTTTTCAAAATAGAAGTCCTCAAGGTTAATTTGATAAGCGCATACTTTATTGAGCATTTATAAAAAAAATATTTCAAATTTAAACTATTATATAAAATGATATATTTATTATTCAATAATAATAATTACTATTCGAATGAAATAGTTATCTTTTAAGCAACTACATTACCATCTGATGATTCTCTTATTTTCTACATATTTAACATATATGTTATTTATAGTTTTCTATATTACAAGAGACACTTGAGTTTAGTTATAGAATTTTTATTTCTTGCACCATTTGATTAAACCAGTTTAGTGGATAACAATTTTTTCACTTTACAAAACCAATATAAAAAATAGGCTAACAAATTACTCAAAAATTGTTTACTAATGTAAATATTAGAATCTTCGTATTGAAATTAAATTATTAGTTTATATTTTTTGAAGTAAATTTATAGTATTATAAAATTTTATATTATACATCATTACATTTGTGTAAATATATAAAATATTTTGTATTTCCCATTAAATATTCTTTTTCTTCCTTGACATCACCTTGAATTCATCACTTTATGTTTAATATTTAGATAATTATTTATGTCATAAGATCATTCACAATGTCATATCTAAACAAAATATGATAAGATACATAACTTAGTAATAAATACCATATCTTCTGATATGGTAGAATTTATATAGTAAAAAGGAAGCTCCTGACATATTTAGTCGAGTCTGCACCACCATTAAATATCTTTAAGATTGGTAATCAAACATAATGATAAATTTTTTTAATCTTAAAATCTTCATATTTAATTAAATTTTTAGTTTATATTTTTTGAAGTAAATTTATAGTATTATAAAATTTTAAATTATACATCATTGTATTTGTGTAAATATGTAAAATAATTTTTAATTTTTAAAAAAGATTCTTTTCTTTCCTTGACATCACCTTAAATTCATCACATTATATTTAATATTTAGATAATTATTTATGTTATAACAACATACATAATATCATATCTTAAAAAAAGATATGATACTATCAATATATTAGTAATAGATAGCATATCATATGATATGCTAGAATTTATTTATTTAAAAGGAAGGTCAGGACATGTTTAGTCGAGTCTGCACCAACATTAAATATCTCCAAAATTGGTAATAAAATATAAGGATAAATTCTTTTGAATATTTCATATAAACGGTGATTGGCCCTTGGTAAGGTTGGCTAGACCATTACCCAAAGCTAAATAAACTCTAAACAAATATCTTATAAGCATTGGTCATTCTATTGTAGTTGTGTTTGGAGGGCGTATTATATGAATATACAAAAATTCAAGTGAATGCACAACATAATATAAGATGATTAAATGCAAAAGTTTGAGCATTAGAAAAGTGATATTAAAAATAAGAACTTGAATCAAATTTGATAAGCAATATAATATGATTCTAAAAGAGGCAAAAAGGACTTCGTCTTATGACTATGATAAGCTTGTTGTGTTAACATGCTTTAAGGTGACATACTATAGAGTAAAAATACAGAAAGATCCCTTCAGTAACAATATCAACAACCTTATAATACTGAAGGCTCTCAAGACATCATGCAACGATGATCTCCATCCTGACTAGTTCCCCCTACCTCCCATCTCAAATCCGTTGGTACAAATATTTACAAAAAATGTGCTATTGTGTACACTTTTTCCTTTGTCTCATATATCAAATTATTTTTGATAAACACATATATATATTTCTTTTCTAGATAATAAATCATGGTATCATTCAAGAATCATCTTTGAAATATAATATTACATAACCGAGTAATCAAGCGTTTTATTAGATTGTATTGTTTCATTAAAATCATTTTATTGAAGGCTTTATACACTATAGATATGAAAGGATACACAAAAATTATGCCATTATCAAAATTTCTTTTTTTATTTATTATTATTCATGGAGTAATAACAAAGCATAAGATACAATGTAAAGATAATGTAATCATACATTACAATTTATTTCCAAAATTAAAGATAAATAACTTAATTATTGAATGGGTGATGAGGAGGGTAAACAGGTTTAAGGGCAGGCGAGAAGATAAAAGGTTTAACTTCAAATGGTTCGCTGCCATCACCAACTAGAGCCTCTTTGATAGCAGTGGCTAAAAAACATAAGTAACTCAAGTTAATGTAATATTTTTAAACCAAAATAAAAATCATATAAATCTTTACAATAAAGGAAACCAACTAAAACATAGATTAATATACCAAAATTAATAAAAGAAACAAATTATTTAGTAACATGGACAATAGCCAAAGATAATTTTCTACTCCTACTATTACATGCATGGTTCTCATCTTATTAAACTTACTATCACTTATCCTTAGTTTTAGTTTCAAAACTACAATGATGGTAGCAAGCATGTTATTCCAAATTCTAAAGGCAATTGGAGAAAAATTGTTGCTGACCTAAAATTTTAGTCAACTCTTCTGGAGCAAAAGATGATGCGGGAGCAATCTCTTCAGATGCTACAATAGAAACTTGAATTATCATCAAAAGAAGGAAGATTGCTAGGCTGACGAGGAGTTGCTTTGTAGTCATGATAGTCTAACACTTAATTATTTGTAGTAAAATGAATTTTACAATCTTGAACTTATATCTGGATTGTTGAATTGTTTATCGTCAATGAGTCAATATAAAGGTCGGGAGCTAATTGAAACGGTTGCATAATGGTTTTAGCTTTAATACTAACTTTGTTCTACTAGAAACTTAAATCTTCATTGTATATGCCAAAGTGCCTTATATGAGAATAACGTATCTCATAATAAAAAATATAGACAAACTGAACAAGAAAATGTAACCCGAATACTCTATATTATACAAAAGTATCATTGGCTTTTAACATTATGCTTATATCTTAAAATCACTTTAGGAAGATTTTTAAATAATACATTAGAAATTCCCTTTCATCTCTTTCACGTGCACAAATATTAGTAAAAAATGAATATCCTTTTAGAGAATTAGTTAGTAATTCTTGAATAATTCAATATGTGATACTCTTTTTGATATAACATATAACAAATATTATTATGTCTTATTTTAAAAAAGTATATCAAATTATTATCTCGAAACCCCAAATTAGTATTCCTATACAATGAGAAAACCTAAATGTAATAAAGAAACGAAAACACTTAAAATTTATAATTCGAGTAATCACTTGTTTTACTCATTTAGCAAATTAGTTGATAATCCTCTTTTACAAGAAAACATTCTTCCAAAATTAAATCAAATGACCATTAACATAATGTTTCTGAATCCATTGTAATTTATTTTATATTAAAAGAATAAAATATTATAATTAAAGATTAATTATCTGACTATAATTTGAATCGACATATATCGTTATCACGATTGTACTACATTACTAGACATACTTGTAACAATTAAATTTCTTTTTAGTGTAAAATTTTTGAATCTAAAAATATCAATTTTATGAATACATTATATAAAAAAGAATCTAATAAATCAGACATATTAAAAATCTAGTACGATATAATTCACATTATATCAAAATATCTTAAACTTTTTTATGTTTTTAATACGCATCAAACTATCATTATATTATCGATCTAAGCAAATGAAGTTAAGACAAGTATCGGTAAAGAAATTTTAATAAATTTTTAGCAAAGAGTGTTTGATGTTTTAGTATTTCATTTTCTCATCAAAATTTTCGAGCATCACTTTGTTATTTAATATCGTGTGCTTAAGTACACTAAATTTTTAAATTAACTTTTCAAAATAGAAGTCCTCAAGGTTAATTTGATAAGCGCATACTTTATTGAGCATTTATAAAAAAAAAACATTTCAAATTTATACTATTATATAAAATGATATATTTATTATTCAATAATAATAATTACTATTCGAATGAAATAGTTATCTTTTAAGCAACTACATTACCATATGATGATTCTCTTATTTTCTACATATTTAACATATATGTTATTTATAGTTTTCTATATTACAAGATACACTTGAGTTTAGTTATAGAATTTTTATTTCTTGCACCATTTGATTAAACCAGTTTAGTGGATAACAATTTTTTCACTTTACAAAACCAATATAAAAAATAGGCTAACAAATTACTCAAAAATTGGTTACTAATGTAAATATTAGAATCTTCATGTTGAAATTAAATTATTAGTTTATATTTTTTGAAGTAAATTTATAGTATTATAAAATTTTATATTATACATCATTGCATTTGTGTAAATATATAAAATATTTTGTATTTCCCATTAAATATTCTTTTTCTTCCTTGACATCACCTTGAATTCATCACTTTATGTTTAATATTTAGATAATTATTTATGTCATAAGATCATACACAATGTCATATCTAAACAAAATATGATAAGATACGTAACTTAGTAATAAATACCATATCTTCTGATATGGTAGAATTTATATAGTTAAAAGGAAGGTCCTGACATCTTTAGTCGAGTCTGCACCACCATTAAATATCTTTAAGATTGGTAATCAAACATAATGATAATTTTTTTAATATTAAAATCTTCATATTTAAATTAAATTATTAGTTTATATTTTTTGAAGTAAATTTATAGTATTATAAAATTTTAAATTATACATCGTTGTATTTGTGTAAATATCTAAAATAATTTTTAATTTTGAAAAAAGATTCTTTTCTTTCCTTGACATCACCTTAAATTCATCACATTATATTTAATGTTTAGATAATTATTTATGTTATAACAACATACATAATATCATATCTTAAAAAAAGATATGATAAGATCAATATATTAGTAATAGATAGCATATCATATGATATGCTAGGATTTATTTATTTAAAAGGAAGGTCGGGACATGTTAAGTCGAGTCTGCACCACCATTAAATATCTTCAAAATTGGAAATAAAACATAAGGATAAATTCTTTTGAATATTTCATATAAACGGTGATTGGCCCTTGGTAAGGTTGGCTAGACCATTACCCAAGGCTAAATAAATTCTAAACAAATATCTTATAAGAATTGGTCTTTCTATTGTAGTTGTGTTTGGAGGGCGTATTATGTTAATATACAAAAAATCAAGTGAATGCTCAACATAATATATGATGATTAAATGCAAAAGTTTGAGGATTAGAAAAGTGATATTAAAAATAAGAATTTGAATCAAATTTGATAAGCCATATAATATGATTCTAAAAGGGGCAAAAAGGACTTCGTCTTATGACTATTATAAGCTTGTTGTGTTAACAAGCTTTTAGGTGACATACCATAGAGTAAAAATACAGAAAGATCCCTTCAGTAACAATATCAACAACCTTATAATACTGAAGGCTCTCAAGACATCATGCAACGATGTTCTCCATCCTGACTAGTTCCCCCTACCTCCCTTCTCAAATCCGTTTGTACAAATATTTACAAAACATGTGTTATTGTGTACACTTTTTCCTTTGTCTCATATATCAAATTATTTTTGATATACACATATATATATTTCTTTTCTAGATAATAAATCGTGGTATCATTCAAGAATCATCTTTGAAATATAATATTACATAATCGAGTAATCAAGCGTTTTATTAGATTGTATAGTGTCATTAAAATCATTTTATTGAAGGCTTTATACACTATAGATATGAAAGGATACACAAAAATTATGCCATTATCAAAAAAAAATTTATTTATTTATTATTATTCATGGAGTAATAACAAAGCATAGGATACAATGTAAAGATAATATACTCGTGCATTACAATTTATTTCCAAAATTAAAGATAAATAACTTAATTATTGAATGGGTGATGAGGAGGGTAAACAGGTTTAAGGGCAGGCGAGAAGATAAAAGGTTTAACTTCAAATGGTTCGCTGCCATCACCAACTAGAGCCTCTTTGATAGCAGTGGCTAAAAAACATTAGTAACTCAAGTTAATGTAATATTTTTAAACCAAAATAAAAATCATATAAATCTTTACAATAAAGGAAACCAAATAAAACATAGATTAATAGACCAAAATTAATAAAAGAAACAAATTATTTAGTGACATGGACAATAGCCAAAGATAATTTTCTACTCCTACTATTACATGCATGGTTCTCATCTTATTAAACTTACGATCACTTATCCTTAGTTTTAGTTTCAAAACTACAAAGATGGTAGCAAGCATGTTATTCCAAATTCTAAAGGCAATTGGAGAAAAATTGTTGCTGACCTAAAATTTTAGTCAACTCTTCTAGAGCAAAAGATGATGCGGGAGCAATCTCTTCAGATGCTACAATAGAAACTTGAATTATCATCAAAAGAAGGAAGATTGCTAGGCTGATGAGGAGTTGCTTTGTAGTCATGATAGTCTAACACTTAATTATTTGTAGTAAAATGAATTTTACAATCTTGAACCTATATCTGGATTGTTGAATTGTTTATCGTCAATGAGTCAATATAAAGGTCGGGATCTAATTGAAACGGTTGCATAATGGTTTTAGCTTTAATACTAACTTTGTTCTACTAGAAACTTAAATCTTCGTTGTATATGCCAAAGTGCCTTATATGAGAATAACGTATTTCATAATAAAAAATATAGACAAACTGAACAAGAAAATGTAACCCCAATACTCTTTATTATATAAAAGTATCATTGGCTTTTAACATTATGCTTATATCTTAAAATCACTTTAGGAAGATTTTTAAATAATACATTAGAAATTCCCTTTCATCTCTTTCACGTGCACAAATATTAGTAAAAAATGAATATCCTTTTAGAGAATTAGTTAGTAATTCTTGAATAATTCAATATGTGATACTCTTTTTGATATAACATATAACAAATATTATTATGTCTTATTTTGAAAAATGATTCTTTTCTTTCCTTGACATCACCTTAAATTCATCGCATTATATTTAATGTTTAGATAATTATTTATGTTATAACAACATACATAATATCATATCTTAAAAAAAGATATGATAAGATCAATATATTAGTAATAGATAGCATATCATATGATATGCTAGGATTTATTTATTTAAAAGGAAGGTCGGGACATGTTTAGTCGAGTCTGCACCACCATTAAATATCTCCAAAATTGGTAATAAAACATAAGGATAAATTCTTTTGAATATTTCATATAAACGGTGATTGGCCCTTGGTAAGGTTGGCTAGACCATTACCCAAGGCTAAATAAATTCTAAACAAATATCTTATAAGAATTGGACTTTCTATTGTAGTTGTGTTTGGAGGGCGTATTATGTGAATATACAAAAAATCAAGTGAATGCTCAACATAATATATGATGATTAAATGCAAAAGTTTGAGGATTAGAAAAGTGATATTAAAAATAAGAATTTGAATCAAATTTGATAAGCCATATAATATGATTCTAAAAGGGGCAAAAAGGACTTCGTCTTATGACTATTATAAGCTTGTTGTGTTAACAAGCTTTTAGGTGACATACCATAGAGTAAAAATACAGAAAGATCCCTTCAGTAACAATATCAACAACCTTATAATACTGAAGGCTCTCAAGACATCATGCAACGATGATCTCCATCCTGACTAGTTCCCCCTACCTCCCTTCTCAAATCCGTTTGTACAAATATTTACAAAACATGTGCTATTGTGTACACTTTTTCCTTTGTCTCATATATCAAATTATTTTTGATATACACATATATATATTTCTTTTCTAGATAATAAATTGTGGTATCTTTCAAGAATCATCTTTGAAATATAATATTACATAATCGAGTAATCAAGCGTTTTATTAGATTGTATAGTCTCATTAAAATCATTTTATTGAAGGCTTTATACACTATAGATATGAAAGGATACACAAAAATTATGCCATTATCAAAATTTCTATTATTTATTTATTATTATTCATGGAGTAATAACAAAGCATAGGATACAATGTAAAGATAATATACTCGTGCATTACAATTTATTTCCAAAATTAAAGATAAATAACTTAATTATTGAATGGGTGATGAGGAGGGTAAACAGGTTTAACATGGACAATAGCCGAAGATAATTTTCTACTCCTACTATTACATGCATGGTTCTCATCTTATTAAACTTACTATCACTTATCCTTAGTTTTAGTTTCAAAACTACAATGATGGTAGCAAGCATGTTATTCCAAATTCTAAAGGCAATTGGAGAAAAATTGTTGCTGACCTAAAATTTTAGTCAACTCTTCTAGAGTATAAGATGATGTGGGAGCAATCTCTTCAGATACTACAATAGAAACTTGAATTATCATCAAAAGAAGGAAGATTGCTAGGCTGACGAGGAGTTGCTTTGTAGTCATGATAGTCTAACACTTAATTATTTGTAGTAAAATGGATTTTACAATCTTGAACTTATATCTGGATTGTTGAATTGTTTATCGTCAATGAGTCAATATAAAGGCCGGGAGCTAATTGAAACGGTTGCATAATGGTTTTAGCTTTAATACTAACTTTGTTCTACTAGAAACTAAAATCTTCGTTGTATATGCCAAAGTGCCTTATATGAGAATAACGTATTTCATAATAAAAAATATAGACAAACTGAACAAGAAAATGTAACCCTAATACTCTTTATTATATAAAAGTATCATTGGCTTTTA